>CM035194.1:23438551-23446740 GCA_020233015.1 Callinectes sapidus
AAAAGTTTCGACACTCACTAAAAACACTAATATCATTCCGAAGGACAGTGACAGGGATGCAGGGAGGTCGATGGTAGGATATGAGAAAAACAAAGAAAACTATAGAAAGAACTCGTGACTGAGGCCAAGCGATTCTAGTAAGTCACGGCCGTGTTATGTTTCTTTATCAATGTTGTTGGTGCACAGGCAGCGTGATAAGGAAAGAAAGTGAACATAATACCCTACCAAAACCAACCATTATCAAAACAATCCCACACACTGCATTGCTATAGTCACTCGTCGTTTACCTTGACAGCAACAACTCATCATTGGCATATGAAGCTTAAAGGCATTACATGAACGTCTTGTTCCAGGATCTTTTACGTTATTTCGTGATGGTATAATGACAAACACTGCCACCGGTTCACAAACACGAGTCCTGTTCCCCCCCTAAGAGCTGATCGTGCATTGTTTTCAGTGGAATCGATCTGTTATGATATGTAACATTCTCAGGTTCGAGGCAGTTGCTTGTCTGTCAGCTGGATGACTGTCACAATGAAAATTGATGATAAAAAATATGAAAATTTGATAAAGTTTACGGTCTTTTGATATGTACATCAAGTATCAAGATTCAAAACGCAATATGGATTCGCAACCAATGAGTCTTCGTGTACTCAAGATTGCCAACGTATGCCACAGATGTTCAGAGGAATTGCTATCTAACAGCGATTTATATAGGCTCCGGTATATACGTGCGACACACACACACACACACACACACACACACACACACACACACACACACACTAAGTATATAGATGCACAGGTAAATAAGAAATGAAAAATAAAAACGACTCATATTATCGACTCGTTGTTTCCCTCATTGCATTTCCTAAACACACACTTAAAACCCTTGTCAATCTGCTAAACAAAAACTTTTACTACAATAGATAAAGATACTCTCAATCAATGAATGAAAAAAAATACATATAGATAACACCACCATTGTATACTACATTTAAGAAGTCCAAGAGATTGGGTGAATACAGGTGGATCCAAATCTTATAACTACATTATTTTCAATGTCACAGGAAGATTAATATCAATTGGTAAAAAATAGCATCTGTAAATATGTGCATATCGTTATATCGCAGCCAGATGGAAACAAACATGCCATGATGGCCTTGTTCCTCACTCCAAGTGATAATAATCTAAGCTTTGGAGTCTGGTTTTTCATTATTTTCATGCCCTGTTGATAGTATTCATTTTCACTGCCTCCTTCTCTACTTTCCCTCAGTCTTTCTTGTTCGATCTCGTTGTGTCCTGTTTTCATTCAGTCTTGCTGAGCTGTATTTCTTTTAGTATAGTATGTAGATTATCCACATTCTGTTTCTCCGTGCTATGTGTCTTCTCCGTCGTGTAATATGCTAAAGATCTATCAGTATCTGGTGTCAGCTGGTCACGGGGCTTGAAACGTAAGGGAAAACGTAACACACACACCAGGAGTAAGCAAGAGAGCAGAAGTGCATTCAGATCATTCGTCCTCTAAGAGTAGACATCAGTGAATTTCTCCAAACGAAACCTTACCCAGCGTGCCGGTCATCTCACAAGTAAGACAAACAGACGATGCAATATTTCGAAACTGTCGCCGCTGGATAACCTTCAGAGCCAGAATAGGCGCACATGCCACTGGTCCTTCCCTGTAGAGGTGGAAGGATGACATAACGGGAGGTGGGGGGGGATAGGCTGGGTGAGTAGAAGGGTAGGAACGGACGATGGAGGGAGGCAAGGTGGTGGTTTACCGAAGAGGGCCATGAATCTACCTGGCACACGGTTCTGGACACTCGAACATACCACACACAACACCCGCCGCTCGCCACAGTGCTCCACACATCGCACGCCTCACGTCCTCCAGTGTTCAGAGTCGCACGAACACCTGCAACAAGCACCGGCAGTTGATCAGGTGAGGCAGTGAGGTAGTGAATAGTGAGTTGGTCTGTCAAGCGTCACCGCCACGTGTTGCTGCCCCGCCACCACGCTGCTGCTGCTGCTGCTGCTCATGGGACTTCTGGCGCTGAGGAGGAACTTGCTGAGCGGAGGGAGCAGAGTGCGCCCTTTAAGTTTGTCACCGTTAACGTGGGTAAAGCCTGCCCCGGGATGGATTATACTATTCCCTTGTGTTCATTGATATTGGGAGTTTGGGATACAAAGTAGTGTCATCACTATTATCACTCTTCTTCTTTTTTTTTTTTTTTTTTCTTCTTCTTATATATTTATTTATTCATACCTTAGAAAAGATTATTATTCCTTTGTTTACTTCCGCTAAAATTTCAAAAGAGTGTAGCAGCCATCTTGGAACATCAATAAGAGAAAAAAACCCATAAATAAAATAAGACATTAATTTAAACCCATATTTCCTAACACTTCCAATATCCTTGATTGCTAAGGCGCCTTGAAACCGAACTAATAATAACCTAAAACAATTTCGACCATAAATAACTCCACCACCAGTGACAGCAAAGGAGCGATGGCACAGCATCTCTCAAACCCTATCGTGCTGTAGTGTTAATTCCCCCAATAAAGTTAAAAAAAAAAAGATTTAAACAAGGCAGCGATAAAGAACCAGAGAATAAACATGTCATGAGGAACCACTGAGCTAGGAAGGCAGTGACGTGGATCTGTAGGGGGGGCAATGTTAGGGTCCTGTGTGATAAGTTGATTAAGATGATAGCAGAGAGTGGGACTTCACGATGCGCTCCACGGCCAGACTTGATCAGAGGGCGGGGAAGAGGAGAGCCCGCCACAACAAACTATACACTGCATTCTGGGTATTATAAGACGCGTCACATGTTTTCATTATGACTGTGTGTGTGTGTGTGTGTGTGTGTGTGTGTGTGTGAGGTTACATAAGAACATTGAGGGGGTGCTTTAGTTGTTGTTGTTGTTGTTGTTGTTATCCTCCTCATTATTATCATCGTTTCTGTTATCGCATCACTATCCTCATTGCTTCCTTGTTCAGCATATTAATCGCTCATTACAATAGCCTAATTTCATCATCACCACCATCACCATCATCACTATTACCACATATAACTTGCATTTTAACACACATTCACAAAACTTTTTTTTCTTCTCAGCCGGCTTGTGGTGCCTAACTTTATCGCCACCACCATCATCACCATTACCACATAATTTATAACTTACATTCCACCACACATTCACACATCCTCTTTTTCTCAGCAGGCTCGGGGCGCTAGTATTAAGTAAGACACCGTTGAGGCGACACAGCAAGCATGGCCACGGTTAAGTACACCACGCCTTCCCCTTTCGCGAAGAAGCAGAGTGCCCACGTGACAGACTACAGGCATCAGGGGTGAGTCAGGCAAGAGGGGTTGAATGCCTGTATTCATAAACTCTTTAATCCATTCAGTACTGTGACACATTTTTACCGCGAGTTTGGGGTGTGATTAGACGATTTTATTAGCATTAGGAAAGGTCAATGGAGATCAGATGACTAACGGCCAGAGTATGTACCATTTTAATCTTCACATGATTTTGTGAAGCTGTATAAAATCTAGAAATGATAAGCAAAATGAATATAAGAATGTGTCTCAGTACTGAAGGGGTTAAAGTTTCATAATTAGTTTTATTTTCAAAGGCCACGGAGATGATCAGTCTGGTTATCAGAGATGTTTGCTCTTTGAAATTTCCTCAGACTTTTCAAAGGCCATACAGATGGTTACTGTAATTCTTAAGTGTGTGTGTGTTTTTTTTTTTTACTGACAGTACATAATTCTTGTTAATATATTAGTGGAATGATGAAAGCACCTCTGAAAGACACAATAACTTGCACTAGAACGTGTTAATAGTTATATCAAAATATAAATAATTGTAAAAATATCACTGGTATGGGGAACATGCCCTATAACATATTGAATGAAATACTAAATGAAGTGCAAAAAGTTTTCCGTCTTATTTTCTGAAGTATTAAAGCTACAAGGTACGATAAGACACTTACTGTACGTGAATTTTTTTATATTTAGCTGTTATCTTCCCCGCCTGATAAGCGTGTGGCCGCAGGTACCTCATCGGCGCGGGTCTTGCTACGGCGAACAAAAAGTACAACAAACCTGTGGCCGATGATCTCAAGGTGGTGAATGTGGCGCTCTTCGCTCTGGGCCGCGCAGGTATATGACACACACTGACTGCACTTCCCTTTACCAGAAGTTATTCATACACACTCTTCTTTACATCTAAGTTTCGTAATCTCATTCCATGCTATATAAGGTATAGTTTTGAGCAGTTTAGATACAGATAATCTTCATGCATTTTGTTTTTTCATACTAGTTCTGCGATTTAATTTTCTGATGGAAGAATAAGTTTTGATAATAACAATGTTTAAATATTTTTCAATCCCAGTAAAGTAAATATTTGGCAGTTTAGATACAGGAAACTTTCATATATTTCTTTCTTTAATGAACTATTGTCTTACTAATAAAAAAACAAAAAAACTATTGGATGTTTCAGGTATTAATCACATAAAGGCAAGTTTTTGATTGGTGGGAGGATGTCTTGGGCTATGAGATACTAGCAGGACACATCGCTTTACAGTGTGTGTGTTGTCATTAATGTCATGAATAAGACAAGTACACTCAACTGGAAGTGAGGCAATTCCTAAATATATTGAAAAAAGAATAATGTACGTATTTCTGCCTTATAATATTGTCATTGTATCGTCACCAAGCAATATTTTCATACTAAGGCCAAGGAACACCATGCATATGTGCTTAGAATCTGTCATATTTTCACCTCTGGCAATATCCACAGAAACTCGTGTTTTCTTCTGTGTCTGTCTTAAACCCTTCAGTAATAGAACTCATTTTTACCATAAGTTTTTGCTGTGATTAGACGATTTATGAGGGTCAGAAGATTAGAGGCCAGTGTCTTCACTATTCTAATCCATACATAAGTTTCTGGAGCTGTATAAAATCACCAGATAGCAAGCAGCATAGATAAAAAAAATGCGTTATGGTATTGAGGGGGTTAAATTAGCATAATCATAAAGACTACACTGATTTGAAACCTATTTCTTTCGACAGCCTGCCTTCCTGTCTGTCTGTCAATCTATAGCGAAGTAACACAACTACAAAACCCTTACTTTCACACGCAGCAACTGACTAAGAGAAAAAGACCAACGCAAACACGCAACACACGTAAAACAACAAATTAGAGAGACCTTTGTCGTGTCTTGTATTCTTCAGCTGCTCAGGTTAGGTCAGGTGAAGGTCAGGACACTTGACCTTTGTATTGGTGCTTCCCTTATGTTGTTTCTTGTCTTTTTATTCTGTTCTGTCCATTAAACACTTCAGTACCGAGGAACAATTTTATCATGAGTTTTGGGTGTGATTAGACGATTTTATTAACATTGGGAAGGAGATAAGAAGATCAAAATAGTACAGACCCTGGCCATTAGTCTTCTTACCTCCATAGATCCTTCCGAATGTTAAAAAAAACTAATGTGGGGATTAAAATAGTACATACTCTGGCCATTAATCTCCACATGAGTTTTTGAATCGGTTTAAAATCGTCAAATAATAAGCAAAATGAATATGAAATGTGTCTCAGTACTGAAAGTGTAAGATCTTCCACTGACTTTCTCTCTTCTTCCAACATTTTATACATAATTTCTTTCTTCTCTTGCATCCTTGAGTGACTGAGCTGATGCCCTTCCACCCTCAGGTTCCATCCATCTTGATGTTGTTCTTTATCTTTTTATTCTGTTCTGTCCATTAACCTCTTCCGCTGTCTTTCTCTCTTCTTCCAACATCTTATACACTATTTCCTTCTCCTCTTGTATCCTTGAGTGAGTGTGCTGATGCTCTTCCACCCTCAGGTTCCATCCACCTCAAGAACATTATGAGCAGCCCGCGTATGTGCCTCAAGTACGTGGTGGAGATGAGCCGCACCAAACTGCAGGCGGTGGGTGAGGAGTGGCGGCTGACGGAGGAACAGCTGGTGACTCCCGAAAATGATGAAAAAGTCTTAAAAGATCCCAGGTAAATGAGTCTCACCTGGAAGCCTCGATCAATGCCTTCTATTGTCTCTAGTCCACTATATTTTTGAGTCTCCAATTAAATTATGTCGAAATGTAATGCAAGAGTTTATCGGCATCTTCAGTGTTTGATCTGTTCACTGGTAAACTTGTGATAGGAAAGTCTTGAAAGATCCCAGGTAAATGAGTCTTCGGCGGGAGCCTCGACCATTGTTTTCTATTGTCTCATGATGGTTCCTCTTTAGTCCGCTACATTTTTTGAGTCTCCAATGAAACCAAAGAAAGATAGTAAATTGAAATGTAATGCAAGAGTTAGTAGTCATCTTAAGTCTTTCATCAATTCATTGGTGAACTTAAGAACTCTTAGCGAGACTCTAGCCATCTGTTTTATTGCCTCAAGGTTGCCCTCTCTAGTCCATCATATCTGAGTCTCTAATCTAACCAAACGGTACAAGAAATAATGGTACGGTAGCATAGTGAGACTTTACATCTGATTACTGGTTAATCCCGGTACTCTTTGTCTACCTCTATCTTTTCACCTCCCTGTGACTTGAGAGAACAATCAAGACACTATCATCATGTTGAAAAGTCCGATGAGAAGAAATTAATGAAGCATTTTTGTTTTCTTGTACTTCTTTTGTAGTCCTTGGACAGTTTTCTTTTTAAATGTGAATGAAACATGACACACACACACACACATACACACACACACACACACACACACACACACACACACACACACACACACACACACACACACACACACACACCTCCACTAATGAAAAAGGTGGAAGATCAAAAGCCAAGGCGAAAAAAAAGACTACCTAAACTAATTCTTTGACAAAGCCTCCTTATTTTAGCAGACCATTCTGACAACTCGCGTTTCCCGGCAGTGTGCACGCCCTCATCATTGCCACGCCCACCTACCTCCACAAGGACCTCGTGATGCGCGGCCTGCAGGCGGGGAAGGCGGTGTTCTGCGAGAAACCCATCGCCGAGGACCTGGAAGATACCAGAGCGTGTTACCAGCTAGCACAAAAGGTAACGTTCTAATACGACTGCTCCTTCTACTCCTCCTGGTGCTTCTTTTCTTTATTCTCTTCCTTCTTTTTCTTTTATTCCTCCTCCTCTTAATTCTCCTGTTATTCCTCCTCCTTCTTTACCTCAAAAAAACACTGAACAATTTCCACTAAAACTTATTGAAAATCTACTGGAGAAAAGGCGCCCCAACATTAGTCAGTTGGGACCTATACATGCTTTCTATCTACTGACATGGGCACTGGTTCACTCTCCCAGGTGGGTCGGCCGCTGCTCTGTGCCTTCAATCGGCGGTTCGACCCGAGCTTCAGCCATCTGCAGCAGGAGGTGCACGGCGGGGCGGTAGGCAGAGTGCAGATCGTGAAGACGGTGGCGCGTGACTCTCCTGTGCCGTCCATAGATTATCTCAAAATATCGGGTACGTATTTCATCCTCGTTCTTGAAAACCGTGTGCTGGATTCATGATCTTCGGCTTTCTTCTTCCAGGGAATTTATAGTTCATAAGAAAGAACTTAAGACAATAAGAGAAGCTGCAAAAGGCCATCAGTCCTGCACGTGGCAGTTTCTGTATTAAACACGCCTTCTCATTTCCTTTCATTAATCTACCAAATCTTTAAGCCTCTTCATTACTAGGACACATTTCTTCTTGAGTTTTTGTGATTAGACAATTTTATTGACATTTGGAAGGGTCTTTGGAGGTCAGAACATTAATGGCCAGAGTCTATTGTTTCGACCCCCGCATAAGTTCCTGAAGATGTTTACAATTGACAAATAATAAGCAGAATAGATATGAAAAGTCGTCCTATTACTGAAGGTGTTAAGTCAACACAGAACTAACAATCTGACTGATAATTTCTGGTTGCGTTCCATTCACCTGTCATTTCTAGTTCAGACAGTCCTATCTATGGATCGTATTAAAGACACACACATCAATACTTGCTCGCTGCTCAATGGAAACTTTTGCACCCGAGTGGTCCGTGACCGTCAGTCAGCCTTTCACAGTGACTGCCGAGGATGTTACCAATAATCTCTCTCTCTCTCTCTCTCTCTCTCTCTCTCTCTCTCTCTCTCTCTCTCTCTCTCTCTCTCTCTCTCTCTCTCTCGCTCTCTCTCTCTCTCT
>CM035194.1:23451704-23456704 GCA_020233015.1 Callinectes sapidus
CCGAAAGCTTCGATCTGTGTAGGTAAAGGGCGATCATATCCTCACTAGCCATTATACTACCAAGAATATATAGACTACACTCACCACCTGTATCAAACATAAATATACCAATAGATTTTCACCAATTATCTCCAGCCTATTGACTCTGCACACACACACACACACACACACACACACACACACACACACACACACACACACACGCACACGCACACGCACACACACGGTAGACATACAGTAACTCCTGCTATATAAGTCAGCAAGGCAAGGGGGGGGGGGCGGGGTAGGGAGGCGCCCACCGCCCAGTGACGTCACTCACAGCTGATGACGTCACAGCTGATGACGTCAATGCTCAATATTTACGTAGCGCAAACCATTTTGAAAATGACCCCTCGATAAAACGATGACAGACCAATCTATTGCATCTGTTTCGACGCGATAAATAGGATAACTAATTCCCACAGTACAAACACACTCCTAAAAAGACAAATTCGTAAGAAATTCTACGGGGAAAAAACGTTTTTTTTTTTAATATGATACTTTTGAACACTCGTTAAATACCCCCTAACTGCCAATTTAACGGAACCAAAACACATTTCAAATTAATCGATCCATTATTCTTCATTATTTCTAACACTTTGGAGTGATTCAGAGGCAGAAATAAACTGTTGAGAGGCTGATAATGAAGGTTTTAATGTAATATTGACACCGCTGAATAACACAGTTCCTCTCCACTCACTTCATTCAACTGTACACACAAAACATCACTGTATATGAACTATCTTTTGCCATTAATAACAACTTAATACAACCTCTAATAAAAAAGTGCATTGGGCGTTGCAAGAAATTTAGCGCAGAAATGCCCCCTTATTTGCCCCCCCAATACCGCCCACACAGCCACCTCCACCACACACACGCACGCAAATCACTCCAAACACGCCACAGTACTCATGAAAAGCCTTAAATGTGACTATTGTGACTATTGATCCCAAATAAACAGCCCAAAAGCAAAGACAATATCCTGCTGGTGGGGGCGCCCCGGTGGGGTATGGCCCCCCCCCTCCTCTCTCCCTCCCACCTTCATTACGCTTAAACTTGACCGCGAAAACTATGTCTGAGTGGCTCATATGAAAGATTAGTACTGTAGCAGCAGACTAAAAAAGAAAAAAAGAAAGGAGTCAGTTTCTACACTTCTAAAGGTAATGAGTGACTGGCTTTACATTTCATTATATTCATTGAAAAGCTGATTTCATTGTTGCTCATTTTACTCCTATTACTCTTAAACACGCACACGCACACGCACAACGTACACGTACAGTCACAACATAAAATTCAAGAAAATCAACTATAATTAATCGATTTTTTTTCTTTCTTTTTTTTTTCTTTTTTTTTTTTTTTTCAATAAACGGTTGGACACGTGTCTGCCGACCTCTTCTGTAAAATGAGCCCTGATTGGTTTGTGACCGTGACCTGCTATCTGCCCTCTCCCTCCACAGAGACAAGAGTGGTGGAAGTCATTAGATATTTCAAGGATGCTCTCATGATCGTGGTCTTAGTGAGTATAGTACGGCTTGTGTACCATCAAAAGGAAAAAGAAAATACTCTAAGAAGTATAATAATCATCCCTCAAAGCCTCTCAAAGTAACCCTGATGAGAAAAGTAATGCGTTTGAGAGCACGTCCTTCCGCTGAGTCACGTAAGGTTGGCGATTTTTAAGTAGCATATGAATATAAAGAAAACCGCTTCAGTAGAACATTTCACATCTTTGATATCAGTAATACACTATCTAAGAAGAGCATCATCTCAGTGAATAAGCTGCCATGCATTTTTAGGATATTTCACATTATCTCTACTTTATTTACAGGAGAATAAGGGGTGGAGGATAGAAAGACGACAACAAAGAGTTTTTTTCCCGTCACGCTTGATTTTTCTTAGTTTAGTTTTCTTCACGTTCAAGTACGTAAATCAAGAACAGATAATAAAGATAGAATAAATATATAAATGGTTATGCAACTCTCTAATTGACAAACCAACCAACTAAATTAACCAACTAATTTCAGTGAGTCTTTTTTTGATCAGTTTATTTAGCCCTTGGTCGGCTTCTCTCCCCTCTTACATAGAAAATAGCTAAATGAAACAACAACAACAACAAAAATCAAGATCAATAGAAAAACAAGCAGAGATGCCGCCAATAGTGCCAACCCATGAGTGACATCCCGCACGGCACCGAGGCACCACTGAGGACCTGGGAGAGTGTGGTGAGGTGGGGGAGCTGCAGCCAAACACAAAGCCTCGTATTCTCAAACACTTCTGTGCTTCACCTCCATTATTTCAAAGCGTCTTATTTAAATTTACAAGATTTTTTTAGGTGTTTTTGTAGTTCTAAAGGCAGACAGACAAGATTTCTACATTATTAACTGGAGAAACACCCTTGGAAACCCGGAAAATCGTCACTGTGGCCTTGAAAAATGGTCGCGGTGAAAGAGCAAAGCGTTCTTGAATACAAACTTTTGACTGACCCTGCCACAGTGCCTCATCTTTCAACACACGTCACTACCACATCTTGATCACCACTCTCACTCCGCACGTCCTCTGCCCTCATACAGCTATTGACGTCCTCCCCTAATGCATAATCTACTGCTCGTTACATACCAGATAGGAATGCACGTCGTGGTGTTCTATTCGTACCCGCTCGTATCGGAGGAATACAAAGGGAGTGATGTTATGATTCTTGGCCAGGCACGTGTATAGGGGTTGAGAGGGAAGCGAGTGGCTGCCAAGGTTGTGTCATTTTATCTTAGTTCTCGTATTTAAAGAACGTCAACTTCTGATATATATTTTTTTTTCCTCTGACGAGTTATTAGTGAGAATGCTTCATGATTTATGGGATTTGTTTTTGAAAGGGAATGACATTGCGATGAGTGATAATTGCTTAGGACGGATTATTGCAGTTTCATCGCAGCTTCTTGTTATTGAGAGAGGTTTTGTTGAGTGTTTCGGTGAAAACACTCATACGCTAAAGAAAGAAAAGATGGAAAGTACTCGTGTGAACAGTTCTCTCTATTTTTGTTATGATGGTTCAGGTGGAAGAGAAAAAGTATACAGCCTCTCTCTCTCTCTCTCTCTCTCTCTCTCTCTCTCTCTCTCTCTCTCTCTCTCTCTCTCTCTCTCTCTCTCTCTCTCTCTCTCTCTCTCTCTGGGCGCCTCGTCAACACCCTGCCCCTTCCCAAGTCATGCTCACCCCTGCCCCACAACCCCCCAGGCCTCGACGACCTCAGTGTGACCGCGGAGAACACGCTCCGGGTGACCACCATTGCCTCGACGCTGGAGAAGTCAGTCATCTCGGGCAAGATGGAACAAGTGGTGTACTGAGGTGTGGCCGCTACCTAACCTGCTGACCCACACGTGAATGTACTGCTGTTATTGCCGCCGCTACAACAATAACAATGAGGATGATAATGATGGAGGAATGTCTGAACAACAACAGCAACAACAACAACAACAACAACAACAATAATAATAATAATAATAATAATAATAATAATAATAATAATAATAATAATAATAATAATAATAACAACAACAATAACAACAAAAACAACAACCACTACTACTACTACTGCTACTATTACTACTACAACTACTTCTACTACTACTACTACTACTACTACTGCTACTACTACTACTACTACTACTACTACTACTACTACAACAACAACAACAACAAAAATAATTACTATTACTACTACTACTACTACCACTGAAATAATATTTATATTAAATATTGTAGCATAATTCTGCTCGCGTGCAACAATCCTGTACCGAAATAAACTATCGATGAGGATTCCCGTGTTTTCCTGAAGCCTTAGACAGATGTGTCGACGTGAGCTTCCGGCGTGGAGGGAGGCAGAAAATGAATGGGAAGGCCTGGTCGGGTGAATGGGGGAGGGGGGGGGGAGCAGCAGAGGGATCGGCCAGGCAGGAGTCAGGCTGGGCTGGCGGCGTGGTGGGGCCCGGGCGGGTCAGCAGTGTGTGGCGGGAGGTGTTAGAGGGAGCATGCGGCAGCCGTGGCTCCTGGAGGCATGACTGGCTCAGGCCGCCACGGGCATCACGTGAGCACACTTGTGCCGGGACCAAACCCGCCATGTTCCCGAGGCTTGACACTCACTGTACTCGTTTGTAATCTTTCCGAGGACTCCCTGGATGAAGTGCGAAGCATCTATAGGATATACCCATAAAAATTGTGCCAAGAGAGATAGAAAAGTACTCCCTGCAGCGCCATGAGGCCTCGCAGGGTCCTGCGCCTTGTCGCTCTCACTGCCGCAGCGACCACCCTCGCCGCCTTTGTGGTGCTCAACGCCAGTGTTCACAGTGGCGTGCGGAGACAACGGAAAAAGGTGAGTACTCAGTCTTGACCACATCCTGGGAGGCGACACTCACTGGCGGCTATGCTATGGCTGTGCTGTGGCCTCTGCCTTGCGTGACGCTGGGCGCTGCGGGTGTCCGGGGAATCTGGTTTGGTGGAATGTCCCAGCCAGTGTTGTTCATTTTATTTTTTTGTTGCCACCCAGTTTGATTTAATGGAGTGTTCCCGCCGACCAGAATGCGTGTGTTTTGCACAGCAGCGTTGAGCACACTACGTTCATGTCTCCCAGCCATGGTGAGCCGTACCGCACAGCTTTACTCATTTATGAGAGAAGAGCCGTGATGTGAAGGGGAATCTTGCGACCCACCACAAGTTCAGAGTCGTCTCCTGAGGTTCATGATGCAGAGAATCATGGCAGCGGCGCCTCCTCCCATAGTGCTAATTTTATGGCGTCTGGCCCTTGAGTCCCACTATCAGCTGGTGCATAATAATGACGATGATGTTTATAGTGATTTATAGTGACATGCTATAGTGGCCAGACTGCCCGCCGCGCTCCTCTCACAGCCAGCCACTACTAATATTATACCGTGCAGCGGCGGGCGGCATGACTCGTGAGCCTCAAGGGGGCACCGCG
>CM035194.1:23461704-23475461 GCA_020233015.1 Callinectes sapidus
TATTTCACTTTGATTTCTGACTGATTTTCGATTCGATCCCACATTTGAGTCCACTGCTATTCCTTAATTTTACAAGCCACCATCTTTTTGAGTCATATATTGAAGCATGCTAACTCACCACCACACTTACTCATCACACTCTGTTGCCTTTAGCACTGAAACATGATATTCAGTAAAGAGTTTTCCTATATGGTCTCGCCTAAGCCTTGAACGAGTCGAGTCTAGAACAGAGTCACGTAACAGTTCAGTCTTAGTCACTGGCAATCTGAGCCTGGCGGGACAGCACACTCCAGGAAGGAAGGAGGGTGTGGCGAGGAAACACTCCACGTGATACACAGGCACTTGTGGTCAAAACTTGAGTAATTAAAGGTGTCATTGTGCTATTACCACTCAGATAGTTATTATACGCACACACACACACACACACACACACACACACACACACACACACACACACACACACACACACAAGCGCGCATCTAACTATTCATACATTCCTCATTCGTCCCCCTAAAAAGAAACAATGAAAGAAAGAAAAAAATCTCCTTTCTATATATATTTTTTAAAGCTCGCACCTCAGTGACTTTTTTTTTTTTCAATCACACTTTATTTTGCCCTTGGCAGGACCCTTCTAACACATACGCACACACACACACACACACACACACACACACACACACACACACGAAAGAACTACATCAAATGAATAAATAAATAATAGAAGATGAAATAGGATAAGTTGACAAATCACACAAGTGTGTGGTTTAAGTTACGTTCATAAGTTAGGGTTACTAAAAGGTTGTTATTGTGTTACTAGGAATCAGAGACATTAATTATCAATAAGAAAGCAAACTAATTAGTCATAAGAGACTTGCTTAAGTTATTTTAGTGTTTGTAGATTATTTTGTGTTCAGAAGTTCAATTGTTACTCAAAATATGAAACTGAATCGACAACAATCAAAATATTACTTCCCGCTACATAAAAATAAAGAGGGTAAACATATAGTAATTTCATAAGCTTTCTTGTTTCATTATCTGTAATTTGATTCTTATTACCTGAAGTTACCCTTACTCAAAAGTCTACCACTGAACCATAACAATTAAAGAATTAACCTATTCAATAGTAATAGTGAAAAAAAGCATCTTACAATAATCTTTCATAAGGTTTCTTGGTTTCAGGACGAATAGCGTTTTCATTCACAAGTTTACTGACCCGAAGGTTTATAAAAAGTGCGACCAAAAAGTGTTAAGCCGGCTAAGTTTCTCTCATTCGATGCCTCGCTGGGGCCGCGCAGTAATGGAGCCAAGTTAATATGAACAGCAGTGGTTTCAGGTCTCTGTCTGTCCCGCGATGTGTGTGTGTGTGTGTGTGTGTGTGTGTGTGTGTGTGTGTGTGTGTGTGTGTGTGTGTGTGTGTGTGTGTGTGCGCGCTATTTGCATACGGTATGGCGCAGTCATGGTGGTCGTCATATGTTACAACAGTAGTAGTAGTAGTAGTAGTAGTAGTAAACAACAATAATAACAACAAGGTGGCATGTCATTTCTTCCCTCACGACAAGTGCCCGAGGCCTTCACTTGGGCGCTACTCGCTTCACGGGGAGAGGAACACAGTCCACACCCTCTTAGCCCTCAACCCTCCTCCTCTTGCCTCACGCACCGCCTCCCCTGCTGCCTGTACACTCCCAGCCAGGTGCACTAATCACCCGCCTGGACGTAACAAGCACCGAGAATAAATTAACTCTATATGTTTCTCGCTGCATATTCGTTGGTGTGCATGTGTGTGTATGTATGAGTGTACGCCTCATTTCAATGTGTGTTTCCTGTGATGAATAAATAATATGAAAATAAGGGAAGGTGTAAGATGCCGGTAGGTCTATAAATGTCAGTAATTCTTTTGTGTATGTTGATGTGTATGTATGTATGTATGTATGTATGTATGTATGCATGTATGTATGTATGACAGTACAGCTGCTTCACTATACTACGTGCCTCTTGTAATAAACAGGAACGTAAGGAATATTGCATGAACACAATAGGTCCACAAGTGGAAAGCCTTGTGTGTGTGTGTGTGTGTGTGTGTGTGTGTGTGTGTGTGTGTGTGTGTGTGTGTGTGTGTGTGTGTGTGTGTGTGTGTAATGTATGCGGGCACAGTCGTGGTTAGATTCTAAGTAGCCTTCTGCACTCACTTCTACTGTGTGTTTTCCACCAATCTTCAGTTCTCTTGACCTGCTGATAACCTCCTAACAAGGGTATTAATAGACGCTCGGCAGATCAGAGGACTGGAGCCTGAGGGAGCCAGACACAGTGGAAGAGAGTGTGTGTGGTGTGTTGGGCGAGCATCGATCATACTTGTGTAGTGACGAGTGCTTTCCTCGGGTGTGTTTATTACCTCATAACAAGACATCGGTATTAATAGACTCAGTAGATCAGATGACTTGAGTTCGGGAGATCTAAACAAACTGGAAATAAATGTGGTGTATTACGTGACAACCAATTATTATGAACTAACGTGTGTTCAATGTAAAATTAATAAACTCTCAATAGATAAGAGGATTTGAGTTTGAGAGACTCTTGCATAGTGTAAGGAAGTGTGTCGTTGTGTGGTGTATTACGTGACTGTGTTCCCCATACTTATATGAACTGACGTATTTTTTCCATTGATCTGAAGACTTCTGATGTACTAATAACCTCATAACAAAGCCTGGGTAGTGGTAGATGCTCAGCAGATAGAGGGCTGGAGTCAGGGTGGCCGAAACATAGTGGCAGCGTGTGGTGTGTCAGGATCAATGGCCATACTTTGTACTGACGGGTCGGAGTGAGTGAGTGTAGTACGTGCATGTGTGTCGTCTATTTTTAGATCCATATTCTGAAACGCTCCGCTCTTTCACCACGATCATTTTCAAAGGCCACAGAGATTACAGGCCGGGTTGATGAGGTTGTTTCTCCCGTCATTTATGTAGTAACTTTGTTCATTTGTCATTAGAACCACACACACACAAAGAAGAAGAAGAAAAAAAAAAAACCCTTGAAAACTTGTCACTAAAACAGGAGTCTTTTGAAATAGTGGAGGAGGTGCAGTGGTGGTGAAGTGTTTCTGAATATGGACGTTAGCCTCATCACCAGCCGACCACTTAACACTCCACCGCTCAATCCTCTTTTCTCCACCCGAGGCCCACGTGTTCTATTGGCCCAGCGCGCCCATAACCTGCTCCAGATGCCCTCACTCCCGACCAATCCCCATCAAGACGCCGCTGCAGCCTCTCAAAGGGAGGAAGTGAGGCTTGATGGAAACAATTAAGTCTTCCCGTTAAGGTTTTTTTGCTACCGCGCCGCCCGTGGGAGTCTCGGCCAACGCAATCCGGCGGAGAGGCTGATGGGGCGGCGGGATGCTGAGGCAGGATGCACCGCGCGACCTTGTGTGCGTGTGCGTGTGCGTGTGTGTGTGTACTCAAGGCCGCCACGTTGCTTCTGCTGCTGCGGCTGATCGTGCGACGCAGTGTTCTGTATGAGTGTACCCTCTATTTGTGTTTTATTGCTTTCGCTGCGGTTTTTAGTGCTGTTGCTAATGCTGCTACGTCTGCTATTGCTGCTGCTACTACTTTCACTATTATTATTATTATTATTATTATTATTATTATTATTATTATTATTATTATTATTATCATTATTATTATTGTTGTTGTTATTGTAACTTAACCCTTTTCCCTGATATGATCGTGCTTGTTGACATTCAGATCTTAGTGAAAAGTTAGCTGTGCCGCATACAAGTGAAAAAAAGAACAGCAATTTAATTATTGTGTATTCTACGCTATAAAGATGACCAAGAGACTCTAGTGCAAAGAAAATAAGTAAGAAAAATAAATATAAGACTCCAAATAGAGGTAAGCAATCTTTGGGGGAAAAAATGGTCAAGCAGTGAGAGACCAAAACACCGCCACCGCCACCACCACCACCACCACCACCACCACCATCACCGCCTCAGGCCTGGGCGGGGCAGGGAGGCGGGGGTCAGTGGCAAGACGCAGCTCGAGATGTCCTGCAAATTTACTCACATAACTTTTTCCCCTGAGCAATGAGGTCACTGCCGCTCACCCCATTACTCCACCACACCCCCTCCCACACCACACACACACACACACACACACACACACACACACACACACACATTCTTCAGACCCTTCTGTGTATCTGTCTCGTTTCTGTGCAGTGAGGTTTGTGTTTTAACTCTCACTCACACAATATAAAGAAAAAAGATTTGAAGAATACTTTTTTTTCCAATATCTGATAATAGTTTTTTTTGAGAAGGATGAAATATTTCGCACATAATAAGAGGTTGATCAAATTAATGACTTATGCATCACAATTACATCTTACTTATCACGATTAACTGATAGGCGCTGTTCAGTTATCTTTTCACTCTATGACACACTGCCACTGATTCACAACTCTCTGCAGTAAGGTTTTCTTTCACAATTTCACTATCACCGATGGATCTCATTGTATTCCACACATTCCGAACTGGTGACGGAATTATGAATGACATTTTTCACTATGAAGGAGTGCTACAGATCATCTAGTTAAGCATACAACGCAATTATATTCAATTTATCAAGACTAACGTAAGTGATCGAATAAAAGTTGGAAGGTTTTAGTGTTTTTTTTTTTTTATCTAATGAAAGGGGGAGGTTGGCCAAGATAAAAAAAGACAATAAAAAATCACACTTATTTGCCAGTCTCCTTCTAAGGTTGTTGAAAGAATTACCCCAAAGTCAGGGAAGAATGTCTTGCAACCTCCCTCTTGAATAAAGGCAAGTCATACGAATGTGTCTACTTACTACTACACCGCACATTGTTTCTTCTTAGTCCTTCCCCATAGTTCACAAACTACACTTATAACTCTGACTAATTTCTCTTGCCTCGCTTCTCACCTCTAAATATTCTACTGGCTAGAAATGGAAACTGTATTAGTCTAGTCCTTTTGCTCTCATGTACGGTACGTAATTCTGAATATTGTTTTTCTGTGTTTTTTAATAGTTTTGTGAAGCGTTGCCTGTTGCAGTAAAGGTATCATGAGGCTCTGCAGTGGCTTGTATTCGCATTCTTAAAAAATGTCCGAGAGACCTCATTCACTTTCACAATAATTAATGATAACGTTATTTTTCAATTTACAATTATCTACATAGTGATTTTTATTCTTTGCACCATTATTATATTTTTAGCGACGTTTCTTAACAGGTTTTAAATGAAGTGATTCACGTATCCAAAGAATTTTGTTTTCTATAATTCTAGTAATAGTTTAGCAAGGTTTTTCACTAGTGAGGAAAATAGAAAGAACAAAAATCAATTGAATATCAGTGTAGCGTTTCAAAATAGTCTTTATGAGAGACGAGTGTACAACAATACGAGTCAAGACGAGGTCAAAAGGCAGCTTGGCAAACAGTATCCTCTTAACTCCTGAACAATGAGAGCTAACAGTTACTCCCACACTCCACACCCACACTATATGTATACTCTATACACATACGACGCTTACAATAATAGTTCCAACTAGTGTACCCCACATCTACCCACACCAACACCCACCCACACCCACATCCATACCTACACACACACACACACACACACACACACACACACACACACACACACACACACCCTAACAAACAATATTTCAAGTTTTCCTCCCTTCTGTTCTTCTTATTAACTTTTTTTCTCCTTGCTGAAAATTTGATTCTAATTTTTCCCTTCATATTTCTCACAGGTTATTTTCCTGATTTCCTCGTTCATTCACCCATGCGCTCATTTACTCTCTCTCTCTCTCTCTCTCTCTCTCTCTCTCTCTCTCTCTCTCTCTCTCTCTCTCTCTCTCTCTCTTAGCCAGTCAATCAGTTGGTCATTCACTTATTTATTTAGGTAGTCATTTGATCATTCAGACAAAGTAACACAGTCATACACAACGTGCAAAAACAGCCTCCGTCATCTCATCTCTCCCTTACACGGTGCTTTTGATTGACACGAGTAAGAGAGGGCAGTCAGTGGGAGGCAGCCAGACAGTGAGGCCCTCCCTCCGACACAACACACTTAATGAAAGGAGACAACCCCGCCACCAGGCACGTCCGTGATTCCGGCTTGTAAAGTGCTTCTCTCTCTGTCTGTCTGTCTGTCTGTTTTTCTCTGTCTGTCTGTCTTCCCCCCCGCTCTCTCTCTCTCTACTACTACTACTACTACTATTACTACTACTACTACTACTACTACTACTACTACTATTACAAGGGTGCTTCTACTTTTCATGTCATACTTTTCTTCCACCACCACTACCACTACCTTCATCTCCTCCTCACCCTAATTCTCCTCTACCTCCCCCTTCACTTCCTTTTCCTCTTCTTCTTCCTCCTCCTCCTCCACTTACCTTTCTTACAAAAAGTAATAATAATGACAAACAATAACAAAAACAAGAAAAACGACTACTACTACTACTACTACTACTACTAGTACTACTACTACTACTACTACTACTACTACTACTACTACTACTACTACTACTACTACCACTACAGACAGTACTAGAACAACACAACCCATCCCTTCTCACGCTAACGAAAATAAGTACAAGTAGAGAGAAGACTGAGACATGTGACCCCACTAGACCCCGTTGTGACCCCGCCAGCCCTCGCTATGACCCCACCACACCCAACCGCGACCCACCAGACCCACGCCAGTGATTTGTGGTCGAGTCTCAGTCTGAGGTCCATATTCTGAAACACTTTTTTCTCTCATCACCACTGAAGCTTTTCGTGTTTTCAAGGGTATTTTTATGATTCTAGTGATGGAACAGCAAGATTTCCAGTTAATTGAAAGAAGAAACTGTTATGAAATCGCTGGTAGTCGTTTCTGTGGCCTTGTCGTGGTGTGAGAGCAAGGCGTTTCTGTATGGTCGTTTGAGCCCCACACTGGCCAGAGTGGTTTGTAGCTCACCTTCTGACCCTTGATACCCTCTTGACTAAACCTGAGCCTGAGATCTCATACATCAACAGCAGATCGGAGGAGCTCAGACTGAAGGATCTATGAGTAGTGTAGGTGAGTGTGGTAAAAGCCTGAGTTACGAGTTAAACCCTCGAGTACTGGGACGTGTTTTTATATTAATTATGTTTATTATTTAGAAATTTTATACAGCTTCAGAAACTCATGAAAGGATTAAAGTACTACAAACTCTGATTATTAATCTTCTGACCTCCATTAATTCTTCCTAACGTCAATAAAATCGTTTAATTGTACACAAAACTCGTGGTAATTATGTGTCCCAGTACTGAAGAGGTCAAGGTTTCCTCGCACTAACTCGGAAACTGACTTAACCTGAAGTCCAGTACTGTACATACTCAACAGATCAGAGGAGTTTTTACTAAGACACTCAAACGCAGTGTTCAATATAGTAAGGCCTGAATTAAGATCTAGTTTCCACGCACTGACACGGGAGTTAAGGTGAGCGAGACTGACCTGTGTTTAGAATCGTTTAGGTCTCTCACCTTGATTGTTTCCAGAGGCCACAGAAATGATAAGTCGGTTGCTTTTTTTAAATTTAGTTATTATTTTTGAGTAAGAGGGGGAAAGCTGGCCAAGGGCAACAAAAATAGCAAAAAAGCTAAACGGCCTCATTAGTTGCCAATCCCCATGCAAGTCCGAGAGAGAGAGAGTTAACCAAAAGGAAGGGATAAATGTTTCTACTGTTAATAATGTAGAAATCTCGTTAATCTGTCACTCAAACCATGAAAGCACTCATAAAAACCCGCGGGACTTCAAGTAGAGCCTTTTGAAAGTGGAGGTGCGGCTCTCAAGTAGAATATGATCCTTTAACTGTTAATAGTACATAACTTTACAAAAAATGTGGTTTTTAGTTTTATTTTGAAAGATGCGGCGCTATACATTGGAGAGCGTAAGGAAGAAGAAGAAGAGGGTTAGAGTTAAGTACATGAATAAGAGAAGGATGGTAGTCAATAAGTTATAGAACGTTGATATTTGGATGTCGGAAGCAAGCTTGTGATCTTTAATTCTTCTGGCTCTCATTTGAACTATTTCCAAAGGTTGCAGGAATGATTAGACAGATTCTCGTGTTTTTTCACCCGATTGATGAAGTAGAGGTCTTTTGAAACATCCTTGAAAACTCGTCATAACTTCGACTATTGGTGTATTCAAAGGTTGTTGTTGTTGTTGTTGTTGTTGTTATTTTCCTTTCTTCTTTCCTTTCCTTTTTTTCTTTCGTTCATTCTTTCTTTTTTCTTTCCTTTTCCTTCTTTCTTTCTTTCTTTCTGTCTTCATCATTTTCTCATCAATATTAAGATCTATCAGTTTTTATTTTCTTTCGTTCATTCTTTATTTTTTCTTGTCTTTTCCTTCTTTCTTTCTTTCCTTCTTAATTTTCCTCATCATTATTAAAATCTATCAGTGGAGACAGAAAAAAGAAGAAAAAAAGAAGCATGAAATCCTTGTAGACTCTCTTCAATGAGTAAACAATGGAGAGATATTATGCATTCCGTCACGTGGCGATGGCAATGCTGATGAGAACCAGACTTAATGATGGAACAGGATGCCTCGAATGCAACATGTCTCGTTTCGCTTCACTCACTCACTCACACCAACCATGATTCTGCGCTGACATAAATATTTCCTTCACTTTCATTCATTTCTTCATGACTTTTCTTGGTATATTTCTAACTTTCACTCTTAATTAACCCCTCCAGCACTATGACGCATTTTTCATATCTATTCTTTTTTTTTTTTTTTTTTACTATTTGATGGTTTTATACAGCTTGAGAAACTTATGTGGGGATTAGAATAGTGAAGACCCTAGCCATTAATCTTCTGATCTTCATAGAGCTTTTCTGATGTGAATAAAATGAATAAAATCATCTAATTGTAACCAAAACTGAAGGTAAAAATGCGTCTCAGTAATGAAGGGGTTAAGAGTTGGACACAGGCCCCAATTCACATTACTTCCACCCATTAACGCCAGTACATAGGTAGAAATATTGTCGACTAGTCCACGAAACTGTCTCCTTTATTTATTTATTTATTCCTTTATCTTCTTTTTTCGTTACTCTTTGGGCGTATCTTGCCGTTCTACCCCCATCAGCTCGTCTCTCACAAAGCCTACTCTTGATATTTCCAGCCATCGCCTCCAAAACACAAGGAAGCTTCTGTAATGTCTACGAAACTGCTTCTACTTTTTTGGTTGATTTTTCGTGAGCATTTTCTAGCGTATCTTTGCGTTATAGACCGAGCAGATGAGCGTACATTTTAACTCAAACCATATCCAGTCACTACCGGTAAAACACATCATTCATACTTTCTTCTGACTGTACGAAACTCCATTGATTAACTCTTTCACGGAGATACGTACGAGACAATTGAGAACATTAATAGTAATGCACTTTAATCTCTTCTTCCTTTTTTTCTGTCTGTCTTCCTATTTCTCTCACTTGTTTACTTTATTTTTTTTTTATCCTTCCTGTTTGTCTTTATTTTCTCTTCTTCCTAACTTCATCGATTCCGTCTTTCTTTCACTGCGATAGAGGCAGTTAACAACACTAATAGCTATGCATGAGATGTTTACTAGTATCAGTGAGAAACAAAGGCATTACAAAAACATATATTTTGAAATTTCTACTCAGTTTAAAGATTTTAGGGCACCATAAAACAAGTAAAGATGTCTTAGAGTGATCAGTTGTTAGAGAAAGATTCTTTTTTTTGTTGGTATCTTTTTGTTCTATCCTTAAATCAAGACACATTCCTCACTCGTGCTATTTTCAAACACCAAGGAGGCTTTCCCGCGCGTCTAACAAAACTGGTTACTGCCGGGGCCTCGCATTTGTTGTTCCCGCCGCACGAGAGTACATGCCCGGCCGTGCTCAGTCGTGCATGACGATCACAGACAGCACGACTACACCTCTTCCCGATATGACGTAAGATAACAGCAGTGCGAAGCGTCAGGCCGGGCCAGCCACACCAGGGCGTAAGGGTTATCAGGTCTGCCCTTCCGTCCCCGCCACCACAATAGGTTTTTGGTTTGTATTCCTCATTGTTTGGGCGTCTTATCGCAACATACTTTACGTAGCGGGAGTTTTTGTGGTTATAATGGTAGTTAAGTGAAATGTTGGCATTCTAACATGCTCTGTTGTCTTACCGCAACTGCTATAAAAAAAACTTTACGTAGTGACAGTTATTATTTTATCTATACATGTTTTCCAAGGGAGATTTTTTTTTATTATGGTATTAGTTTCAGTAAATTTCCTTATAATCACGACGAAAAACACTCATGAGAGCTTTACAAATCATCTCTATTACCCATGAAAAATAATCCACATGGAAATCCAAAGTATCCAAGAAGTGTACATGACCTTCTAATCCTGCCGTCACGCCATGGGGGGCACCACCGTCACCGCCACCAACACCCTGACAGCTGACTGACTGGTGGTGAAGGAGTAAATTGAATTATTGGGGTCAAACTCTTGTATCTCCTCCACCTCGGTTATTTGTATCGTTACAGGACTATGATTATCTGGCGTTTCCTTGTAAGCCATCACACAATAGCGGCATAACAGCGGTACGCACGTGTCTTCTGCACTGACGCCTGCATGGGACGTAAATATACACTTGGTTTTATGAGGCCACGAGATAACTCCTGCACCATCTTCTTCAGTCGCGGCCGCCAGTCACTCTGAAAATGTTTTCTCCTTTATTTTCTTACTTTATCCTTCCGCATCTGACGGCACCTTTTAGTCTAAGCTTCCTTCTCGTCTTCACTAACATGCGCATGTTTCCTTATTTCCTTCAGTTGTGTGCGTGTATACACATGTTCGTGAGCAGTAATATATGTAAATAAAAAAAACTGCTCACCCACATACACCCCGCCCCCTCCACACCACCCACACACACGTGCAGGGTAACAAGATAAAAAGCTGTGATGCTCAGCAGGGGGTCTGCCTGCCTGCCTGCCTGTCGGCCTGTCTATCTGTCTGTCTGTTTATTTGTGAGGACTTCAGCGAAAAGCACACTTGACCCTCGGATTTATCAACAGTGAGCCTCAGTCAATCAGTTTTCATTGCTCGACTTATTTATATCTGTGTGTGTTTACTGGACAGTCTTGCTCTTATGGTATGTAAATTTTCCAAATCATATCCGTCTCTTCCTCCTTCATGTCCGGTTTCTCCTTTAGTGTCTCCTCTCTTCATTTTCCTTAACCCAATCTCGTCATCCACTTCTTTTCCTCCCCTTATCTTTCTTTTCCTTTAATTAACCTTTTCTACCTCTTCCAAAATTTCATCTCTTCTTCCTTTTTTCTATCTGTCTTTCTATTTCTATCACTTGTTTCTTTATTTTTCTAATCCTTCCTGTTTGTCCTTATCTTCTCTACTTCCCAACTTCATCGATTCCATCTTTCTTTTTCTCCTGTCTCTCTTCCTATATTTTCTCGTTCTCTTCTCACTTCTCCTAATCTTTATATCCTTGCCATCTTCTCTTCCTACAATACCATCTTTTTTTTGCTCCTCTTCACACTTTCTACTCTATCTTTCCTTCCCTTTCCAATAACTTAATCTCTATTCCTTCGTCCTTACCACCTTCTCTAACTCATTTCCAAATCAAGTTTTTCATCACATCTCATCCCTTTTCTCATCCTTCATCGCTCAAAATAGTCACTGGCTTGAGACGAAGCACTGATACCACACTTCCCACTCGAAGCGACAAGTATTCCTGACTATGCTTCGTTTCATCTCTCGAGGCTCCAGCACTTGCTCCTCTCCCACGCCTGCCCCGCGACTGTCACCAGCAATCAGGGCTCACAAGCACAGACACGGTATCGAGTTTAAGCAGCGACCCTGATCAACACCCGTACCAAATGACTCGACTGGGAATCACAGTGAAGGACGTGGCTTGTTTGTTCCTGATTAAGTTTAGGTATCGAAAACAGATCTAATGGTACACGAGGAACACAAAGATAATATAAACAGTAGTAGAGTAGATTTTTTTCAATTAAATAGTGTATGAATTTTTTTGAATTACATTTTGATAACGAAAGAGGATCTAATGGTACATAAAGGAAGGAGAAGCAGGAGTCGCACTTCTACTGCATACAAGTTTTGATCAGCTACGCCCGATAAGTAGGTGTAAAATTTGCAATGGAGGAAATAGATTTTTTTTTTTTTCCTGCTTACGTTACGGCATTAAAGACACATCTATCGAAACAAATGAACACAAAGGAAACCCAAATAACAGTAGACTTGTGATGAGATACACAAAGCAATCCTGATGATGTGCAATAACAGACAGAAGCACGTCAAATGGAAAAGAATAACGATACTGACGCTAAAATTTCATCCTAGATTCATTTGAGTTATTTCCATTGGAGTTACTTGAAGAACACAATACAGTGAATGTACAAGACCAGCTGATCTAGACAAGATAACCCTGGTTTTCCTTCACTCGGACTACAGGAAATAGATAGAGATGTCGTGGTATCAGTGAAAAGAAACGTGAAATTGTACAGGTTACACTAACAACTCCTCCTCCTCCCATTATACAAGACCAGCTGATCTAGACAAAGCAACTCTGGCTCTCCTCTCACTTGGACTGAAGAAAATAGACATATCGTGGTCTCAGTGAAAATAAACATGAAATTGTACAGCTTACACTACCAACGCCCACGGCCCGCCTTGCTTGTATCATGACCGCAACACTGAGATTACTCTTATTTTGGAGACAGTGGTGATGAAGACTTGTAAGGCGAGAGGTTGGACTATGTTGATGAGGGAGGAGTAACGGTCTTCGGCTTGCCTTTCATGTATATACAATGTACCACGATATGCACACACTAGAGAGGCTCTTTACTCAGAATATCAAGTGTTTGGATGTGACGCAAGAACACCTCGGGGATGCATCAACAGTGGTGGACTGCTTGTAATTAATTCCTACGATACTGGGACACATTTTTACCACGAGTTTTGGGTATGACAGTTTGGGTATTAGGCGGTTCTATTGATAGGAGGTAGGGTATATAGAGGTGAGGAGATCAATGGGTTTCTGAAGCTGTATACGATCGACAAATAATAAGGAAAATAAATGTACTGAGTGGTTTAACAGACGAAGAGAGATTGGAGTTCTATTAATGATTGTTGACGTCATGTGATTGATACTTAAGAGAGAGAGAGAAAAAAAAAAAGAGACTACAGAATAAATAGATACATAAATTACCTAAAATATAAGGAAAATATGGACCAATAAAAAAAGGCAAGATAATATATAATGAATGAATAGATAAATAACAAAAATGAAGATAAGATAAAACAAACGCACACACACACACACACACACACACACACGAGTTAATTGATAAAGATAATGATAAAAAAGGAAACTACAACGAGTCTCCCTCCCTACACTTGACACTCCCTGAATGATGATTACTTCCACCTAACACGAGTTGATGTTTGACCCACGCTGACATTCCAAACCTTCGCTAAAATAGAACACAGGATCCACGGAACTCATTTTGCCGTTCAACAATTCATTCATTTATCATTCCATTATTTTGAGCCATGTGGTGCTTCTCGCTGCTACATAGCCAGAGATGATGAAGCTAAAATCAGGGAAAAAAAAAAAAATAAATAAAAATACGGATTAAATTGTTGAATGGTTAGATCATACTCTTTCTCTCTCTCTCTCTCTCTCTCTCTCTCTCTCTCTCTCTCTCTCTCTCTCTCTCTCTC
>CM035194.1:23514016-23524980 GCA_020233015.1 Callinectes sapidus
GAGAGAGAGAGAGAGAGAGAGAGAGAGAGAGAGAGAGAGAGAATCCCCAAAAGACAAACTAACACACACACACACACACACACACACACACACACACACACACACACAGACAGAGAGAGAGAGAGAGAGAGAGAGAGAGAGAGAGAGAGAGAGAGAGAGAGAGAGAGAGAGAGAGAGAGAGAGAGAGAGAGAGAGAGAGAGTGCGAGAGAGAGAGAGAGAGAGAGAGAGAGAGAGAGAGGGGGGAGTGTGTGTATATATGTATCCATTATAAATCCTGTCGCTGGGAAGGTGACTGGCGGAGCGCGGTGACAAGTCTGACATAGCCAATGGAGGTGTGAGCGGAGTGGGAGTAGCGGCGGGAGGAGAGAGAAGGCAGGCGGGGAGGTGAGGAGCGAGGGAAGGAGAACACGGGGAGCTTGCAGGAGTGGTGACTGAAGGTGCGGCAGGTGGAAGAGACGGGGAGAATGAGAGAATAGTTGGACTGGGGTTCTGTTGGCTTGGTGCTGCGTTTGTTAACCTGCAGTGGTAGATCCTCCTCCAGGCGGTGGTCCTATTAATCTGGTTGGTGCTGGGATGCCGTGTCAACTATAGTGAGCTTGTGTTTTAATGGGACTACTTTTCTTAATTGTTCAACTTTCACCTTATTTTTCTGTTGTTCACGTATTGTATGTAACCTGTGATGAAGAACGCTGACACTTGTATTGCCATCCCTTTCCTTTCTCTGGTAAATGTGGATGCATTGTAACATGTGATGAAAAACACTAATACTCATATTAACATCCTATCCCTTCCTCTGGTAAATGTTAATGCATTGTAACATGTGATGAAAAACACCAACATTTATACTGCTATCGCGTCCCTTCCTCTGGTAAATGTTAAAAGCATTGTAGCATGGGATGAAAAATACCAGCGCTTGTATTACCATTGCATTCCTTCCTCTGGTAAATGTTAAGGCATTGTAGCTCTTGATGAAAAACACTAACATTTATACTACTAACGCGTCCCTTCCTCTGGTAAATGTTAATGTATTGTAACTTGTGATGAAAAACACTAACATTTATATTATTACCATTACATTCCTTCCTCTGGTAAATGTTAAGGCATTGTAGCTCTTGATTTAAAGCACCAAAATTTATACTACTAACGCGTTGCTTCGTCTGGTAAATGATAACGCACTCCACATTGTGATGAAAAACATTAACACTTGTACTACCATGGCACCCTTTTTTTTTATAATTTAAACAACCGGGGCTTTTCTATGGCAATTTATGGGCTAAAGAAGACCACCTAATGTAGACCTCCTATCTCAAAGCCCACCCACTTGGGAACCGTTACCCCGAGTGGACGCCCAATTTCCATTCAGACCGCAGCCGGGACTCGAACCCATGCGGTCAGGGATCCCAAGGCCTCCAGAGCGCAAACGGTTCCACTGTAGTATTATTCTCTGGTAAACTCAGAAAATCCTTACCTGCTCATGAATTTCCATCAACTTTTGACCTCAACTTATTCAAGAGGGAAGTTTTAAGATATTTATTCCATTATTTTGGCTAACTATCCTGGCCTATTCGGGGACTGGCATCTCAGTAGGCCATTTTTTTCCCAATCGTTTTTGTTATCCTTGTTTGATTTTTCGCGTTACTTAAGAAAAAAAGAGAAAAGCGTTTGACTACAGTGAATGTTGTTGCAAGGATATTTGTTGTTGCTTTTGCCCAGTTTCCCCCTCTTAGATATGAAAAAAAGGATAAGTGTGCATCATTAAGCTTTGTTATGGGCATTGGATGAACAAAAGAATGATCCAACACTACTCCACTTCACTTTAGTTTATTCTACTTATGGTATAGCAACTCCAGACTCTACTATCTAATGCCAACCAAAGTTAATTACGAGAGACTTTGTTTTTCCTTTTCCTGATGTAGTTATATCGCTCAAGGGCAACGAGAGAAGAAGAACAACAACAACAACAACAATAACAAGTAAAAGAAGAAGGAAAAAACTTAGTGTCATCCCTCAAACTACGAATCCTGAATATAAACCATGCTAATATTGTAAGAGGTTATTAAACACTGTCTTAGAGCGATGAACAATGATACGAAGAATGACACGAATCATAAAAAATAAAAGAAAAATGCAGTAGAAATATTCTGTCCATGCGACTAATGAAAGACTTAACAGGAATCTTTATTTCTTTATTCCTTCCACCAGTAAATTCTTGAACTCTTTATCTGTTTGACCCATTAAAAAAATAAAAAAAGGATTAGATTAAAGGGATTGAGAGTCTTTTTTCGTCACAACATGGACATCATATGGCACCTCAGGCACTGTCCAAAACATAGATAGTAAAATTAAGCAGAAAAAATAATAATAAGAATAAAATAAATAAATAAATAAATAAATAAATAATACGGGCCACCTAAAAAAAACAAAATATAAAAGGTGGAGCCTAAAAATGCATTAATAATCACCTTTTCAATGATAAAACTAGAGTTAAATCAAATACAGCAAAGAACGCAACTAAAAGCAAAAAAATAAAGGAAGGCAGGGAGGGGAGAGGAGGAGGAGGAGGAGGAGGAGGAGGAGGAGGAGGAATAAACAAGGAATGCATGCGAGATTGGGTAGTTGGGAGGAGGAGGAGGAAGAAGAAGAGGAGAGGGAAGAGGAGGAGGAGAAGGAGAAACAGGAAGAGGAGGAAGAGGAGGAGGAGGAGAAACAGGAAGAGGAGGAAGAGGAGGAGGAGGAGGAAAATGAGGAGGAGGAGGGAGAGAAGGAGGGGAGAGGAGGAGAAGGGTGGAAGAAGAGGAGAAAGAGAAGAAAGAAGTAGGAAAAGAATGAGAAGAAGGAGGAGAAGGAGAAGCATTAAGAGGAGGAGGAAGAGGAAGAAGAGGAGAGAGGGGGGGGAAGCAAGCAAAAGAAGGGGTGGAAGAAGAGGAGAAAGAGAAGAAAGAAAAAGGAAAAAAAGAAGAAGGAGAAGCATTAAGAGGAGGAAGAGGAGGAGGAGAGAGAGGGAGGGGGGGAGAGGGGGGGAAGCAAGCAAAAGAAGCATGAGGGTGTGGTGGGGAAGGGTGCAGGATGGTGAAGGCTGCAGGCTGGGCTGGTGAAGGAACGCAGGCCACATCTTCATCCTTCAGACGGGAATGCACTCACGGGGGGGGGTTAGGGGGGGGGTCAGGCTGAGGTCAGAAGGGGGTAGTTCTTTTTTCTTTTTTTGCATATCTCTCAATCAACTCAAGGTCACTGCTCCTCCCTTCTTCCTTCCCTCCCTCCCTCCCTCCTATCCCTCCCTCCCTCTGTCCCTCCCTCCCTCTATCCTTCCCTCCCTCCCTCAGTCTGTTTCGTTGTTTCTTGCTTGGTTTTAATCTTTCCTCTTCTTTTCTCGTCTTATCTTTCCTGTTTTAATGCTTCATCTTCTTTACTCGTCTCATCTTTCATGTCTCTAGCGTGTTCAGTCTTCTTTCGCCTTGTTTAGCGTGGGCTTCGTGTAGTGAAAATATACTCCCCATAATGGTTTGATAACATGATTTTTTTTTAATTCATTTTTCAAAACTGTCTTGGTCTTCGTCACTGTACACTATATTATCTTCGTCATTATTGTCATCAGCATCATCATCATCATCATCATCAACGATTACTGTTCTGGTACTCTCGTTTGCTTTCGGATTGTCATCTTAAGTGACTGGCATCTTCACTGGGCCTTTTTTCTCCGCATATTCATCATGCCTTTGGCTAAAACATCTCTTGGAAAGATGAATACTTCCTCAAATATTATTTTCATGACATGCCTCTATATTCTTTTTATAGAGCAGGTCATCGCTGCTCTGTGTCTGCTCTGCCTTTTTTTCTTTTTTTTTCTTTTTTTTTTTTTAGCATGCTAATAACAGAATTACTCTATGCTTTCCGGATCAAAGCAAACCTTCCTCCTAAATTTCATCACAATTATTTCAATGACAGAAACAAACAAAGTCAAAATTTACTATCTCTACGTCCGTCACATTTTGTTACTGGAATGTTAACTGGTAATATTTTAACTACGCTCCTTTTTCTTCTTATCGTCCTTCGATGTCTCTTCTTTTATCGATGGCTTTCTTTTACAATTTCTAAACGTTATTTCCTTCTGCAGTGATAGGTAATAAAGTTTCAATGAATATTCTTCTCTTTTAGTTCCCTTAAACTCTGTCAAATATGAGTAACCTTGGTGTGGGGTTCTTTCAAATCTAATAAGCCTTAACATTTTGGAATTATTAAGTGTTACAAAACTTTATTTGAAACGATTTCCTGACTGAGATAATTTGAATTTTGAGATTTTCTTTTTGATAGAAACTTTATTTTTTCAGCTTTCAGACTTGTTGATGTCTAACAGGATTTCTGATACGTTTCAGCTACGCTAATTTCGCATATCCATTTACATTTCTTAATTCTCTCCCTATACATCTGTCTGTGTGAGTTTCTTTATATTCTGTAAACCGCATTCAAGCAAAATATCAATTCATATGTCCCCTAAAGTTTCTGAATTCACATTCCCGATGCTTATCTGTCTGGCTTCCTCTTTACTACAATATCTGAACAATTTTCGAGTAAGATCTCAACCGAAGAACATCATCGTCCTTTGCACTCCCATTTGACCTTTAACCTTTCACGTTCTAAAGATTTCTGCGTCTCCTCTTTACAATCTCAAGGCAACATTCAAGAGAGGACTCAACCAAAGAACATCATCATCATCATCATCCCGTGCAATCCCTTAACCTTTCCCAAGTCGCGTCACACTGCAGAAATGAAGGATTAAATCAAAATGACGAAGTAGGAAAGACGACACCAGGGCAGATGGTTCATAAGATCGTCGCCTCTCTCTCTCTCTCTCTCTCTCTCCCTTTCCCACTCTTCCACTCTCTCTCTCTCTCTTTCTCTCCGCTAACTAACTTCTGGACTTATTTGCACAGCGGCTTCCTTCATCTCTCCCTCATGAATCAGAGTGACAAATGCGTGAATTTAATTAACCTTACCCGACGTTTTTGGAAGTGGCTGTAACCAGTACGTGGCTGCGAGGCTCTTCTTTGTCCTTGTAGGTGTAAGACAAGTAATAAGGATGGGGAGTGGGAGAGGTGATGGTGGTGAGGGAGGGAGGAGGGAGGAGGGAGGGGAAGATGAAGAGGAGGAGGATGCATGGGAAGGAAGGAAAGAATAAAAGAAAGAAAAGGAAGAAAGAAGCGAAGTCAAGAAGGAGAAGAAGCAATCAATGATACGAAAAAAAAAAAGTAGAACGAAAGAAACATAACACAAAGATTAGATTGAACAACCTTATATAGCGAGACACAAATATTCTTATCGCGTTGCAGTGTCACGCTGTAGCCTCTGTTCACCTTTCATTCATGTGGCGGGTACGAGTATAGGACGGGAACCGAGATGTAACCTGACTCTCCAACCATGCACGTCAAAGGAGATAGCTTGAGAAAACGTAATGTGTGACTTGACTCTTCCTTAACCACCATATTCTGAAAAAAAAACACTTCTAGCCCCATATCAATTACTTTCAATAGACTCTAGTTGAGGTGACACGTGTCTTCAAGGGTGTTAACACGGCTCTAGTGACAGATTAACAAGAGTGCTACATTATTTATGGAAGGAACACTCGAGACTCAGCCAGTATTTACAGATTCTTAAGTATGTAGCCTTTTCTTAGACGAATTTTTGGTCTTAAAATCTATCTTAACTTCTCAAAGTTGGTCTTGTACTTTAGTCATCTTCTCATCAGCAGTAAATTTGAGGCTGATGATGAGATAATGACGACAATACTACAAGACCAATGTAGGGAGATGTAGATGGATTTTAAGACTAGAAATTCGCCAAAGAAAAGTTACATACTTAAGAATCTCTCATAATACGGGCACAGGCTAATCATCTCTGTGGCCTTAGAAAACAATCATGGTGAGAAAACAGTTTCAGAATATATTTCGTCAAGCCGTTGAACCACATTGAGTAATGATGGGAAGTGATTCTTTCTATATCCAGCATTGAATAATAAGCCTTCCTTTAACCAATGAGAGTGTTTGTCTTATAGTGGTATTATAATCAGTGAGATATAAGAGTGACTATTTCTCTATATATTATCCCACTAAACTTTCCTTTAATACTAAGAAAGATCTCTACATATATCGTGGAGTAATGTTGGTCATAATGTGACTCTCTCTCTATTCAGTATCAACACTAAGCTTTTTGTCTACCAACTGAGAGAAGCTTTAGTCTTGTAGTGATGCTAAGTGACTGCTTCTCAATCTCACATTCAAATTAACCTCTTCAGTACTGGAGCGCATTTTTGCCATGAGTTCTGGATATGATTAGACGATTTTATTAATATTAGGAGGGGTCTCGAGAGGTCACAAGATTAATGACTGGAATCTTCAGTATTCTAATCTCTACATGAGTTTCTGAATCTGTATAAAAACACCGAATAGAATGAATATGAAAACACGCCATGCTACTGAAGGAGTTAAGCCTTCTATCCACATAATTCACCGGAATCCACCAAGGAAAAGTTCTGAGCCTAAGCTATTCACAATTGCTCAAGTCTCTCCTGTAATGCCGTCGTGGTCTGTGTGTGTGTGTGTGTGTGTGTGTGTCGTGGTCTGTGTGTGTGTGTGTGTGTGTGTGTGTGTGTGTGTGTGTGTGTGTGTGTGTGTGTGTGTGTGTGTGTGTACGTGTGTGTGTGTGTGTGTGTGTGTCTCCGCATTCCCTGCCAAGAAAACACCATTCAGACCACGGCGAGAAGAGCAAGTCAGCGTCCCCTGTGCCTCTGCGCCTCTTCGTCTCAGTGTCTGGCTGGCTGTAGTGTTGCAAGTCAGCCACATGAGCGACACTTGTTGCTGACTCAGGTTCTCTCATTTCGCTCCTACTGATTGTTTTTCTTTTTTTTGTTCCTGCTTTTTACTTTGCTGATTGTACGAGCAGGAGTCTCTTATGATTAACATGTAAGAGTGGTAGTTTTTGTTTTGTTTTCAGTGGCCATAACGAGACTTTGAGGCGCAGGCGAGCACATGAATGAATCACCCATTGACAAACACGTCGTACACTTTCCTGTGCCAGCGGTGTATTGAGGTCTGTGTATTCAGAAATGCTTTGCTCTCTCACCACGACCATTTTCCAAGACCGCGGAGATGATTAGCGGGGTTTTCAAGAGTGTTAATATTGTTAGAATTGTTAGTTAATATTGTAGAAATCTTGTCACTCTATCTCACGAATCCTAAAAAAAAAAAAAAAAAGACACCTTATAAACTCGTGTGAATTTAAATAAAGTGTTACGAAACAGTGAAGGTGAAGCAAAGAAGTGTTTCAGAATACGAGCCTCAGTGTTTTTTTGTATCCTTTTTCTTATTTCTGTGCCTTAAGACAGACTTCCTGACACGCAGAGCAGAACAATAGCAGGTCACCTCAAGACTATTTTTTACACTGTACATGTTCCCAAATGCCGTAAAAGTCAGTAGTGCAATAATCGCGGTGGAAGCATGAACACGTACATTCCTTCACGTCTCGACTGCAGGTGTCCTAAGAGGCAACGAGGGACAGGCATGATGTTGCGGATTTATAAGACACAATTTCCCAAGTCTTTGTTTTTTTTTCTATCTTTCTCTCGTGAATTTGGATTTTTTTTTCATCGTCACTTACGGATGATAATGATAATAAGAAATTCGAAACATTTTTCTGCTTCCGTCTGAGTAATTGAATCAATGTTTTTAATAATTGAGGTATTATTTCTATGTGTAGGAGATCAAAAGTATACACATGTTGAAAGTGTGTGTGTGTGTGTGTGTGTGTGTGTGTGTGTGTGTGTGTGTGTGTGTGTGTGTGTGTGTGTGTGTGTGTGTGTTTACGTAAGAAGGGGAAGCTGGCAAAAAAAACAAAAAGCCCATTTATTTGCCAGTCCCCTTAGAAGTCTGAAAGAATTAGCCAAAAGACAGGGACAAATGTCTTGAAACGGGTGTGTGTGTGTGTGTGTGTGTGTGTGTGTGTGTGTGTGTGTGTGTGTGTGTGTGTGTGTGTGTGTGTGTGTGTGTGTGTGTGTGTGTGTGTGTGTGTGTGTGTGTGTGTGTGTTTTAAGAAAGTACGTATACTGTAATGAAATGCCACACACGTATTTCTTCCCTTTCTCCCGTACATGTAAGTCACCATCACACTTTGCTCCACCTTCAGCGATATTTGGGTAAGAAAACTCAAATATCACTTGCGAAATGAAAATAACGTCACGAAAAAAAGAGAGAAAAAAGAAACTGTTAGACCCAAGCCAGACTACACGTGGATTACTACAGTCGTCTCCATGAAAAACACCTTCAAACATCAGCACCGTCTCGTCATAATGTTTGAATCTAATGCGGTTAACGAGAAAAAAAAAGTAAACAAGCATACAAAAAGCAAAATTCGAAACTAAATGATGAAATAAACACATAAATTGCAAAAAAACAAGTCATGAAGCTTAATATTATAAACATCTATTTCGAAACAGATGAAAAACAACAAATCGAAACATAGAAACTGAGTTATAAGAGAACTAAATTGAAAAAAAAACAAAACACTGAACCGAAACACGAAACATACAAAACAAAACACGCATGAATTGAAAACGAAACATATATATAAATTAAAACACAACCCACTGGAACATTATAACCCAAATACAAAAAGGGAAAGGAAAAAGAAGAAAAATATATACATAATACATCTTACAAATACAACCTTAAAGAAACACTGAACTGGACCATACTATAAAAAAAATATAAAATAAAACAATATAGGTTATAACAAAATTAATAAAATGAAATAAAAAAAAAAGATGAGTAAATAAATAGATAAATAAACTGATGCCTATAATTGAAAGAAATGTAATAACTCCCTATTTTTTTTCCCACGTAGATAATCATAATATCAATAACAATATATCAAATAAAGTGGGGTCACGTTGAGTTAATTTAGTTTAGTGTAGGAGAGACGCTGTGCTGATTCATGGTCTGCCTCTCTAGTTTTTTGTGATCCGAGAGAGGAAGGAAAGCAAGGCAGGGGGTCGCACGGGGGTTGTTCTGGCCAATTAGCAGCTCAACCTTCAAGCACAGATCGTTTTTGTGGTCACTCGCCGGTCACTACAGGTCACAGCTTAGCCTCGCCAGTCACCAGTCATCACACGAGTCACCACATTGACCGAGTGATCTTGTCAGTCATCATAACAATATCACGGTATTTAACACTTCAAGTCACCATAACAGTCGTCACAAGTCGCAGCTTCAGTCACCATATCACAAGTCACAATGTCACTCACCATCAAAGAAAAACGAAAAAACGAAAAAAGAAAAAAAAGCTTCAATTTTCTGTTTAACTTTTTCTAAGGATTGAAATTCATTGGGTCTTTTTTACCATCTTTAACTTTGCTCTTAGCTGGACTCCTTTCTTACATAAAAAAAAAAAAAATAAATAAATAAATACGCCATCAGACATCACACCAGTCACCCCTTAATTAAGTCTTTCACTGCGATGTGCATCACAGCACAGTCCTGAAACAACGAAATCTTAACAAACATCGACAAGAAAAATAGAAAAGGTAATTATTAGATAGATTATATTCATCAGTCTTTAGCTTGTAGAATTCTCTGAGACGGCTAAGTCAAGTCGAAATATCTCAGCGTGGGTGAGTTAATGTGGAAGACAAACCAAATCACCATTCACCACGCTAATTATCACGCTAATCTCTATTTCAGTTATGACATCAGACACCATTTTAATCATCAGTCATCCCACAGTCATGAGTCACCACCCTGGTCACCACCCTGGTCACCAACTCATCCCCCCTAACTGGCAAAGAAGGACAACCAGGACCCCTGCTGCTGCACTATTCTCGTTTCAAAGGCACCGCAGCCACGCCTACCCCCCTCCCTTCCCTCTACCCTTCCCTACTCATTCCCACCCTGATAACAACTGCAACCCCCTTCACCACCACCCTATTCCCAGGCCTCCCCTACCACCACCACACGGTTCACTCACCCTTACTAATTAGATCCCCTCATGGCCTTCCCTCACTAACACTGTGCTCGCTACCAAACTTGAGGTAACCACCGCCACCACCACCACCACCACCACCATCATCATGTCGTGACTAAGGCTCGCATTCTCAAACACTTCTTTGCTTCACTTCCACTGTTTCAAAAGGCTTTTATCCAAATTTACAGGAATTCTTAAGGTGTTTTCACGATTCTATAGGCTGAGTGACAGATTTTCTACATCATTAAATAGAGAAACGCTCTTGAAAACCGTGCTAATCATCTCCTTGCCCTTAGAATATAATTGTTGTGAAAGAGCAAAGCATTTTTGAATACGGACATAACCTTCTTGCTACGACAATAAGTCCTGTGTTCTGAACAGCTTTGCTCTTTCACCAGCTAATTACCAAAGGTTTTAGTTTAAGACTGGTGTTTTTAAGGACATTTTTTATGGTTCCGGTGGTGGATTAGCAAGATTTCTAGTTTATCAAAAGGAGAAACTGTCTTAAACATCCGGCTAATTGTCTCTGTGGTCTTGTAAAATTGTCGTGGTGAGAGGGAAAGGCGTTTGTGAGTACCAGTAAAAGGAAGAGGGGGGTCATCCACCTAAGTATGATGTCGTGACTGACGCCTTACTGATGCCACTGCTACCAGAACCACCACTGTTCACTCACTCCCTTCACAAATGGAGACCCAACACTCCTGGCACAGTAGAGGTGGACTTGAGTGTCTCGTCTGTAAACTATGGGGAGTCAAGAAGGTAAACAAAGGCGTGAGTGTGAGCCTCGTATTCTTAGATGCTTTGCTCTTTCTCCCTCTCCATGACTATTTTTAAAGGCCACAGAGATGATTTGCTCGGTTCTCAATAGTGTTTTTCCTAAGCCTTAGTAAAACATTCCGAAAATAATTGTATTTCGTCAACTACAGCCTGGAGATGCGTGCGGCACGGCTGTATT
>CM035194.1:23575868-23591850 GCA_020233015.1 Callinectes sapidus
TTATCAAGAGTTTCAGCAGAGGAGACAGGGAAGGATGGCAAGAGAGGACGTGGTGTGTAGTGTTTGGGAATGGCAATACGTGGTCCTGTGAGGGAGACACGTGAGCTTCTTACGAGGACAAACGACGAGAGATAAAAGTAGAGACACGTCACACACAGCAGCAACAACACACAGGACAATGATAGAGTGACTGAGCGAAGTGAGTGAACTGAAGATGGCGTTATAAGGGGAAAAACTTCACATAAACTACTATTTCCACCTATTCTTATTTTGTTTCTGTCTGAAGCTTTGAAGATTGAAGTTTTCTAATGGCTATAAAGTAACAATTAGGCGTGTTTGTTGTACTTCAGATCATCATTTAGAGATCGTGACATGAGGAAACTGATAAAAAAGAAAAAAAACAATTATTTGCACCTATCATCTAAAAATCCGACTAACCTAATGGAATTTAACTACTCTAACACTAACAACTAGGCGTCTTTGTTGTACTTCAGAGTAGGCTGAAGAAAACTGTAGAAAAAAAAAACAATTACTTCCATCTATCACCTAAAAATCCGTATATTCTTTTCAAAACTTCCTAACTAACACTAACAACTAGGCGTGTGTGTTTGTTGTACTTCAGAGTGAGCTGTGTGTCGTCTGGAGACCGTGACATAAGGAAACCCTGCAGAAAAAAATGTTATTTCCACCTATTACCTACAAATCTGTGTCTAACTTACACCAACAACTATAGGCGTGTTATATAGGCGTGTTTCTTTTACCACAGAGTGAGCTGTGTGTCGTCTGGAGACTGTGACATAAGGAAAAACTAGAAAAAATAAACAATTATTTCCATTTATCACCTAAAAATCCGAGCCTAACTACCACTAACAACGAGGTGTGTCTGTTGTGTTTCAGGTTTCTCAAGAACGTGAGCCTTCAGACGGACAGCAAGCCAGCCACCCCCAAGCTGGAGTTCAACAGTGACGGGACAAGACGCGCTGTCACTCTCCGCATCATGAACCTGCGGCCAGACGTGTCACGGAAGCTTACTTGGGAGGAGGTTAGTGTCTCATCTGTCCTCTGCAATGCCTGGTTACTGCTTCACTGTCTCCTTATCCCTCTGTTCAACTGCTTACCTACTGCTTTCACTGCTACGTTTTTGTTATTGTATCTCATTCCTCCTCTGTCTATATCTGTCCTCTGCAATGCCTGTTTACTGCTCCACTGTCCACACTTCCATATCCAACATCGTCTTATATCTCTGCTTAACTGCTTACCTTACTGCTTTCACTGCTAAATTATTGTTATTGTATCTCCTTCCTCCGCAATGCCTCTTTACTGCTTCACTGTCCACACTTCCATCTATAACATTGTCTTATACCTCTGTTCAACTGCTTACCTACTGCTTCCACCGCTACGTTTTTGTAATTGTTTCTTATTCCTCCTCTGTCTATGTCTGTCCTCTGCAATGCCTTTTTACTGCTTCACTCTCTTCTTATACTTCCTTTCAACAGCTTATCTACTGTTTTCACTGTTGGTTTACTGTTATTGTATCTCCTTCCTACTCTGTCTATATCTGTCCCTCTTTAATTTACTGGTTTTGCTATTAAGTTAGTATTCTATTGCCTGCCTATATTTATTTCTAGTTGCTCTATTGTCTCCTTGACTGCTTTTACTATTTAAAATGCCTTCGTAATTGTCCACATATAGCATTGTCTACCTACTACATGGCCTCTACTAACAATCTGCATCCCAGTCTATCTGTACTTTTTAAAAAAAAATTCTGCTCCCTTCACTTGTTTTTCTTTGTCTTTCAGTTTTATTTTCTGTCCTTCCCTTCCTCCATTCTTCCTCTTGCCATCACTCATTTATTTCTCTCATTTTCTGTCCTTCTCTCTCTCTCTGTCTCCATTTTCCACAATCCTTCCATTTATCATTTCACACCAGTCTTGCCATCCTTCTTTCCTTTCTATCCTTCCCTTCTTGCATTCATCCTCTCCTCTTCCTTCATTTCGTTCCTTAACTGCCTCTCCTCCTTTCCTCCTTCCCTCCGTTCAGTCCTTCACCCTTTACACCCTCCACATTCACAGTTTTAGTAGTCCTGTCTACATACACTATTTACAAAGCACACCTGCCCCCCACCCCCCCCTCTCTCTCTCTCCTCTAAACCTACGCCATCCATTTCCTCTCTCCCTCCACGAAGCATCCATCCACCGCTTCCCTTCTTTCCTCACGCCTCTCTCCCCGCCAACGTGCCTCCTCACGCCTCTGTTGTCTGGTGTTCCTGAGTCGGACTTTATCTGTGTGTGCTGAGTTGAGAATTTCGTTTTCTTTGTCTCGTTGTGTAGGTGCAGTGTTGTCTTCGTTCTTCTTGGGCTTGGTTTGTGAGTCTCCGTGTTGGTGTCTTGCTTTGTTGTTGTTTTTTTAGTGTGGATTGTTTATTTTGTGTGTTTGTTTGTCTGTCTGGCGCGTGATTGTTTTCAGGAACTAATTAAGCCTTTTAGTATTGAGACACATTTTTGTCATGAGGTTGGGGTGTGATTTGACGATTTTATTGACATTAGGAAAGGGTCTAAGGAGGTCAGAAGATTAGTGGCCGGAGTCTGTCTACTATTCTAATCCCCATATGAGTTTCTGAAGCTGTATAAAACCCACAAATATACTAAGACATATAAAAGCGTCCCAGTACTGAAGGGGTTAACACGTATAGATTATACTAAAGATATATAAAAGCGTCCCGAGACTGAAGGGGTTAACACGTACATATTATCATTTTTATGTAGTTTCTTCTTTTTCCTTTCTTTCTTAGTCCCTCTCAAAATTACTTTTCATTACGTTGATAACTAATTGTGCGTTATACATTATACGGATTCTCCTCATAAGTTCACTTCTAATTTCATTCCCAAGTTGCCTTTTAAGAAATCCATTCGATATTGAACATTTTCTCACGTCCTCATGATGCATAAAAAAATACATACGATATCGAACATTTTCCAACCAGTTTCTTTAGTTGTAATTTTATACCGTAACCACGTAAATTACTTTATTTTAATTGATGATAAATTATTTTCCAAAACAAGAGTCCGGAATTATGGAGCAGGGCATGGGGCGGGCTGTGTGTGGGATCTTGCTTAGGGACTTTGGCGGTGTGTGGGCGTGTGTGGACCTCAGCTTGGGGACTTGTCACTGCGTGGGAGTCTTCTCAGGGAGTTGGCTTGGGGGGGGGGGGGGGGAAAGTCGGGTGCAGTTAACCCTGGCCTTCCTCATCACTGGCGGACTTGCAACAATGTCAGCAACAGCGTGAAGTATTTAGTCTTGCGCAAAGTCATGTCATTTCTCGTGTTCCTCGCTGGGTCACGTTGTTATCAAGACTCCACCAGCGTCCTTCAAATCGTGCGTTCCTTAATCTTGACGTCCAGAGGGGGGTCCTTGTCGCCCACCACGCCATAACTCACTCAGGCACGCTGTAGTGGACGTGGAGGGCTTTTACCACGAGCTCAGTGATAAACGAGTGTGTGTGTGTGTGTGTGTGTGTGTGTGTGTGTGTGTGTGTGTGTGTGTGTGTGTGTGTGTGTGTGTGTGTGTGTGTGTGTGTGAAAAGTTTGAACCGCTACCACGTCCATTCCTCTCCCGGCCGCGACACACTTAGACAGGCGAGGCGTGCGACCACCGCTGGGGAGGAAAAGCCTAGCATTACCCAATGATGTTCAGATTGCATTCCCTCTTTCCCAGGTAGGGCACACACCCACGCCCACGCCCATGCAATTGTCTATCTGTCCTTATAAGAGAGAGGTCCGCAGTGGTACAGTGAAGCCAAGTGCGCTCTGTGGGTCCCTAAGCGCACCAGTTCGAATCCTGGCCACGGTTCGGGGAGAAACTGGGCATCCACTCGGGGTAACGGTTCTCAAATGGTGGGCTTTCAGATCGAGGATCTTCATTAGGTGGTCTCCTTTAGCCTATAAATTCACAATAAAAGTCCACATTGTATAAATAAGAATAAAATAAATAAAAAGGCAAATGGGGTTGAAGTCTTCACATTAAAAGAAAAATCTATAAATACTAACGATACTGCATTCAAAATATTCGGAGTCACTTTGATCGGCAGAATAACAGACTTCTATGTACGGTCATAAAAACATAAGAACATGAAGGAAGATGCAAGAGGCCGTTATGCGTACACGTGACAGTCCCCGTGTGAGTACCGCTGCCAAATTCCACCTGTCATCCTCATCCATAAACTTGTCTAATCTTCTTCTAAAACTCACCATTGTCTCAGCACCAACAATATGACTACTGAGTCTGTTCCACCATCAACTGCCTCAATAAAGAATCATGAACTCTTGCTTTGTATAACAGGAAGATATAGACTACAACACATGAGTGACAGATACAAACACGAGGCAGAGTGAGAGTGAGTCAGTCCCGCGGATGATATCAATACGATACCGAGTCGTGAAGTGACAAAGAATAAATAAATAAAAATAGAAGAAAAAAAAAATCACCCAGCACGTTGCCCAGTTACAGGACGATTGATTGCCACTCCAGCCGAGCGAACCACTGCCAGGAGACGAGTGTGATTCGTCAAAAGATGGCGCTGCTAACACTCAGGTTCCCATCAGTCCCAATTGAAGCTGACCAATAAACTCCGCCCCTCACAGATAAAGGAGGGTTATAAAGCTTCATGTGAACTCTGGTATAGGAAAAATAGATTAGTCCAATAAACTATCTCTTGAAAATTCTAATACGTTGTGATGCTAAGAAAATAAAAAAGGAAAAAAGGAAAAAAGAAAATAAGTAGAAATGAGTAAACAGAAAAATGATAAAATTCTCCTTGAAAAATAACACAATCAATGAATAAACAAACAAAACAATTAAAAAACAAATAGACAAAACATTTAAACAAACTCAAACAAACCACCACCACCACCACCACCACCACCACCACCACGAAGCAGCAAGAAAATTGGAGGTTAAAAATGTGTGCTGATGATAAATAATATAATAAGTGGAATAATTCTGTTTCATGTGTGTGTGTGTGTGTGTGTGTGTGTGTGTGTGTGTGTGTGTGTGTGTGTGTGTGTGTGTGTGTGTGTGTGTTTCCAACTTTCAAACTATACTTTCCTTAATTCCCTTCTTCTTCTTCTTCTCTCTCTCTCTCTCTCTCTCTCTCTCTCTCTCTCTCTCTCTCTCTCTCTCTCGCTCTCTCTCTCTCTCTCTCTTTATCCTCCTCCCCTTCCTCCTCCTATTTTCTTTCTTAACTTCCTCTTCATCCTCTTCCTCTTGTTACTCCATCTTCCTTCTCCTCCTCTTAACTTCTTTGTTTCTCTCTCTCCTCTCTCTCTCTGTCTTCTCTTCCTCTTCCTCCTCCTCCTCCTCTTCCTCCACCTCCTCTTCCAACTACTGCTCCCCTCCTCCTCTTCTAACTACTGCTTACCCCTCCCCCTCCTCCTCCTCTTCTAACTACTGCTTACCCCTCCTCCTCCTCCTCCTCCCCCTCCCCTAACTACCACTTAATGCTGCGTCTAACTAGTGCTGTTCGGTAGTTCAGTTGTCTCTCACCACTGTTCGCGCGCCACCATCACTACCACTGTGTCTAATGAACCTCTATTCTTTCCTACGTAAGAGAGGGAAGAAGGCTGGCCAAGTAACAAAAAAATAATAGGTCCCACTAGTTTGCCAGTCCCCATACAGGATTGAAAACGATCAGAAAGAATAGGGTAATTATCAAGATCATTACTTACCTTGTTGGATTATTAACTACCTCATTACTATTAGTTTATGACGTCACTACCATTATCTAACTCATTGTATTTCACAGGAACACAAGGCTGAACAAACTGCTAAGTCAACATTCACTGTAGCAAATCTGACTAAAATATAATGAAGGAAGACAAACAGTATTTCCATCTACTCAAACACACACTGATTCCTGTTAACCCCTGCAAGTACTGGGACGCATTTTCATATTATTTATCATTTCTCGATTATCTACACCTTCAGAAACTCATGTGGGGATTGAAAAATAGTACAGACTCTGGCCATTAATCTTCTCACCTCCATAGACCCTTGCTAATGTCCATAAAACCACATAATCACACCCAAAACTCGTGGTAAAAACGTGTCCCAGTACTGAAGGGGTTAACACAACACACATCAATACACAGAAGAGAGAATAGGTAATGCAATGACTGAACCTCCCTCGCTTCACACACACACACGCACGCACATATACACACACGCACGCACGCACACTCACCTCCATCCTTGCTGTGTGATGGTCTCCGTGTGTCTGTGTGTCTGGCCTGGCTGGAGTGTGACGTGGTGGCTGACAGGTGGGCGGCTTCTCTTTTGTACGGGTTGTAAAGATTAAGATTAAGCTCAGCCAGACTCGAGTACACCTTATGTATGTGTTTATTTGAGTTTATTTATTCATTTTATTGATTTATTTTCTATTTTATCACTATTTATCATTTTGTATTTATTTACTTATTTATTTGTGTGTGTGTATGTCCTGGGCTTAAGATCTTCACTCCCTCCTCCTCCCTGTCTCGTAGTCAACACTTTCTTAATTTCTTCCTTTTTTTCGAGTATTGCGCTGTTTTCACTAAAGACAAACCATTCAGCTGTCTGCAGTCACCAACACACTCCCTCACAGCTGCCTTGTGTCCCCAAAACAAGCATAACAAGTGAACATTTCTTAACAAAAACAAACACATATTAGAACACACTTTGAAAAATACCCAAATAACTCGCAAATATTAATTCTGGTAATATTGTGACATGAATTAACAAACTGATTAACATCCTCAGTACTGGGACACATTTTTACCAGTTTTGGGTGTGATTAGACGCTTTCATTGTCATTAACAAGGGTCTATGGAGGGGAGAAGATTAATGGCCAGAGTCTGTACTATTTTAACCCCCACGAGTTTCTGAAACTGTATGAAAGCAACAAATAATAAGCAGGATAAACAGGAAAAAAGCGTCTCAGTACTGAAAGGGGATAATAAAACAAGAATGAGAGAGAAAAACATCATTATTACCATTGTTTTATTTCATGTTTCTTGCCTCATGTGATTTGTATATAGAGTTCCATGCCTTCAGTGTTACCAAGCACCACAGAAAACTACATGAAGATAAAACTCATAAAAACAAAATAAAACAAAAATGAAATGATAAATAAGTATTAATGAATAAACACAAAGAACAATCCAACATTTAGGATCACAAAACGAAGGCATTCTGAACTCACTATAGAGGATGTGAATCTAAATAGTAGTGTTGGATTCCTTACACCACCAACACACACTGATACTAAACCTACATAAACATTTGTCTTAAAACTCACTCTCTCTCTCTTAAGTAAATAGTAAATATAAGAAAGGTAATTTTGATACTATAATGAGATGTTTTTATGAGAGCCTAAAAGGAAAAAAATGGGTAAATTAGGCCTAAAAGGAAAAAAAAGGGTAAATTAGGCCTAAGTAGAATTAAATACACTAACACAATGACTAGCCTGCCAAAACATACATAATATCATTTTGAGCTGCAATAATTCAAGAACATAACATTACTAATGAGTAAGAAATTGATATCAACTTGCCAATAATTATTCTCATTTGTATAAAAATAGTTAAGTGTTCTCAAATTATCTCTTATTCCCCAACCACCTCTCTCTCTCTCTCTTGCTTCCATCCTTCAAGCTCAACATTTTTTTTTCCATCTTTCCTTCCTTCCCATTCATCATGTCTATCTCCTTTCCTTTCCTTTCCTTTCTTCCTTAATTCCTCTTTTCTCCACTCATTTCTCAGTTCACTACATTTGCTTAACATTTTCTTTGGACGAACGAATGCATCTTGACCTTAGAATAAAGTGAATTGATTATACATGCAGTTTTTCTTCTTCTGATACTTATATTCCTTCACACACACACACACACACAAACACACACACACATGCACAAAAAGAAACACAGCATTCCACACAGGAGTATCAAAACCTGGAATAATTTAACGGAGGTAATAACAGCAGCAACAAGTGTGCATAAATTCAAAGAAAGATTAGATGACAATAAAAAACAGAGATGAGACCAAGCAAGATTAACTCAGGCCCCTGTAAATCTCAACTAGGTAAATACACACTCAACCCTAACAATCCTATCACTTCCTCCTTCTCTCACACACACACACACACACACACACTGCTGCCCTTCACTTCCCTCCCTCACACACCACTACTACTACAAAGGACACAGTTCCAGCACCCTTTCAGGCTTCTCTGGGCGGATAAGGATGGGAGTGTTGCAGGTACGAGATATTAGCGCTGACACATCCTTCTCTGCCAGCCCCGCCCCCCACAGCCTGCCCAGGTGGGAGTCAACCAGAGAGTCAAGACGCCGGGAGTAGCCAACGTCTTTGTATGTACCGGGAACCTCCACCAGCAGGAATAGGATAGCCTGGGGAGGAAGATGAGGATTGTAAGGGGGAGAAATTTATGTAACTGTCACTGTTTTGCAAAGGTTCTAGTTGTTTCAGTACTGGGACACATTTTCATATTTATTCTGCTTTTTATTTGTTAACTTTGTATAGTTTGGGGAAGTTAATACCCCATCACATCCCATCCCATCCCATCTCTCCCAAACCTACACACATACATATAAGGAGTGTTTTCATTATAACAGGAAGTGTGGAAACAAACACACACACACACACACACACATCATATCCCACCTCCTTCCCTCAAATCTACACACTCACTTATAAGACACACTTTCATTACTACAGCAAATACAACAGAAACACAAATACACACATACACATGCACACATCATTCAATCCTCCCTTCTCTCCCTCCCTCTCTCTCTCCCAAAACTACCACCTTAAACGCCACATTCTCATTATCACACATCACCCTCCACCCCCCCTTCTCCCTCTTTCTCTCTCTCCCAAACCTACATGCTTATATGGCACATTCTCATTAACAAACATCATCCTACATACACACACACACATCATCCCACACCTTCTCTCTCTCTCTCTTTCTAACCTTGAATGGCGCATTTTCACTATCAAACCTACCTGCTTCAAATGGCACGTTTTCACTATCAAACCTACCTGCTTGAATGGCGCGTTTTCACTATCAAATCTACCTACTTCAAATGGCACCTTTTCACTATCAAACTTACCTGCTTCAAATCGCACCTTTTCATTATCAAACCTACCTGCTTGAATGGCGCGTTTTCATTATCACAGTAAGCGTGCAGTATCATCGCAGCGGGGCCTGGGATGCTCTCTATATTGTGAATGACAGCAGCGTGAGCCCTCCCCAGCATCTTCAGGCTATTGTCCAGCTCCACCTTCAGGAGGGCGCTGGTATCAAGGTGTTCGCTGGACCGAGTGTCAAACATTACGAACTGGGAATCTGCAGGCGTAGGGAGGAATGAGGGTGGTAGGGAGTAAATGTGGTAGTGTGGCAGGGAGTTTTTAGGTGAGATTGGAGGGTTTTGGGTGAGGTAGTGTGTGTGTGAGGTAGAGAGTGTGTCAATGAGGTCGAAAGTGTGAGGAAGGGAGTGTGTGAATGAGGTAGGGAGTGTGTTAATGAGACAGGGAGTGTGTGAGAGAGAAATAAGGTGTGGTAGAGAGGCAGGGAATGTATGGAAGAGGTAGGGAATGAGTGAGGAAGGCAGGGAATGTGTGTGATAGGAATAAAGTGTGTGAGAAGCAGGGGGTAGGGAAGAGAAATTGTGAGTGTGGCAGGGAGTGTGTGAATGAGGTAAAAAAGCACGTAAATGAGAGAATATATGTGAATGAGAGAGGGAGTGTGTGGGGCAGGCAGGGAGTGTATGAGGAAGGCAGGAAAAGTGTTGGGGGAGGCAGGGAAGGAATTAAATAACAAAGATTACATACATTCAATCACATTTCTTCCTTCCATCTATATCTTGTTTAATTTCATCTAATCAACCCCTTAAATACAACGACGCATTTCCATATTCATTTTGGTAACTAGTGGGGAAATAGTTAAAAAGAAGATTCATACAAAAACACCACAAAATACAAAAACACAAAACCCAACACTGAACACCCACCTTCAAACGCGTACTGCACAGCCCTGGCCAGCCGATGTGCCAAGCAGGTCGCCACGCCCCTGGAATCATCCGGCACTACAAACAGTACAATGGCAGGCTGCAGGGGCTCCTCGACCATCACCGCCTCTAACTGGCCCAGCAGACCCAGCCACAGTTCCCTTGGCTGGCTGAACTCCCTGCTCAAACCCTGCAATTCGTGTTTCAAGTCCGTGTAAACTTCAGCGATCAGTTTGGGGGGTCGTTTCATCTTCTCCTCCTCTGCCTTGGTGAGGGCCTGGTGCAGGGAATAGATGCCGAGAAGTATGAGGAAAACGACCAGGATAAGCAAGGCTGGCGTGGGGCCCTGGTGGTGCTTCTGCTTCTCCTTCCCTTCCTCCTCCACTTTGCTTGCCTTCACCGGGGACACGTTTGGGCGAAGTCTGCACTGTGTCTGGCCCGATGTGTGTGGGGAGGTGTGGGCGTGGTGTTGGCCAGGGTGGGTTTGATCGGGGGGGGTTCCCAGGCGGTGTTTTTTGGTGGTGCCGTCGAGAAGGTCCCTTGAGGTGGTCTGTGGGGGCGTGGTGGTGGTGGTGGTGTCTATGTCGCTGCTGGTTTCGTCATCGGTGATGCTCCTGGTGGTCTTGTCGGTGATCTGTGGAGAGTGGTGGTGATGGTGTTAGTACAGGTGGTGGTAGTGGTGGTGGTGGTGGTGGTATGTTGAAGCTGTGGTGTTTTGGTTTCCTTTTCTTGTGGTGGTGATGGTGTTCTAATCTTATTTTTTGTTTTTTGTTTGTTTGTGGTGGTTTTTCCTTGTGTTATGTTTTTTTTTTTTTTTTTTTTGGTGTTTTTTTCAATTCTCTCAAGTTTTGGTATTTTTTCTCTCATTTTATTCTCCATTCATGGTATTTTTTCTCACTGGTTTAAAATGTTAGTTACCTATTTATTCTACTCTCAATATTACAATAATTTCTAAAAGTCTACTCTTCACATATAAAAATAAAAAGAATAAATAGAAAAGCTAAAAATCCATCAATGAAAATAATGTATGCATGACTATATACTCAGAGTGAAATAAAGTTGTTACTATTATTGTTATTATTATTATTATTATTATCATTATTATCATTATTATTGTTATCATTTGCCTTACCTTGTGTTCTGGCAGAGGTCCAGATGGTGGTGTTGCTTCCCTCCTGCGGCCACGAGTGTTGTGTGACGGGCTGTGATGGGAGCCACAGTCCTTCCTCCGCTGTGGCATGGTGGCGGTGGTGGCGGCGGCGGCGGCGGCGGTGGTGGTGGTGGTGGTGGTGGTGGTGGTGGTGGTGGTGGCGGTGGTGGTGCTCCTGATGTACAACCCTCACTCAACCCTGTAAGTAAAGAATCATCACCTTTAGGGCCTTTCTTGTTTGGTTTTGTTGGTCTTGGATATTTCCCTCCTACACAAGGAAAATACACTTCTTTGGTGTGCTTTTGTTGGTGTTGCCTAATTTTTCCATCTTACTGAAGGAAAATACACACTCTTTTTGTTTCTCACCTCCATTATTTCCATCGCACCACTACAGTTTACAGAGAGGAATAAGGTAACCGCTTCATAGTAATTTCTTAGTGTTGCCAGGAAGGTCAGACTGGTTTAATTAGGTGAGATCAGTTTAATTAGGTTAGTTAAAGGTTAATTTATTCCAAGGAAGATGTCTCAACAATATTGCCACAACTAGGTTAGGTTAGGTTAAGTTTAGCCAGGTTAGGTTAGGTTAGGTTAGGTTGGCTGGGTTAGCAGTACACAGAGGTGACTGCAAGTACACTCTCTCCACAGCAGTAACAGTCTTAAATCTTGAATTGTTACTTTTGTGGTGCTTTGTGATGATGAAACTTTTTTTTTATTGGGGGGGGGGGAGGGAGGGGTACATTTCAGTCTGTTTTGTATTGATCTATTCTTTGTCCTCTTGAAATACAGTGCTTGGTGGGCTGGTGGACATGTTTGCTACCACACCACACCACACCAGTTTAACTCAGTGTAAATCTCAACTAGCTAAACACATACACACACAGTTTTTTTTTTTTTATCAGTATATTTTTTTTATCTTTACTTTGTCCTCTTGAAATACAGTGCTTGGTGGGCTGGTGGACATGTTTGCTACCACACCACACCACACCAGTTTAACTCAGTGTAAATCTCAACTAGGTAAACACACACACACGCACACACACACAGCTTTTTTTTATCAGTATATTTTTTTCGTTACACACACACACACACACACACACACACACACACACACACACACAGCAATACTTACACAGCAGTACAGAGGGCTGGTGGGGACTGACAACTTCCTTATCAACACCACAGGACAAGTCTGGTACCGGGTCTTATATACTTGTTGTTGTTGTTGTTGTTCTTATATACTTGTTGTTGTTGTTGTTGTTGTTAAGACCTGGTGACCCCTGTGAGGCTACCCAGGGGGACGATCCTCCTCAGAAACACCCAGGGGAGGAGGGGGGAGGCGAGTGGTGACCTGTGGGTGGGTACTGCGGTGTTGTGTTGTGGTGAAGCCCGGGTGGTGGTGGTGGTGGTGGCGGTGGTGACATCTGCAGCGCGGGACTTTTGCTGTGTGAAGGGAAGGGGGAAGAAAGGAATAATGATAAAAACATGAAGGGCAGTGTCCCAGGGGAGGCGCGGGTGGTGGGCGTGTGAGGTGAGGGTGGGCGGTGGGTGGGGAGAGGATAGATAGTGGTGGTGGAGGTGGTGGTGGTGTGTTTACGGCGGGTGGGCCATCTTAGTAGCGGTGTCAGTGGTTACCGCCAACCAAGGATTCTCCATGATAATAATATCCTTGCCGCCAACACTGGAGTGGGCATTGGGCAGTAGTGGGCACCAGGGGTATTATAAGTGGGTGGGCGCTGGGTCACTGGGTGGTGGGTGGTGGGTGGTGAGGTGAAGCATGCATAGGGTGGAGGAGGGCTATTCACGGGGTTAGATGGGAGAATAGATAGATAGGTAGATAGATAGATACCTTTATTGTCAAATTGTTATACATAATTGTACACAAAATGAAATTCTCTTTGGCCTCAAGCTCCAGATTAAAAATTAGATTACATAGTAAAGCATAACAGGAATAAAGCCTAAAATACAGTAAAATGGAGTTTTTAACAATTTCATCACTAATAATTTCACATTACGTCTTATTCTGGACTGTACAGATTTAAAATAGTAATGTAATTTGATACTTTCCGGTACAGAGGACTTTCTCCATCTATCAGTACGTGGCACAGGGAGGGCTGGTCTGCTTCCCCACCTTCAAAACACGTAGTACTGGTCATGAAGGGATGGATGGCTGGCCTTTTTTGGGATCCTTCATAATCTTTTCCCCCTGTTTTAGAACCTCTTCATTGTAAAATCTCTCTGTTGCTTTGGTCTCAACACTCAGTTTATTTGCTTTCTTTTCTATTCTACACATCTTACTTTTTACCAAAAATAATTTAATTTCACATAATACACAAGAAAAAAATAACAATAATAGATTCTATGGTAGATTTATAAAAGAGAATTAAATTGGCTTCATCAACATGTAATTTTTTAGAATTTGGAGGAAGTGAAGTCTTTGGTTACATTATTTGGTAAGATTTTCTGCATTTCTACTTCCTTTTAACTGACCATCAATCATAAAAGCCGAGTATTTATATTCTTTCACCCTCTATATAACTTCGTTGTCTATTAAACTGGGTAGAAAATACAAAATATACTCCTTTTTAATGCCCTTCTTTCTCGCAGCTGCTGATAAAGATTTCATGCAATGCTAGTCCATACAACGAGGTAAATACAGCGCCTTTCTCCTTCCACCTTCCTCCTTTACACCTCCTCCCCAGAACACACCTTTATCAATTACGTAAAGAGACACAAAGTTTATCTCATAGAATATACTGTTAAAATGACAAGGAGGGGACGAAAAGATAAGATAGATAAGGTTAGGTACATGGGTCCAGGTGCAGTATATTATCTATCACGCCTGAGTGAAAAGGAAGGTTGATAATGTAAGTTCTTAATGTTGTTCTTTTATATGCAATGAAACCAGCTGTTGAAGTCAGTTTTGGTGCCGAAAAAGTTATGCGCCGAACGTGTTATGTAAACCAAAGACTAGAACATGTATAAAAGTTAATAAAAAACGTTCAAAATAAAGGAGGAAACACGTAAAAAAGATGTGAAAGATAAGAAAGATAATGATAAAAATGACTTAAGTAGTGACGAGATAGTCTGATACCGAAATCAATCCCATAAATATATAAAAAAAACAGTCCATAAAAACATTAAAAAATAAAGGAGAGAAAAACACGTAAAAAAGATGTGAAAGATAAGAAAGATAAGGATACAAATAACAAAGTAGAGGCGAGATAGTCTACTACCGAACTGAACCCCAACCAATCAAAACAAACAAGTGAGAGAGAAAAAGAAAAAGAGAGAACAAACCCAAAGAAAACTAGGAAAAAAACCCTTAAAACCCTTGAAAACCCCCCCACCATTGCCAACACTACACCACACACCCACATAGAATACAAATACACCACCAAAACCAGTAATTCCTTCAGTACATACGTGTTCACTTCATCATTATGGCAGCCCAGACCGGCGTACAGAATTTTGGCCGCTTTGTGCACTGGGGCAGGAATATCGTGGCGGTGGGCAGGAATTACAGGTGAGTATGGGTGTGTATGGGTGTGTATGGGTGACTGTCGTATATTATTAATTATTCTTGTTCGTGTAGATTAAATAAAGTAATTGTGTTCGGTATATTTTTTACTTTAACACCAGTCTCAAGTTGGCTTTTCCTACCGTTCCTATCTGTTAGAGCTCTCCATACTGAGTAATTTGATCCCCATTTGTAACTGGCGCAAATCAATTATAATGGCGCTAGCGATTTTTGAAGATTTACCGAATTTCCTGGACGCGGGACTCGACTAGCCACCTGGCAACACCGCCCCGTGTCGTGTCTCGAGGGTAACTGAACGTCTGTGGCCTTCTGAGCTAAAACATTACACGAACTAAACGTATCCTGGCGGGGGTCAAATCTAGTATTTCTCCCTGGTAGATTTTGGCGTTTTGAACCAATCTGATATTTGTTTTCGTCGCAAAAGTTTGGGACTCGCCACTCGCCAGCCAATGAGAGAGAGAGAGAGAGAGAGAGAGAGAGAGAGAGAGAACAACTAACACTGATGATGACGCTCGCCAACGCAAAAACTTTCAGCCTTGCCACAGCGTTTCACAATGAATTAATAACCTTATCTTTATGATGAAACTACCGTGTGTGGCCAACAGCGATGCTCTAAGCTAAAACATTACACGAACTACGATAACCTGGGGCGGGGTCAAATCTAGCCCTGGGGTGCTCTATGCATCCGCCCGTGTCCCGCAAACTCAGTAAATCTTCAAAAAAACGCAAGCGCCATTAAAATTGATATGCGCCAGTTACATATGGGGGTCAAATTACTCAGTGTGGAAAGCTCTAACAGATGGTATGAAGGGTAGGAAAAGCCAACTTGAGAGACTGGTGTCTTACGTGGCTGTTATTTCCTTCTCTTTTATTTTCTTTCTCTTTCTTTTTTGTTTGCAGAGACCATTGTAAGGAACTGGGTAATGCTGTGCCCACCAAGCCAATGCTGTTTATGAAGCCGCCATCAAGCTACCTAGAGGAGGGAGCCGGGCCGATCTTGGTGAGAGAGAGAGAGAGAGAGAGAGAGAGAGAGAGAGAGTTTGCAGTCTTTTCTTCCTAAAGTACTTGAGAATAGGTTATCTTTGTTATTGTATTCTTTAGTTGTTGAGGAAAAGAAAGAGAGGAAGCAGTTAGAAAGTAAGAGAGAGAGAGGGAGAGAGAGAGAGAGAGAGAGAGAGAGAGAGAGAGAGAGAGAGAGAGAGAGAGAGAGAGAGAGAGAGATATATACAAG
>CM035194.1:23721468-23726468 GCA_020233015.1 Callinectes sapidus
TCTCTCTCTCTCTCTCTCTCTCTCTCTCTCTCTCTCTCTCTCTCTTTCTCCTTGTTCTTTCTTCTTTTCCATCTCCTCTCACACCCTCTCTTTGTTTGTCATACTCTTCTCGTCCTCCTCATCTTCCTTCCACTCTTACCTCCTCTACTTCACGCCCTGCTCCGCCTTCCCCTCCTTATACTTCTGTCATGTATGTCATCCTCCTCGTAAGCCGATATCACCTAAAAATACACTGAGCTCGAGTCGCTTCCTTGACCTAATAGAATGCAATCATCGCTACCGAGTAATGAGTTGGTTTCTTTCATGATCGTCATCTACTCCTCCTCACAAACTCAATGATCAGCCATACACATCACATCACATCACATCACATAAGATAACATAACATAACACACACACATACACACACACACACACACACACACACACACACACACACACACACACACACACACACACACACACACACACACACACACACACACACACACAGCTATTTATTTATTATTTTCTGGGGGTTTGTGAAGTAGACCAGCCGAAACCGCAAAAGTATAGAAAAGAAACGCACCAATCCTCTAAAAAGGGAAGAAAGAAGTAAATAAGTTCTAGACATAGGGTTACATATGAAAACGAGTATTATTGAGAAAAACAAAAAAACTCATCTTCTAAGACATGTTTTTTTCTCTGCAAATTTGAGAAAAAAGAACACTCAAAACCGCAAAAGTACAGAAAAAGAAACGAACTACTTCCCTAAAAAAGGAAAAAGGAAGGAAATAAGTTATAAACACAAGGATACATCTGAGGACGAATATTATTGAGAAAAAAACTTATCTTCTAAGGCATGTTCCCTGACATGAAGTGATAGCTGGTGGAACCGCTGACACCTCCACTGAGAGCCAATTTGGAGACTAATTACTGTGTGTGTGTGTGTGTGTGTGTGTGTGTGTGTGTGTGTGTGTGTGTGTGTGTGTGTGCGTGCGTGCGTGCAACGTTCATATCTCCTTAATATCTACCAATATTTTGGTCTGTTCTTTACTTAGATATCAAAGCTTCAACAACAGACTCTCCTGCCGATCTCACGCATTTCATCCTGATTACACAGCAGTAAGTATCCGTGGCACAGAAGGCAAGCCAGGGCACGAGGCATGCATTGCTGAATCAACTACTTTACAAGCTGTGGTGAATCAACAACTATGCACATCTGTCTGCTTCAGGGTATCAAATAGTGAAGCTTATCAAAACTTTTAGTGTGTCAGAATACCACGCCGACACGATGGACAGGTGTTGATGAGTGGACGAAGGAAGGAAAGAAGCCTACCGATATCAAGACTTGAAGGATAAACACTGAGTAGGCTGCAGGAACCACTCCGTGACAGCAAAGACTGACGCTTATGTCATCACTTTCCATTATAAGGTATATATAAAACATTTCTTGTCGCTAACGGGGCCTACACTTTCAACACTAAACACCCGAATATGGTTAACGTGAAACAAATAATAATGACACGATGAAATAGTTCTTTTTAGTTATTTGTCAAGTTAGCCATTTTTAAAGAGAGAGAGAGAGAGAGAGAGAGAGAGAGAGAGAGAGAGAGAGAGAGAGAGAGAGAGAGAGAGAGAGAGAGAGCACCTCAGCTGACTAAAGTTGGCATGAGAGCACCTCCCGTACTCTTTCCATGGGCTTTGCGACTGACTGTTGGAAGTTTAGTAACTGGAGGAACGCTCACTCCATGTCGATATTAAGTCAAATCGTGCACAACGCGGTGTCCATGCAATAATGAATACCTTGAGGCAGGCTGGGGGTTAGGAGAGCAAGGAAAACGGCTGTGTGGTGTGCGAGTCAAATAATTTAAATGTAATAAAAGGTCATGAAGGCAGCGATGAGCACCTTGTGGAACTCCAAAGGAAGAGAAAGAAAACGGCAATGACGATTCAAGTTTACCTGGGAAACTCCTGTAATCATCTACAGTATTCAAGTTTGGTAGACATTTCTTATATTATGAACTTTATTATGTAAATCACAAGTGGCCTCTGAAAGCTCGAACATAGAAAACTAATTAGTCATGTTCCTTTAAATTTCGTCGTGACCAGGTCTTTGAGAAGAATTATGTTAGCTCAGCGCGCAGCCTCTTGCCACTCCTCTCCTCACCTGCCCTGACCCGAGGCGTAAATACGTCATCCCTCGTTGCGTAGTAAACGACGTCTGTGTTTTGGCTTCAACAATATAAGTCGCACAGTTGATTTTGTACCAAGAACTTTGTTACCAGTATTCAGTGACACGTGTAAATTCAGCAATGTCATGACAAAATGCAGGCCTCTCATCTTGGCTCGCTGTTTAGTATAACAGATAACATAAAGCCCCTATTGTTAAAGCGTAATTTCATTGTGGTTTTCAGTTCATAGCAAAGCTAGAGTCCTGGCAGCGAGTCATAAACTACACAAATAATAATCTTTAAACGATATGTTTTATTTATATTTTCAGCTGTTTATCACAAAATTGTAAGCATTTTAATCTAACTATTGAAATCTTCTATTTCATGTTTTTGTATACCGTTTAATGAATTTAAGATTAACGTTGTTTTTTTTTCCCCTTTAGGCGAAAGTGCATAAGTGATCGTGCAATCTTGGTTTTCATTACACTCTTATCACCATCATCCACTTTCTTGGAGCAATGGGCTTCTTTCAGATACGCATATACTTTAGAGGAAAATATCTTCAGGATTTTTGTTCAAACAGTTTCACAATATCTTCGATGATTTTCGGAAAATTCACGTGTGCACGTCTGTATGTGCAATATGCCTTTACTGGGAACTCTATGAGATAAGTGTACCTCTTGATTTAGCAAGTGAGCAGCGAGCACACATTGTAAAATTAGTGTTTTCACTCCAATACGCATCCCTCTCTAACAGAATATATTATGAATATAATATGATTATAGAACAATAATTAAATATATAACTACTTACCATGCATCAGTAGTTTAAGGTTGTATAGTCTTACGAAGGGCATCAGGTCACATGAAATATCCAATCTTATAACCTTCATTATGTGAAAACCATATGAGTGTTATTGCCACAGTTCCCTTACGTCTCACATCACACACACACACACACGCACACACACACATACAAACACACACACACACACACACACACACACACACACACACACACACACACACACACACACACACACACACACACACACACGTAATAACTACAATATGGATAGTTCCGCAATGCCATGCACAAACTTGAAGCAACACTGCAAAATAGAAAACAAAAAAGGCACCACCAGCTTGTAACAGTACACTGCAATATTGAATACGAGTTCAGTGCAATCTCACAAAACGCTGTGGACTGCAAAACATGAAGCGTATCCGGACATGCGTCATTGCAATGATTACCATAGTACTAGTTAGAATTTATAGCAATCGTGTGATATACCTGATGACATCATGTGTTGATGATGACGTACGATAGCCTGTGACAAAAATGAAATAACTGCTGCTGTATTTGTGTCAAAGATGAGTTTTATCTGAATTAATGAACACACTCACAATGTAACAAACATCAGTGGAGAGGTTGTTGTGTTCCGAATATCACAACATTAAGAGTTAGAAAAATTCAGGAAAAATACAAGAGCCAGCTAAAGCCACTGTAGAAAATAACTCCAAGATTAATCCAATTTATTTTGTAATAAATAGCAATATAAAGTTTATTAGATAGGCTCACTATGCCACCAAAAATGAATAAAATTCAATAAAATACGATGATCAATCAAAACATCACAATACAACAGTAATAACTAAAGAATTAATCTCCATATATGATAAATTATACTAATGTAAAAATTATGTATAATGTGAGTACTATAGAAATAGTGAAAAACACAGGAACGAACAAGAAACCAACATTAAAAAGGAAATAACTCTAGTAGAAACAGACATTGGATGTGGTGGCAGGATATACATTAAACAGGCAAACAAAACAGGCTGTAAGCAGGATGAGTGCCAGCTGCAACCCAACAAGCTATTTCCTTCAAACTTTTACGCAGGTCGACTTGCATCATTGGAATTTCGGGCTTGCCACTCCAACGGCGAAGGATCAACTTCATCTGGGACACTATTATGAAACACTTCTGTCCCACACCCAGACCACTTGTAATTGAATATAGTTGAGCTTAGGTGAATTTATAAGGTCCTTTTTAGAGAATTTTATAAGATTTACTTATTATTAACAGGAAAAAAATAAATACACAGCTAATCATCTTTGCTGCCTTTGAAAACAGTAAGGATAGAAAACACTACTTTTTTAAGAATACGGCCCTTAGCCAGATAATATGATAGAGTGAAAAAGCAAGTGGATGGATGAAAATAGGATAAAAAGAAAAAAGTTGTTTTCCTTTGACAAAGAGACATACCAGAGAGGACTTGAAAGAACAAGAGTGAAAAGGTGCCAGTAAAAGATCGTTCTACAACTCATGAACAAAGGTAGGGAAAGCCACCCTTGTATAGCTGTGAATAAAAACAAATGGGTAGTGATGATGATGATGATAAAGAGGAGAGGGAAGAGAAGGAAGAATAGGAAAACAGGAAATTCGTCCCATCCCCTCACCACCACCACCACCACCACCACCATCACCATCCAGGTCAACTTACTGCTCTGCCAAAAGCTGCGTATTTTCCTGCCTAAGCAGCGTCTTGCAGTTGCAGGAAATGCCTGATATCAGTTTTCTTATTGATGCGAGAAAATTGCCTTTGCCTTCCGCATTGGCAATAAACGAGATTCAAAGCACCAATATGAGAGAAGACTCTTGATAAGCGGCAAATATTGAATTTTGGAATCACTAATCATGCTTGCGCTTCCGTGGCCATCAAGTGAAGCAGTGTGATGAGATAGGCCGGGAGTGGAGAGGAGAGCTTCCTGTGTGCCTCTTCCAGGGATGAAGTAGCAGTGAATGATTAAACTTTCGATTGATTTCTTTCAAAATTAGAGAAG
>CM035194.1:23731468-23752399 GCA_020233015.1 Callinectes sapidus
CACTGTTTCTTCTGGTTGCTGCTCTCCACTGCTGCCCTACATCGTACCCACGCTGCGCCACCCGCTCACTTAGCAGAGAAGAATTTACCCCATAACTCCACTTCGAAGCTGTCACGGAAGTTGGAATGTAAGGCGCTAACCGAAGCGGCCCGAGCACACAGTAGCTGGGCGCAGGTAAACCATCGTGTTACGCACCTCAAATAGTTAACCTCTCCCTTTCCAATGAAATACTTGATTGCACCAGAACTTGAGTTTTCATGGTGCTGCTGTTTTATGTTTCAGTTACTTGCATGTTCCTGTGACATTTCTCCCTTCATTGCTTACACCACTGTCATCCACGCTCATAGCTTTCTTGTAATATTGATCGTCTCCCACCCTTGATATGGATGATGACTGAGCCTGACGTTACGATTTCATGGTGTTGCTTTTCACGTATTTCAATATCTTATGCATTTCTGCAGCACTCTTTCTTCTGTAATTGACACCACCGTCATCACACCCTCCACTACAACACACTCCTGAAATAGTTATCATCTCTCTCTCTCTCTCTCTCCTGTGAAATAGTTGATGATTGAATCCACCCTTACGCTTTCATTGGCACTCACTGCCTTTACGTATTTCAGTCTATTGTACGTTTCTCTTAGAGTCCTCCCTCTATTGTTTACGGCACCGTCATCCAAACGCCATCAACCACACACAGTTAAAACAGTTTTTATCACTTTCTCGCATATCTTCTCGTTAATTAGTCTTTATTACGTTCCTGTGCTTCTCCTTTCTCCAGTCTTCATACCATCACCATCCCCACAGGTCAAAGTACCACCACTATCACCCAAAGTACTCATTTCAACACCAAAGTATCACTGTTCTTATGTATTGCCGTCGTTATTATCATGTATCACTGCAACAGTCAGACACAAGTTATGTTTCTTTGTTTATGTAAGAGGGGAAAACTGACCAAGTTTCCGAGAGAGTTAGGCAAAGAAAAGAGATAGTTGTCTTGATACCTCCCGCGTAAATTATTTCAGGTCATGAGAAAATGAAAATAAAGAAGCAGATGAGGAGCCTCAGAATTTACCAGAGATATGCATGAGTGATTGATGTTAACTCTTGCATTAAAGAGGTGGACATAATAGAAACGAATGGAAGAAGGAAGTCTAGTAGAGCAAGGCCGCTAGGGCAGGGGAGAAGATTGTGAACTGACAGATGTTTAAGAATCTTCCTATTGGGCATAGATTAAAAACTATAAATAAGCAAGATATTGAAGCTATAGAGTGGTAGTTTAAGGAATTAGAAGGTTACTCGTTTAAGGAATAGACCTAATGTAGGCAAACTTTCAGCAGGAAGCAAAGATACAAGTCAATGGACAGAGTTCGAAGAGTTTGGCCAAGAAAGGTGCAATCACGAAGACACAGTTTTTGAGAACGATATAAGCTACCCCATCACCTCCATTAGCCTTCCGAGTGTTTAGGAAAGCTATGACATGGAAAGTACCAAGGCGAAGCATTAAAAAAAAGGCATGAAATAGTCAGAGGGAGGAGAGAGGAAGGGAGAAGCACAGAATCATCCAAGGTAGAGTTATCAGCTAAAGTTTGAGAAGAGAGTCAAGATTTAGAGACAGATGTGATGGCAGTGATGTCATCAGGATGAAATTATGGAGGGAATGGTAAATAAGTAAAGTTATTGAAGGTGCTTTGGGCCAAATGCCAAAAGTCTCAAGGCGAGATGTGTTTAGGAAGATTTTGGCATTTTCTGTTAATGAAGGAACGTTTGGCAGAAACAGGAAAAGATACAAATATATAATATGGTGGTGATCGGAGGAGCCCAACGTAGAAGATAGGGTAACAGCATACGTAGAAGGATTAGAGGAAAAGAGCAGGTCAAGAATATTGGGCGTACCTCTAAGACGATCAGCAGTACGCTAAGCCTCTGAGCACCACAGTGTTTCCAGGGAAGCAGCAGCTAATCTCACAGCTACGAAATTCAATTCAAAACTACCATTCTAAAAAAGTACATATCCTGTGGTCATACGCTTCAGCTGATCCTGACACATCGCGTCATAACGCACCTGATATCTAAACATCTGCTTTTATTGAATCTATGGGTTTTTTTCGGTTTAAATAGTACTATTGAAAGGTTAAAGCAACTGGTAATACGTACTTCTACTTTCTTAAATCATTTGTTGCAAAATACGGGAGACTTCTGAACAATATTCAAATTCAGTACGTAAGTTTATACACGTACAAAGCTAAAGGATGAGTGTTTAATGTTATAAAAGATTAGTTCACAACATAACAGTACTGCAGACAGAAAAACAACTGTCGTGATGGTAATTTTCCGGCCACATAGTACGTTAGTTTTGCTTGAAGTTTATTTCGCTCGGACAAACAAAACTTTATTGCATAAATTACGCTAAGTTGGCTAAGTGACATGTGATATGGGATAGTTTGTTAAGCACATTTCTGGTCTTTATGGCTGTTGAATTACGAGATACAGCAGCAGGAAAATTATGATGGTAATGGTGGACACAGCGACAATGGACGAGGGTGGTGATAGCAGTAGCGGTCGAAGAGCTATTAGTGACTCCTCTGTGGTATTAGAAGCAGTGTAGTGGTGGTAACAAAAAAGATAGAGAGAAAATCACATGGTAATAGCAGAGGTACTTGGGACTAATGATGGTAGCAGTGACATAAGAGACAATATAGGGCTGATAGCAATAGTATTCGTGATAATTTAATAATGATAGATATTGTAATAGTCTTAAATCTATTTACTTCAAAGGCAAAAAGTTTCAATCCCGTTTCGTCATGACTGACTGAATGAATGATTCTTTAAATTAAGTGCCTCAACAACAAGGAAATCATATTCATTTATGCTCACACACCGGTGAATGTGATTATACGAACACGTGCTATCCATAAGCTTACTATACACGAAATGAAGGACTGAGAAATTGTCTTGTGCCCTCTGTGTATGTGTTTGTCTGTCTTTGGATGCAATAGTAGAAAGAATAAATGAATAAAAGAATGACATTAAATCATGAGGTTGTCTTGTGCTGTGTGTGTGTGTATGTGTGTGTGTGTGTGTGTGTGTGTGTGTGTGTGTGTGTGTGTGTGTGTGTGTGTGTGTGTGTGTGTGTGTGTCAATGTCTTTTGAAATGGTTAAAAAGAAAAAAAATACATTGTCATAAAGTAAAAAAAAAAAAATGTAAGTAGAAAAATATACCGATAAAAAACGCTATCAAACCAGTAACCAGAAGAAAAATGGTAGATAAGAAAAAAAGAAAAAAAAAAAAAGAAAAACAGGAATCGAGAAACATTTTACTTGATTTCAGTTCTTCATTTACTTGAGCCTCCTAGAAATTCTAATAGCGAAAGAGATATGAAGAAACCGACAAAATTCAACTGTTAACCCTTACAGTATTTCTACACAAACCTCCGGGATATGGCAATTTGTATGGCTTTTTATACACTTTCTATAACCCTTGACCAGCATCTCTTTCATTCAGACCAATAAATAGATGGATAAAAAAAATTCAACACAGAGAGAGAGAGAGAGAGAGAGAGAGAGAGAGAGAGAGAGAGAGAGAGAGAGAGAGAGAGAGAGAGAGAGAGAGAGAGAGAGAGAGAGAAGGTTTTTGAAGTGAAAGAGAGGAGAAAGCGAACTAAGGAAGAGGAAGTGAAGCGTAGACAGAGAGAGAGAGAGAGAGAGAGAGAGAGAGAGAGAGAGAGAGAGAGAGAGAGATGAGAGTAAATCTGAAGTAAACAAATAAGAACTGAAAAAAAAGTAACGAAACAAGTGAAAGAAAGAAAGAATAAACAAAACAAAAAAATCATGAAACAGAACAGGAAGACAGACAGTAGAAAGAGAACACAAAAAACCAAAGTAAAGAAACCAATGAAGGAGTGAGTGAATGAGAGAATCAACCCAGTGTTCAAACAGCACCTCCCTCCCTTTCCTTTCTTGACAGACACAACACAACCTCTGCTATCAGTATTCACAAAACTAAGCTCGTTGTTTCCGTATAGCGAGGGGACGACCGGAGGGAGCCGCTATCACCCAGTGGGAGGAACCAATAGTAATTTATCCCGTGGAGATTGTGTCGCTATTGTATTTCATCGCACTAATTGGTGCTGGTGCCATTGGAGGGCTCTGCGGCAGGCCGGGATAAGCATAAAATATACAATAAACGAGAAAATGTGGTATCATGTACACTTTTTTTTACTTTGGCTGCGAGGGTTGGGACAGGAGAGGAAGAGAGAGAGAGAGAGAGAGAGAGAGAGAGAGAGAGAGAGAGAGAGAGAGAGAGAGAGAGAGAGAGAGAGAGAGAGAGAGAGAAGGGGGGTGGAAGAAGAGGGGAAATGAAATTGAGACTGGAAGAAAGAGGGAGGTCTTCACTAAATTGGAACACCACAAAGCATTAAGCAACATCAACAGCAATACCAAGGCGTCACCACAACCAAAACACTCCTCCACCACACACACACACACACACACATACACACACACACACATAAGGGTGGTGCGTGGGTCGGGGAGGCAGCCATGACCTCTCCCTGCTCTCTCTCTCTCCCTCTCGTGGTGCAGGAATTACACTCCCCAAACTGCAGCTTTCAGGGTCTTTCAGCGCTCGGGAAATTGCAGAGGGCATTGGGGATTCCTGCAACGAGGGGCTTGCCCTTAACAACGTCTGCTCGTGCTGATAACGCCCCTGAGTAATATGCTAATAATGTACGCGGGTATAAAATGGTTGAAAAATAAAGAAGTTTACCTAATTATCAAGTACGTCGTTAGCTGGGTATATGTAGGAAATACAGGAATAGTGTGCTTTAGTGTTTGATATCTTTTTTTTCATTTTTCTCATTTTTTTTAAGGATTTGTGAAGTAAAGTAAATGTTTGTTATTCTGCTATTCTCTCTCTCTCTCTCTCTCTCTCTCTCTCTCTCTCTCTCTCTCTCTCTCTCTCTCTCTCTCTCTCTCTCTCTCTTTTAATTCTCTTTTTCTTTGTCGTTGCTCTTTTTCCGTTTTCTTATTCCTTTTCGTGTTATTGTTCTTGTTTCTTCCTTGTTTTTGTTGTGCCTGTTCTTTTTTATTTATTTTTTTGGTCTCCTCCTCCTCGTCCTCCTCCTCTTTCTTTTTTTCTTCCTCATCTTCTATCCGCTACTTTTTTCCTCCTTCTCATTTTCTTCCTCATCTTTTATCTGCTACTTCTTCCTCTTCCTCCACTCCCTCCTTCTCCACTTCCTCTTTCTCCACTCCCTCCTCCTCCACTTCCTCCTCCTCCACATCCTCCTCCTCCACTTCCTCCTTTTCCTTCCATCTTTTCTGCATTTCTCTCATTTCGCTCCGGCAACACAGCGCATTTGGAGTGGAACTGAAATCAGAACAAGTAAGAAGCTCAGAGGAAGAGAGAAAGGGAGAGAGGCAGAGAAGGCCAGACCAGACCAAAGCAGAGAAGACCCTTTGTTCCGGTTAATCTTATTTATCAGGTCAACTTTTATTGCGGCCGGTGTTTGTAGTGTTTGGGGACAGAATGCACCACGCCCTTGCCACCGGCGGTAAGAAGAGGGAGGCAATGCACAGGAGGATAACTGTGAGCTGCCTTCGTGCGGTTGTTCCTTCGTTCATCAAATGTCACTGCCTCCAGATTATAAGTTCTTTTCCTAACCATGTTTCATCCCGAGAAGAAAAAAGGTTAACATTGCACCGGTTTCCACCCCCCACCCCCCTTTTTTTCTTGTCCCGCAGCGACATTACTCCTTCGGAAAAGGAATAATGTATGTGCTTTACTGAGATAGGATGAGGTTCCTGATTTCGCAGAGTTGTTTTCTCATTTGCAATTCTTTGGCCTCTTTAGGTTTTTATGAAAATTTTTGTTGAAGTACTGCATGCAAAAAAATTGTTTCTTTGCTTCCTCGCAAAAGAGGAAAATTGTGTGTATTTGTTTCTTTGAAAAAGACTGTACCTCTATATTTCATAATGCTTCATATCCCTTTGCCATTCTTTCCCATTATGATATTATACATACCTGCCTGTCAAGAGATGAGACACGAGCAGGGAGTTGCGCTTCCCCTCACTGTGCCTCGTGAATTATACCATTTTGCAATCCACTTCTTATGAAAATATATTTCTTATAGCTCAAAATGCCCACTGACATACCTGCGATCCCCCAAAGAGTTCATATAAAACCCATGAAGTTCAGTGAAGCTATGTGTGTGTTGGAGTAAGATGGACAAATTACACTTTTTAGTTTCTTTATATAGACGTTAGAACCTCCTGCATGATCTGATTCTCTCAGAAGGCAGAATAAATGTACTTGCTTCCTGGTAACAAAATGTAGAACTGGATTTTCACTACGCTCTTTTATCTTTTGTCGTTCGCAGAATAAAATTGAATTAAGGGCAGAAAAGGACGAGACGTGCCCGGTGGAGGCTTTGTGCGGAGCAGAGTGGTGGAGAATGTTTTATAACTCACACAGGAGGGAGGCGGCGAGGGCTTTAAATATATAGAAAGGAATACCGGCCATGCGTTTCTCCATAAAACAAAGGAATGTGTATTGCAAATTCAATTGGATTTTTGAAGTACCTCGATATTTAGCTTCAGGAAGTCTAAGGGAGAAAAAGACACGTGAGTCAGTCAAATGTTCAAACGTTCAGGAAATGTTGTTGATTTACTGACTCGCTGATTCAAGGCGACACAAATGTACAAGAGCTTGCCTGTGCACGCGTTTCATACATAAATAGCACACACACACACACACACACACACACACACACACACACACACACACACACACACACACACACCCAGGAGCGAGAGAGGAGAGAGAGAGGAGATGGAGGACGAGAGAGGGAAGCTAGGACGAGGAGAGGAGAGAATGAAGAGAGAGAGAGTGAGAGAGAGAGAGAGAGAGAGAGAGAGAGAGAGAGAGAAAGGAAGCAGCACAAACAAAAAAAAGAGAGCATCGTGAGGGGACGCAACTAATACTCGCGTTTGCATTTCGAGCTTTTAAGAATAATTTCCTGTCGCGGTCGTGGGGTGGGGTGGGGGGGGGGGGAATTATATGCTGCCCTCACCTCCTCCTCCTTCTTTTTCATAAGCTATTCACTCGTGGGCGCCAGTGACTGCTGAAAATGCGAGCAACAAGTCTCAACTTCTACAGCCGCTCAAAGAGAAAGTTTAGCAGCCTCGCAGACAAAAGTATGTTATTGTCCAAGTTTTTATTCGGTGGGTGAAGAGAGAGAGAGGGAGAGAGAGGTGGCGGGGGGGCAGGGGAATACAAACGTAAGTACACGAGGCACACCTACATAGTCGCCTTACAGCCACGGACGCTCACACCGATTCAGTCACTCACAAGCATTCCCGCTATTCAACTTCGGCGACATGTGCGGACAATCTTCTCCGTATCTCACTGCCTGCTTCCCCGTTTCCCCCGACTTTGACCAGCTGAAGGGAATGACGCTTCAATTCATGTTTCACGAGGCAGTGGCGCAGCGTCCCGTCACTCAAGCTACGTGACTGCTCTGCTACAAGTGTTGATCAGTGTCTGTCAAAGTTTGCTTGTTGAGTTAAGTTTCTACCATGAGTGTTCCAGCTAAAAGACTTCGTTTCCAAAAGTTGTTCCTGTCGTGATTCCCTTACCGAGGTTCAGCTGGGCACAGATACAGTTTTTATTATACGTAGCTGGAATTGGCATGGCTATGAGTTTCACAAAAAAATTCATGAATAAAATTTGCTTCTGTGAAATTTGTGTAGAAATTTTAGCGAAATACGTTATCAAACTTGACTTTTATTTTCTTAGGTATGTATTTCCTTATTTATTTGCTCTCATCGCAGCCCAAACATGCTTTTTTGGATTAAGGGTAATTTATCAGTGGAAGATGTAGTGCTCTTTTTTTCTAACTTTTACATGTAGTGTGTGACCTTATGGCTGTCGTGCAATAATGGAACCAATTGCAATTTTCTATTTCTTTTGGACTTTTTTCGTGCGATTTGTAAATAAATAAGATAATAACTCTTTCTCGCTTACAACTACTTCATATTCAACTCTCTCTCTCTCTCTCTCTCTCTCTCTCTCTCTCTCTCTCTCTCTCTCTCTCTCTCTCTCTCTCTCTCTCTCTCTCTCTCTCTCTCTCTCTCTCTCTCTCTCTCTCTTCCTAGGCTTATACCATTTGTTTTCTTTCATGATCACCTAATTAACATGCTTAAGTATATGATATATGAATGGAACAGTTTTAATTAAAAATGCTTCGTATTTTTATGGGGACAATAAGCTGTGTTTATTTCGATGTAATATATGCAGCTCGCGCTAAAAACATTTATCATAACTATTTCCTGAAAAAAAATGGAACTTAATTAGAATCTGCTAAAAAGAGTACATCCACTCATCCCAGTTCACGGAAAGCTTCATTACCAGCTTCCTTTTCGAATTTTTCTCTCGCCATACAGTCATTTATTTTATTTGTGAGATCGTACTTTCTAATTCTTATTTGTTACTTTCTTTCCACATGTTTATTTGTTTTTTCTTTATTTTTTCATGTTGCTTTATTTTATTTTATTATTATTTTTTTTTTTTTCAGTTCAGCGTCCGGTGTTTTATTTTTTGCTGTGTTCATATTTACTTCTCAGGTAAAATATATGTATGTATTCTTTTTATCTCTCTTTCTTCCAACATATTCATTTCTTTTTTTTTATTATTATTATTTTTTATTGACACGTCCCTGTCATTCATTTCTAGTTATGTTTTGTTTTATTTCTTTTATAACAACTTCCATGTATGTTTTTATTTCAATATTTTTTTTCTATTACTGCAGCTGTTGTTGTTGTTATCATTATTATTATTATTATTGTTAATATTATCATCATCATTATTATCATTATTATTATTATTGTTATTATTATTTTTTTAACTATTATTATTATCATCATTTTTGTAATCATTATCTTTTTTTATTTTTGTATCATCATTTTTATTATTATTCCATTACTATTACTATAAGTATCACTGCCATTTTTATTGCTTATCTTTGATTTATTTCACTTATAAGCGTTCCAATTATGTTTTTTTTTCCTTGCTGTCTACCGTTTTTTTTTTTTCTAAAGTTCATTGATTTTCAGCCATGACTTTAGTCATCATTTCTTTTTTTTGTGTGAAGCTGTAATTGTCCATACTTTTCCATTTATTCTTATTTTAAGTCATCTCACTTTTCTTGTCAGGACATGTTATAATTCATATTGGTATTTCATCTTGCGTTTTTATTTTCTTTAACATACCTATTATTATTCTTGATCTAGTTTCCCTCCTTTAAAGTGATATTTAACTTTTTTTTATTTTCTTTCAATTATATATGTATTCATTTTACATGTCATGTCAAAAGTTTATTTGTTTCCCTCTTCTTTTAAGTTATGCTTTTCATTAAGGCTCATCTATACCTTTGGTCATTTTATTACTCTACTTTGATTTTTTTTTTCATTAAGCTTTTATTTTGTTTCCTTTTTCTCTTCTTTCGTTTTTTTTTTATTAACCTTCACTCTTCTCGTTTCATATTTTCCCCTTCTCTATTTGATCCTCTTGCAATTTCCATTTTTTTTATTATTTTATGTTCTATACTCACCATGCTTCTCACTCCTGTGATTTTTTTTTCTTTTCACCCGTGATATCTTTTTTCTTATGTATCTCTGTTTTTTTTCCGATTTCGACTTTCGATTAACCCTCTCTTCTCTCTTCTACATTTACTATAATTTACATCAATTTTTTTTCTTATTGCTGGATTTCTCATGCTTCGCCACTTTCTTTATTTCCTTCTCCCCCTCTCCCTTCTCCATTTTTTATGTGTCTCGACTTCTTCCTTTCCTTTTTTTGTTTTTCGTACCTTCCTCTTCTTTCTTTTCTCTGTCCCTTACTCTTCCTAATTTCCTTTCCTCTACTCGGATTTCTCGCTGCCTTTTCCTCCATTGCTCCCTACCTCTCGCCGTTCCTCGTCTCCTCACATCGTTTCCATGTAGTTTCCTTGAGTTTCTCTCCATCAAGAATTTCACCTTCCTACTCATAACCTTATGCCTCTCCTGCGTAAAATACTTTCTGCCGGCCTCTACACAGCGTCTCAACTATATTTTCAGTATTTTCTATCCAAGTTTGTGTGTGTTTGTTTGTGTGCGTGTGGGGGGGGGGGATGTTGGCAGGTGGGCAGGGTAGTACTACTTAGAGTTTATATCCAACACTTTATACTGTCCTGTACTGCTTCATAAATTCCACGTGGGAAAAAAGAATTTGTGTTTATGACTCTTTCCAGTATGTATTTACTTTGTTGTATTGTACAGGGCACGAGCGGGGCTCATGGTGTCCTGTCTCCATATCTCTATATATCCAACATTTCTTTGAATTTATGTATGCTGGTAGCTGTTACAACCTCTTCCTTTAATCCATTCCAAATATCCACAGTTCTGTGTCGAAAACTGTACTTTTTAATATCTTTTACCACCACCTCTTTCTTATCTTTGAGTGTCCTCTGGTCTGTCTAGTTTCTTCCGTTATCATCACTAGTGTGTGTGTGTGTGTGTGTGTGTGTGTGTGTGTGTGTGTGTGTGTGTGTGATGCAATCACTGGTACATTTTTTCCTCGTTAATTCCGTAATAAATATTCCTCATTCACTTACTTGTGGCGTAGAATTAATATGTTTTTACTGTTTATTTCTACTCTCAAGATAGTAGTATGCTCAAGTAGTATTGGAGCTAACCTCTCATCTGAAGCTGATGTGTTGATGGTGTCATAAGTGTGTGTCTATGTGTGTGTGTGTGTGTGTGTGTGTGTGTGTGTGTGTGTGTGTGTGTGTGTGTGTGTGTGTGAAGCAGTGAAAAGACATGCATTTAAGTCAGCAGAACATTCAAAGCACAACGCCAGCAGCCTCCAGTCCTCCTCCCACTGTGCTCTCCCTCTTCCACCCACCATCCATTCCCTCCACTAACCGCTTCCCCGCCCGTCCCTTCCCCGCTATTTCACCCTTCACACAACACCCCGCCTCGCTGGTGTGATGTTTGCGTACCGTAACCAAGACGTACAAACGAGGCGGCGCAGGAAAGGACCTCCTTGGCGCGAGCTTTCACTTGGGATTAATTTCAGCTCAGCGTCGACCCCACGGGAAGCAAATCGTCGACTTTATTTGGCGGACATGCGAATTTAAGTCCACGCGTATCGCCTGAAGGCACGTTGCTCTATTCCACTATTTCTCCGCCAGCCAGTTAACGTCACGCGTTCCTGGTCGTGGCGGCCTGGCGGAGGAGGAATTGGAGGGACGGGAAGGAAGGAGGGAGCGGGATGGAGGGAAGCGAGAGTCGTATCTCCTAAGGTCATGTCCATTGAGGATACAGCCGCACTCTGTCATGGGAGAGGGGCTTTGCTGGTGAGGCGTATGGTGACTGTGGTAGTGAGTGGCGAGCTTTGAATGGTTAGTGATGGTATGGTGTGATAGTTGTGGTGATGAGTGGTTGAGTTATGAATGGTGATTGTGTTAGCGTTGTGGTAGAACTAAGGAGCAGTAAGATGGTGATGTATGGTAAAATGTGGATGGCATGAAGTTGTGGTGGTGATGAGCTTCTGAGGAATGAAGGGTGAAAAGTTTGGTAGTACTGTGATGGTCTTGATGGATGGTGAAGCTGTGAGGTGATGGTAGTGAAGGTGGGTGTGGTAGTGACAAGAGCAATGACTGGTTTAGGTGAGGCGGAGCGACAGTAATTGGTAATAATGGCTTGGCTTGATAATAGCGTAGTTTCGTCACTGCCGAAACACAAGCAAAGGCAAGACAATATGTTGATGTTCGAGTACATTACTGTCCACGCATCGCTCAGCCTTTCCTCTCTGGTCTCTGAAGTTATAATGGCACAACACTCGACGCAGCAACACACTCTGATTTCATAGATAACACGCTTTGCTATGCTCTGCCCTATGCTTGCATATGAGAACACAGGAAGAGACAAGATTAAACAAGCTTAAATCAAGTCCCTCAAAGATACTGTGCTTGCTCACAATTCAAGGAGAAACAGTCATGGCGAGTTTCATATATATATATATATATATATATATATATATATATTATATATATATATATATCTCAATATAATCTATCATATATATCATATATATATATATATATATATTTATTTATTTATTTATTTATTTATTTATTTATTTATATATGTTACTTCAGGTATGAGACTATCATCACTTTTGTTTTCATTTTCTTCATGAGGAGCTTTTTTCTTTAGATGAAATATTCGTATGGATACTTTTTCTCGTTTGTCACCTCCAACATTCCAGCAACTCCAGCAACCTTTACTGAAGGCGATTTTGTTCCTCACTAGTTCTAGATTGATTGTTGAGATTACATATCTATTGTGTTATTTGAGTCATCAAAATATTACCCACTCACTGATCAATGACTCCAATTCAGCCTGTGGTGTTGGTGTGGCTCTTAGCTGGCGGAACAAGCGTGATGAATTCCTACTGACCAGACCAAATCTATGAATAAATATTGTGTCAAGGGTATATGTAGACCATTACCATATCACTGATATCAGACTTCATACAGGTATGAAAAAATAAGGCATAGTATTGTTCACCTGTGTCATGCTTAACATAATTCCAATCCCCCCTGCCCCTCAACCTCCCATCTGTTCTCGCCCAGTCTCTTCCCTTCCTCTTTTCCTTAAAACAGAAACAGAACCATAACACAAAGGACCACCACGAAGCAACAAGCAACATGTGTTTCTAACCTCCTTCCATTTTTGCTTGACTCAAAGATGTACGCTCAACAATAACACATTTCCCACAAAACATCTGTGAATGAGCGAATTAAGAGACTTATAAAGCTGTATTAGCCAGGAGATAGCAAGGCAGGTGACCATATAACGAGCAACAACCTAATGGGAGTGTGTGGAGGCTGAGCCAGGCATCGCGTTTTATCACCGCAGGATACTCTTGAGAGTGGTCTTGTGCCGCTGCCAAGAGAGACACATGGCTTGTTCCCACTAAAGGTGCTACCAAGGCTATGAGAAACGCCTCTGGCTAATGTTCCTTCAGAGTAGAGGAGAGGCAGGAAATAAAATAAACTTCATGTCGAGGTTAGTATCGATGATTATAACATCTGCAGCCTATATTTTAGTGATTAAATTATGGTGAACTTCAGAACAAAGAGGAGGAGATGCTATGAGAAAGAAGGAAGAACTGAAACGTCATAAAAAAGATTAATTAATTTTTCCTCAATTACTCCCAGTGAGGTCTAATAGCACTAGTTCAGGAGGTGCTGTGAACTTGTCATTAAAGCCAGCTGTGACCTCACTGAACGTTTTCCTTTGTGTCTCACAACACAACACGGCAGTCACAGCTTGCCCTTTAAAGACGACTTTCTTTCTTCACAAATAAAGCTAAATGCTCTTAACCACACATACATTCTTCACGACAAATAAAAAAGAAATAGGGAGAACAAAATATTTTTCAATCTTATTTAGGAACTGGCACATCAGTAAGCCCTCTTTTGGAATCACACTTTATTTTGCCTTTGGCCAGATTCCCCTCTTGAATTAGAAAAAAAAAAAAAAAAAAAACAGAAAAGGCATATTTAGTGCGGAATGTTTCATATCTTCAACTTTTGACGGCTTTTCTAATGAATGAGGGGGATGCAAGCCAAAGACAACATAAAACGAAAAGAACCCACCTACTAGCCAGTTTTCTTGAAGGTCCGAAAGAGTTTGCCAAAAGAAAGGGATAAATGTCTTCATACCTTCATTTTAGATAAAGCCAAGTCCTAGGAAGCTGGAAATACAGAAGCAGGTAGGGAGTTGCAGGGTTTGCCAGAAAAAGGTATGAATGATTGGAAGTGCTGGCTACCTCTTACATTAGAAAGTTGGACAGGATAGGCGTGAGGGAGGCATGCAGTTATTAAGATCAATAGAGCAGTCAGCATGAAAACAGCAGTAGAGGATAGCAGAAGATGCAACATTCCAGCGATGTGCGAGTAGAAGCCCCTTCATGCATGCGAAGATCACTCTATACATGGGCGGATAAGGCCCTTGTAGATAGTCAACAGTTGGAAAGATGAAAAACAAACTGGTGGTGCCGCCTTAGAACACCTAGCTTCATAGAGTTGTTTTATCATGAAATGAAATGTGAAGTTTCTATTTTAGATTGTAAATAAAAGACAGACCAAGTTTTCAGACCAAACCCCGGTGCCAGTCTGTCAAAAACTTTGGATATGCTTAAGGCAACAAAATCGTTTCACTAAAACCTCTAAAAAAAGGATGATCAAGACTCAGTAAGGAAAGCCAGGTCACCAGTACGACGACCTTGACGGAAGCCATTCTGGTGATCAGATAAAAAATTGTGAAGTGACAGATGCTTAAGAATCATTGTATTGAGGATAGATTAAAAACTTTAAATAAGCAAAATGTTAAAGTTATAGGGCGGTAGTCTGAGGAATTAGAACAGTCACTCGTGTGTGTGTGTGTGTGTGTGTGTGTGTGTGTGTGTGTGTGTGTGTGTGTGTGTGTGTGTGTGTGTGTGTGTGTGTGTGTGTTGATTAATAAACAAACTACTGCGACTACAAAGTTAGAATCACTCCATAATTCCTTTTGCATTCAATGGTTTATCTATTTACTTTTTTTTCCTGTTTTATGCAACTTTCACGACATCATTTAGCTAAAATAAAGGTCAACGAAATCAGTAAAAACTTTTAAACACCATTTCACTATCATTGTCGTTAATGACTTTCTCAAACACACACTTAGCACCATATTCCATTAAAAACTTTCGATATTACACAGTCATAAATATTTTTTTACTGCATCACACGTCCTTGGCGAGAACGAAGAGCCACGAACAGACGAGTCATTTGTACATCCTCTTTAGCTTCAGACATCACATTATTGAAAACTGTGAAATATAAGAGAAGCCACGAACCACTGGCAGGAGATAACGTACTAAATGTTGCGTAGTAAACGGATAGGGGAAGTTGTAGGAATTGCCCCCACTGTTCAATGGATGCTAATTTCACTTTTTGAGTGATGGGTGTCCAGGAAAAGTTACAACGGATGGGAGTGTGCTGATAATGGAAACGAGAGAGAGAGAGAGAGAGAGAGAGAGAGAGAGAGAGAGAGAGAGAGAGAGAGAGAGAGAGAGAGAGAGAGAGAGAGAGAGAGAGAGAGAGGGAGAGGAGAGAGAGAGGAGGAGAGCGAGGGGGGGGGGGGGGCGAAGGTCAATTCCCTGTGTGTGTTCAGTCTGCCTAACCCGATTATTGTCTGTCTTCTTCTATCCTCTTTTTTTGTTTCCTCGCCTCTCGCTTTTACTCAAATTATTTTTTACTGCAGTATTTTCGTATTTTTCTCGTCACTTTTATACATTTTTTGTCCCTATTAGTCTGAATTCCCTTGTTTCTCTTTTCAATTTCACTTTTATTTTACGTTCCAAAAAACTAGCGTTCAATTCTCTCTCTGGACAGAGTTTTGCTCCGGCTGATTGTAACATGGAGGTTACAATTGGGTTCAAATGAGACCATGTTGAATAGCCCAGTAATGCGGTACGGTGCTATACTCTCTCTCTCTCTCTCTCTCTCTCTCTCTCTCTCTCTCTCTCTCTCTCTCTCTCTCTCTCTCTCTCTCTCTCTCTCTGCAGCACTTCAAATGACACGACCCAAAGTATGAAACAGTGAATCCGTGAAATTGGAATTGTGTACATCCAATATTTATCAGGGAGGTGTCCAATGATTAGCATGTTATTAGCTACTCTAGATGAATGGAATGGATAATTGGTGTAATGTACGTCATGAAAGGTTTGTTGTTCAGATAATGAGGCAAATGTCATTCTCTTTCACATATTCATTATTGTTCACTTGGTGACAACATGACGTCAGATGATGGCAGGGAAAATGGAAACGTCATTCATATTTAAGATAATATAATTTTCTAACTATTTCAATCAATCTTTCACGCAGTCATCAGCAACATTCTTTTTATGCTATTTCAGTGGTAATGTTTCGATAGTCTTTCCATTCGTTTCAGAGACAATCCGCTCATAAAGCTTCCATGATGTCGCTCAATATCTCTTAAATGTCAGTCTTTCAATGAAATTTTAAAGACATTCCTTCTATCCACTTTCAATGACAATCTTCCCTTAAGGTTCCCGTGACGGTCTTTCACCAACATTTCAATGACTATTTTTTTTAATGTAACTCTTCGGTATCAGAGATGCCCTGAATTATAAACACACATCTTTAACGTTCAGTATCATAGTGTGATCGAGTAATGATACAGATAACTTAGGGGAAAAGTCACTGATATTCAATGAGAAGGATAAACACTCCTGCTTAAGCCCTCTATCGGTTCTCCGAAACATTACGGTACTTCATCTCGACTGCTTCACATGCTATTGTAGTTTTCAAGAATGTTTTCATCATTAAAGCAAAGAGAAATGAGTCAAAAAATATTCTGAACCACTAGTAGAAGAAATACGAAAACGCGATAGCTGAGCTCCTTGAAAAAATGGGCCTATTGAGAGAACAAAGCATTTCAAAATACGAATCCCGATTAAAGATCAGCACTTTCTTACAGGCCTGTCTCTCGTCTCTCCCGTTCACACCTTCACCTGAATACTGAAACTCCGATCATTCCCTACTGAAGACAGCGAAAGGACAAAGGAACCTTCTTACCTGCTGACTCAATGATGAAACGAAACCTTGGGTAATCCTTTCAAATAAATAATGCACATCAGCCAGTGACAGCTGACATATTCAGTTCGAGGCACGGTAGATTCATCTCGTCCATGTTGTTGTTAAATGTGGAAATCGTCACAAGATATACTGCTATAATCTGGTCAATTTTGAGATTTCTCTTGCTGCACTAATAGACCGCCACTGAACAGTGTGAACTGAAACCCTGTTGGATGCCGAGTGTTCGAATGAAAGTAAAATTGGCTTCACTGGTATTATAATTATATAAACATTGAAAGGCGTTTATCCGTTCTTACATGGTAGTGTGTTTTAACCAGTGTATGCTGTGAACAAGAAAAGGACAGAGCTGATGCACTCAACACACGTTTTATCAAAACTCTGCCAAGAAAGATTTTGCATTTTAAATCAAGTTCACATACTGGATATTTTTTACTGGTGTTTTCTTTTTGTAAAGCATCCACTTTTCTAAAAGAATTACTTATATTTTTATATTCTCACCATTTCTAGACTTTTTTTTTTTTAAAATACTGAAGAGTAATTTCACGAAAAGTTGCTTTCATGTTTCGGAACAGTTGGTGTGATGGTGCAACTAACATTCGAGAGAAAAAGGTTTACAATAATATTTCGACAATAGTAGTATGAGGGATTGTTATTTTCTATTTGTTGTGTAGAAAATATACACTACCAGCAAAAACTCCCCACGTACAGAAAATCAAAACAACAACCAGAGAATTTCTGCTAACTTTCTCGATAGCGGAAAGATTATGGCAAAGACTGTCAGATTAGCTGCATGTGTGGTAACCACTCACAGCCAATTCAGATGCCATGCAGCCTCTTCCTGGTTCTCACAGGTGCACACTTTCTGGAAACGCACTATTGATATCCTCTAACCACCTCCACTTTACCTAATAGTTCGCTGAATATGGATTCCACAGGTCAGGAAAAGCGGTGGTGTTGCTGCGCAAGTCAAAAAGTGGAGCATCTGAATCAATGTAATCAAAGTTTTGTTTACTCTAAACTTTTTTTCTTATTGCATCTTTTTGAATAACCCAAGAGTTTGAAAAAGCTGGAAGCGAGGAAGCTCCCACGCACTGCCAGGAAAAAAAATGAATAAGTAAATAAAATAAGATATGATGCAAAATGCCATCACGCACTGAGCCTGAATTATGTTGAGATGGGAAACACTTGAAACACACTTTTCTTTGATCACAAATGAATCATAAGGGAATGGGGGGGGGGGTGCTTTTTATTGATTTTCATCATTTCCCAACATAAAGACGATTATTTATTTGTTGTTTGTTGTTATCGGAATAACCATCATATTGTGCTTGAGAAAAACAAATCGAATTATAATCGTACCGAGATAGAGAGGGATTCTCAATAGACTTGTCGGCTGCACTGTGAATTGATTGTAATTCTCATCCGGACAACAAAACCAGAATAATAATGTAGTGCATGGCGCGCTTTGCTTGTTTGTAAATATTCCCTAAACTCTCCTCCGATTCCGCAGGAACTCTGCATTTTAACATTTCACGCTTAAACATGCAAAAGAAATGTAAAATATAGTGGCAGGCTTTCTGGTGATGATGTAATGCTGATCGCCGCTGTGGAGGTTAACCTATTGTAGTCATGGAAAGTGATCGCAAGCGTTTAGTTAACAGCAGGGGAAGCAAAACAATGAATGCGACGATAAGCAGGTGCCGCGATATCCGTGCCTAATATCGCAATTAAACAAAAAATGTTGCGGATTAAAATTTCTCCCGAAGTTAAAAAGAACACAGAGCTGATATTTGGCTTTTCCTTCTGTGTTATGTCATTTTTCTTTTGGTTACTTTGGCTTGTTGTTTCGGAAGGCAGTGGTGGTCTTTGGAGGCGTTTGGCAACCTACCCACGCTACGTGTTTAAGGTGCGATAGCCTAGCACTGTTATGGAGATATGAGTACGGTGATGCGACTAAAGATGACACTGGTTTGATTGCAATATCAACACCCACTTGTACAATATATCTGTAGCGCGCACAGCGGAGGAAACAGTTCCTTAATACCCAGAGTTGACAAGTGACACTGCCATCCATCGCAACTACAAGTATATTCAGTAGAGGGAGGTGCTTGACCGCTCCCGTCCGTCTTCTCTCTCTCTCTCTCTCTCTCTCTCTCTCTCTCTCTCTCTCTCTCTCTCTCTCATCACCAAGAAACCAATACCAATTTATACCTCTAGGTTTGCTCTAAAGAATGAGAGAAAAAAAAAACAGACAATATAACTTGAACACAAATTCCGCACTATCCAGCAATAGACACCCTACAGAGTTATCCTTACTAAGCAAGGAGAGTGTGAAAAGAATACATCAAAATTAACCTGTACCCATTAACGTAAGAACTGGAACTTTGGCGTGTAATTCGCCTTCCCCAGTAGCAGACAGCTCATATCGCAAAGCATGTCATCAGCAGAGAACTCAAAAACCCTCGGCGCCATCAGCCCGCCGCGCTCTCGCCCTCTCCTGGTAATGAAGGAGAGACTCAACTTTTGCTCTGAAAAAAAGGGACGAGTTGGAACTTTTTGAAGTAAAAGAAGACATTACATGGTGTTTATGAAGCCCCGAGATGGAGCCTGGATGGAACCTCGACTTGAATAGTAGGCACTGATATCCCTCCCACCATCACCACCACTGCCCCCGCCGCCGCCGCCGCCGCCACTGCCATCAAGGAAATTATCACGATTTTTTTCCCTTTCCTTATTTCACAAAGTTATCAGGCTGCTTTTTATTTTGTGATTCTTTCTTGGAAATGCTGTTATACCAGGCCACTGCTGCTCTTTGTAAGATAAAGGAGCGTACCGTTTCTGATAGCCTATATTGTCACACACACACACACACACACACACACACACACACACACACACACACACACACACAGATGTACTTATATCACATGTTCTGGACCCACCATATGCTGAGTAATACCATCACACCATACATCTCCCCTGTAACCTCTCCAAGGCTGTAATGGAAGGTCTTCAAGCTTCGAGCCAGTCCTATCCATCTCCCGCGCGTCAGACTCAGCGAATCCATTAGCATAGAGACTTCTCCGCTGTGACAATGGGAGGCTGATATCTAGAGAATGTTCCAATAAACGGTCAGTAGTACACCATTTTTTGTATATGAAGTTAATGATGGAAGTATTGGACAGATTTTAGTAGTGACATTCTTTTGCTTTATGGTATTCAAAGGGGTCACATTTCTTTGATTATATTCATTTAATTTTTTTTTCGTATTTCTTATTTATCTTTCTTCTTTTAGTGAGGAATTCATATTTTCAGACACAAGACTTGACTGAAGGAGAGATCAAAAGCCTATCATCATCATTTAGTTCGTAAAGATCAGCATACTCTCTCTCTCTCTCTCTCTCTCTCTCTCTCTCTCTCTCTCTCTCTCTCTCTCCACTCTCTCTCTCTCTCTCTCTCTCTCTCTCTCTCTCTCTCTCTCTCTCTCTCTCTCTCTCTCTCTCTCTCTCTCTCTCTCTCACACACACACACACACACACACACACACACACACACAGCTAGCGGGGGCGTTGCAGCAGGTGTGCTCCGACAGATCCATATCCGAATCCTATACCTGAGGAAGACACCTGCTTCTCCCCACGGCGGCTCCCAACACCTGGCCGCCGCCCGTCACATTGTACCTAAACACACACACACACACACACACACACACACACACACACACACACACACTTTCATCATGATCTCTTTGCCACACACTATAAGTAAATCCCTGGCAGTCAGCATTTACATAATCTATAAACGTGTTATCCTCCCCAGCCAAAGCAAGGCACTCAAGATTCTAGCAGAACATTATCAGCCGGTTCCCACCTCAGCTGGTGTCCTGACGATGGTTCCCAAGGCAATGTAAAGGAAAGGAATATACGAAAAAATGTAGTGTAAGAAAAAAAATGGAATAAAAGAAAATGCAAGGTAAAGAGAAGGGTGAATAGAGAGAGTAAGAATGTATTCGTGTCCTGAAGACAGGGGATAGAGCCTAGTAAGATATATGTTAAATGAATTATGCTCATCATGATGTATGGAATCCTCCTAATGAAATGTCAAGTAAAAATATAAGTGATGAAAGAATATATGTAATGATAACTAATAGAGTACACACACACACACACACACACACACACACACACACACACACACACACACACACACACACACATAT
>CM035194.1:23752419-23771738 GCA_020233015.1 Callinectes sapidus
ATATATATACAGAGAGAGAGAGAGAGAGAGAGAGAGAGATACATACATACATACATACACATATATTTGTGTCACCATTCTCTTTTTCATTTTTCTTTTATCCTGTGTTTTTATATTTGCTTTAACCTTCTAACACTTTCTCTTGTATTGCATCTTACATTCTGGTTCAAACACACGAAGTTCATCAAGCAAACGAGAGAAAATGATGATATTTAACCAAATATGATATTGGTGGTGATAGTGGTGATGGTGGTGATGGTGGTGGTTTTGACGACAACATTTACTACACCACATGCCTATGAGCAGTACTAGTGATCACGCAGGCTCGGGCACCAATGTTTTATGCGGCAGAACAGAACTCCACTCAATTCACTTTGGTTTTGGCGGTACAAAGTGCATCATGTGGTAATACACTTTACCTTTCCTGGCATAGGAATAAAAAAAAAAAATGTTCTCTCTTCATTTGGTGGCAGCGATGCGGGGTGACGCGGGAATAACAAGGCTGCAGGGCAATGTACTGTACATGTGTTTTTCGTTGCCTGCCATGAAATGTGTCAGCGGTATTTTTACAGGTGCTACAGGGATGGGAAGAGAGTGAATTAGAGCGCATATGCAAAGCTTCAATTAGTGGTGATAAAAGGCTCGGAAGAGAACACTTTCACTCGCAACGCACGGGACAAAATACGTAGCGATTACAATAACTGAAATAACATCATTAGTAATCATCGGGAATGCATCCTGATCAGCTTTGGCACTCTTTCTACTTTTTTTTACATATATGTATATCTATCTATCTATCTATTTATCTATCTATCTATATATATCTATCTATCTATCTATCTATCTATCTATCTATCTATCTATCTATCTATATATATATATATATATATATATAGTATATAGATATATAATATTATATTATAGATAATATATATATATATATATATATATATATATATATATATATCTTTGACCTATTACCTTTCATTAATTTCTTATCATTCTCTTTTATCTTATGTTTTCTTGGCTGTTGCCATATGTATAAGATAAATGCTACATTATCAACGAACAAGTCGAGAAAAAACATTTTGTTTTATTCATTTTCTCTCCTTTTTTTTTTTTTATCTTATTAGTACATAAAAGAAAATGTTCCAGAGACTGGGTAGGAGAGAAACTACGCTAACATTAATACTGAAGCTTCACTTAATCGCTGCTCCCTAAAAGTAAGTACGTTGTGAAAGTTCTAAAAGGGAAGAGCGATTTAGTTCCATAAGTGTCTCGATACTTCTCTATTTTCACCGCAACTCGGAAAAACATAAGAAGGAGGAGGGTGGCAAAGTTTGAAAGCGAAAAATATGAAAAAAAAAATTTAAACACTGCTTAGCTCTGGACAAAGTTAATGACAAGGAAAAAAACGGACAGTGTCTCAGTAAATATTTGTTGGTTGGAATCAATCTTGTCTTTAAAATCTGTCACAAAATTGAAGGAATGTTTATGATGCGTAAATATTTATATGATTAGATTACTCAGTGACGGCATAATTACTTCAGTTATTGAGTACATGCAAATAGTTTTTTTTTTTCCAAACCTTGATAGATAGAAATGTGGTAGTGAAGTTAGGAATGACGAGAAATCAAACATTAAACGCTGTAGAAGATTAAAAGGTGAATATCATTGGTTCTTACAATATTTAATCGATGGAATGCACAGAATGAATAAAGATGTCATTAGGTGGTCCATTAATTAAAGGTGAGAACAATGATGGCATACTCTAGACATATACAACTATGTTTACACTTGAAGATGATCGAGAGTGGGAAAAATCATTCAAGATTAGTTAGATTGAAAAAGAACAGATACAAGGGAACTATAAATTGACCTACGACGATGAACACCAGCAGAAAAGCATAAGGTAAGATGCATGAAGACAGCCTACACGAAGCAATCTCTAAACAGGATAAATGAGAGGCAGGTTATGTTTCCTACCTGCTTGTCCTATGTAGGCCTATGTGTGTCTCTTGATAACTGCCACTACCTCTGCTGCGAAGACACTAAGGTCACGCCACATAATATACACTCACTCAACAAGGTTTTCAATTATTTGTTTTATCATCGCAGTAAGTAGGGAACGGGGAAGCTTGTTGATAAATGCTAATGGACTAGTGATATTTAATGCCATTACATTTTTACTTTGAGCGAGATTGAGATCAAGGACTAAACACTCATTACAAGGGTTTTAGTTGCATTAGGAATCGGCTAACACATTAATCTGGGCAACACCATATCCCTGAAAGATTAATGGCCGCGGCTCCATGATATTTTATGTATGAATGGCTATAAACATTCGCTAATAATTGAAAAGTCTGTTTACCGGCAAGCATTATGCACACAACGCTGAATATAACTGTGATAAAGTGTCTCTCTTTCCATACTCAACAATTCCATCCCTTTTAATGCACTGGTAGGTAGGTCATCATGAACATAACGGATTTCTCCCGTGACTTATATACTTCTTTGTATTTTGCTTGACAATGGTTTATTTTCATATTCATTTGCGCATTATGTCCGCCTACTGGCATTATGTATCCTCGGTACATTCTTATAAACATACATTAATGACCTTTGCATTTTGCCCTTTCTCCGCCTTCTAATATTTTCTACACATGTCTCCATAAGGTTGCATTCTTGGTCTTTCCTCTCGAGTTTTCAGCCTAATAACAGGTACTGTATCGTTTGTTACCTCTTACTACCAGAAGCAACCCATTTAGACAGTAGACAGCTAAAATGGTGCTTCCTTTCCCGTCTTGCGTCCACAGTATTGCCTCCCAAGCATCACCGAGCTGTTCTTTCATCCCCTGTAATAATTTCAAAGTGATCACAGTTATTTATTTATGATTTATTTTGTTTCTTAATCTTCTTTTACCTCTTTGCTGAAATGTGATGCAGTGGCGGTGGCAACATCATATCTCGGGTTCGGTACGACTGTTATGAAACACTTCAGCTTGTTCATCAGTCGTTTAAAAGTTTCACAGTTGTTCGTTGACGTTTTTCTTCTTTATATCCGTTGGTGAGACGTATGATGAACGAGTTTCAGTGAAAAGAAGGAAACAATACAAAGAGACAAGGAAAAGCAGATAGTAATATATCAAAAACAGGAATCTAACTCTTACCCATCACGCTTCGAGAGTTCATAATTTAGTGACGAACTCTTGATTCGAACAGCCTAAAGTACGACAACTTCGGCAGACACAGCTGAGCCTTGGAAGAGAGCTGTTGTGTGTGTGTGTGTGTGTGTGCGTGTGTGTGTCCTGCCACGCCACACTAAACAAAGACAAAGCTGTACAACCTGATAAGTCACTTCTGCCGTCATAGGTATGTATGTGTTACGTGTTGTGTTCGTACATTTTGGTAGCATGTTCTCATTCCTCATACATTCATTTCTTTTTCTTATTTGCTGTCTGGTACTTCTTACTTGTCTCATTGCCAGATAACACTGTAGTAGACTGGACAGGCTGCCTTACTCCTGGTTCAAGGGGTTTCTATAAAGGTTTTCCTTGTCAATTACCAAATATTGTTTTCACTCCTTTTTCTCTATTCCATCAGTTTTGAATGTTTCCTCTCTGTTTTTAAAGAAGGGACTGGTAAATATCAATGAAATGCAGGAAAAAAATATCCCGCTGATGTGCGTATTCTTCAAGATTGAAGAATGACCGATTTGAAACATTCCACTGTTTAACTCCTTTTCCTTATCTCTGCTTCTTGTTTATTTTTCATGCTTTTATATCACTTATATCATTAGTTTGTCTCGCTCCTCCTCCCTCAGCTGTGTGTCTTGTCTTCTGCCTGTTGTTTCTATCACACACTCTTCTCTTATCACTCACGCCTCTCCTATTTTCCAGTGTTGGGTGCTTACGATTCACACAGACCTTCTCTTCCACACTATTTTCCTCTTCTCCTCATCTCTTCTTTCTACCATAGGACATTTATAAGAATTGTTATCAATGCAGTTATACATATGGATAGAGGTTATGGTGGCGGTAGCAGTGGAAGTGTTGTTGTTGAGGATGGTGGTGGTAGCAGCAATATTGACCATAACAGAGGCTGTGGTCTGTGTTTAGTGGTAAAGTGACTCTATATAACAGGGAAGAATTTAATTTCTATCCTACGTTAAAGCAAATAGACCGAGTTTATTATACTGTAACTATGTGTGTTTGGAGCCAGAAAGTAATTATCAGGGGCGCACACTAGGTAATGATCGTGCTCCACCTCCCCCCCGCGCGCACGCACACACACACACACACACACACACATACACAGTAAGAATCCGAGTATTGCAAGCTATTCGATTATCAGTGTGTTTGTACATCTTTTTAAACCTAAAGATTTAAGTGGTGACATAACGCTTTAGACAAGAAATATAAATCTTTGAAGTAAATGTATATCCAGATACACAAACGACAAATAGTAAGATAATGGAAGTTCTCATTTTCTTTTGAGCTTGCCCTTGGATTTTAACGGTACTTTCCTCCTACCGTTCTCTTTCTCAAGCCTTTGATTATAATAGTTGGGGGGATTCTGATTATATTTTGGTACGGAATGGTACATTAAACTGTAAAAAAATTACAATATGATAATAACATGATATGATACATGAAATAATTTATATTACACGATACTTGATAAATTTGTGTCTTGATCAGGCGATAAGACACGCTTGTACTTTCAGTAATAATCATCTGAAAATATTCTCGAAACTTCCACTGGATAGTTATTTGGTAATCTCAAGAAAATCTACACCATTAAAATTATTCTATAATATTATGTTTGCTCAGCAAATAATAATAATCCACTTGAACCAAAGTAATTGATGAACAACAGGAGAAAGAGGAGTAGGAGAAAGAAGGAGTAGGAAGAAGAAGAAGAAGAAGAAGAAGAAGAAAAAAAAAAAAAAAAAAAAAAAAGGAGAAGAAGAGAGAGAGAGAGAGAGAGAGGGAGAGAAGAAAAGGGAGAAGAAGAAAGAAAGAGAGAGAGAGAGAGAGAGAGAGAGAGAGAGAGAGAGAGAGAGAGAGAGAGAGAGAGAGAGAGAGAGAGAGAGAGAGATAGAGAGAGAGAGAGAGAGAGAGAGAGAGAGATACCAGTGGGGAATAGAAGAGAAGAGGTTGAGAGACACTTTTAAGTGGAGATCAAAATAAGTAGCAAAGAGGGAATAAGAGCCCGTGCCTGGAGGGTAGGATGGGATGGGATGGGAGAGGGTGGAGGGATGGAGGGTTAGACAACACATTATTAACGCACGGGACATCCATTATCCTTGGCGTGTGGTAGTTTACACTCACTTGTTCATTAGAGAGAGAGGACCGAGTGACAGGACCTCCCGAAGGTTAATGGACATAGATCACTTTCTCCACACGCGTCCCAAGTTCATTCCCGCGTGAAGCTGAAAGATGAGGTGCTGAGAGGAGGAAGGGAAGAAGGGAGGAAGGGAGGGAGGAGGTGGAGGAAAAGCTAAAAGAAAAAAAATACAAAGAGAAACGGAGGCTGCTGAGGGAATGAAAGTTGTGGTGGTAAAGGCAGGATGTTAAGGGAAGGAAGAAATGCAAAGGGAAAAGATGAGTTACAGGGGAGGGGGGGGCAAAAGTGAGACGAGTATTTGAAGGGTATATGAAGGGCGGCGCGCAGTAATGAGAGACGATAAGGAATTTGTGGAGAAATTCCGTGATGGCGTAAAGCTGATAGGCTCCTTATCGCAGTGAGTTTGTGAAGCATAAAGGTAAATCTAAAGGTGCTGGAGCTGAAATATTATGAACGTAGGCGAGGAAACATTGCCCACACTGTCTGGTCTCTCTCTCTCTCTCTCTCTCTCTCTCTCTCTCTCTCTCTCTCTCTCTCTCTCTCTCTCTCTCTCTCTCTCTCTCTCTCTCTCTCGAACGTGTCATTGGCCGTTTGTGGTATTTTCTCTTTTTTTATCCGCTGTTGATAGGAATAGGAAGATGATCGACCACGTCATTTATCAATTGGTGGACATAACAATAAAACTGTGGAGAGGAAACGAAGCTGGGGAAAAAGAGACTACGTACCAATACACTCGTTGTGCCTCTCTTCATATTCATCTTCCCTGAGCTCTCACACTAACGGCTTCAGTTTTAATTTCACAAGGCCTCGAGAGATTACGTTTTTTTTTGTTAAGCATCGAGACAGCAACTGAATAAAATGGTATGAATATTGAAGTGTATTTAGCGATGACCTTTCTGCAGAGTCAACGGAACATCAGTCCTATCTCTTAACGACTTTCACTTATCTTTTTTTATTAGTTTTTAATGTTCGTGACATTCCTTTCTAATTTCAACTAGTATTCGTCAAGCCTGTCTTGCATCAGAGTATCCCGCTATTTTTTTTTCTCTCTCTCTTTGCGATTTCTTTTAATTTCAGATAAACTAGATCTTCTCAGTCCTCATTTTTGCAAAGATATGAAATGTTATCTCAAAATAGTCACAAAAAAAACATTCGTTACGTAGTGTAAAAATTGTAAGATTACACTACTTAACTGAAAAAAAAGAACTTCTATCCCCCATAAAACTTTTTAAGGACCGGCATCTCAGTAGAGGTCTTTTTTAACTACCTTAATTTTGCTCTTGGTCAGATTCCCTTCTAAAACAAAACAAGAAACAAAAATGCACGAGTGGTAGCTAGGCGGCCCACTGTTACCAATGAGTAATTTAGTCTTGCAGTACTCGAAAATCCTTCTACGTTTATTCAGGGACTGCTGTTTGTTACCTTGTATTTGGGCAGAGGAAAGCGGTGAAGGGGGCGTACGTCTGGCGGAGGGGAAGAAAGATATAGTTGTGTTAAATGTTTGCCTTTGCATCAAATTCTCGTACATTGTAATAGTGCAAGAGATGGCTACCTTTCCTTACAGTATATTCACGGGAATTGTAAAAGTGAAAAGGATTTTCTCTCTCTCTCTCTCTCTCTCTCTCTCTCTCTCTCTCTCTCTCTCTCTCTCTCTCTCTCTCTCTCTCTCTCTCTCTCTCTCTCTCTCGGATATGCTACTTGTAGGTGCAGTACCGGATGACCTGAATGAAATATTACTCAACGTTGTCCTTTTATTATTGTTATTTTTGCACAACATATAAAATGTCAGTGCATCCCTTGATGAATTCATATACATTTGAAACTGCTGTCACGACAAAATAATGTAAACTGCAGCCTTTGATGGGAGTGGAAGTGCAGTTGCTTTTATACACATTTATAGTTGTGGTGGTGGACACACCGCAGTGCAGGTTACCTCAGACTCCATACCAAACGTGATATCTATGTAAATTAGTGCTTTTTGCGCGTCTATTTCCTTTTCTCCCTTACTTTAGGTGTTATGGTCATCCCTTGACGCCACTAAGATCATTGAAAAAAATAGATAATTTGAATGAGTATAAAAAATGAGAAATATCATATACGCTAAGGTACTGAAGGACTAATAAACCTCTCAGTACCGGGATTAACTTTTACCACGAGTTCTGGGTGTGGTTAGACGATTTTATTGACATTAGAAAAGTCTATGAAAATCAGAAATCAAATGACCAGAATTTGTACTATGCTAATCCCTGGACGTGAGCTTCTTAAAATGTAGAAAATCAGCAAATAATAAGCAAAACGAATATGGAAATGCGTCTTTGTACTGAAGGGATGAAAGAGGAAGCAAATTTTAAAACTGCAGACTATGGACAAAATTAACTAGCAGCTTAAGAAGTTCATACACTTTCTAAAGCATGAAACATTTAAGAAGGGAAAGAGTTACACAAGCAAGCAAGCGAGAATGTCCCCCTTCCACTATCTTCCTCTACTCTGCTCCCCTTTACTCCATGAATAATTGTGCTCAAATACTTGTGGGTAAACAAGTACCGTGACGCTGCCGCTATTCAGTGTCCCCGTGTGTTCAGCTGGTGGTGGCTGCCGGCATGTGTCTTGTGTGTGTTCCTGAGTGAGAGTGTTTGTCTTAAGCCATCACGGTCCACAGCGGCTCTTAACGTCTCAAGGTTCACTACAACTCGCTACCTTTTCCCAGTTGTTTTTGTAGTAGTCTTTCCTTTCAGATATTTTCTTTTCATTCCTCCGTCTCATTTTTTCAGCAGCAACTGCACTTGGATACTTTTTTCATTTGTTTTTTACCAGGTTTTCCCCGTTTTTTTTTTTTTTTTTTTTTTTTTGTCCACTCACTCCATCTTTCACTCTGTCGCTGTTTTTTTTTGTTTTTCTTTTTTTTCATCAATCCAATTTTTTTCTCCCATCCTCTCCACTTTTATTTGATTGTTTTCTTTCATCTTCTCTTCTTATTTATATCTTCCTCTTCCCATTCCATTTCATCAATTCATTCCAATGCCTGACTATCAATTTGATCTCTTCCCCACACATTAAATCCTGTCTGTCCTCACTTTGCTGTAGTAACCGCTTCAAGTTACGTTGTTTTGATTTCACGTTTTATTTATTTCATTCATTTTATGTTGTATATTCATTTTGTAGTACCAAATCCTTTCTCTTTTAATTTCCCTTCTTTTCAGTGGGATGTATTGATGGTCAGGTGCATTTGATCCGGTGTTGTGGTGTGTTAATCCATCTGTCTCTTTGTCACTTCTCCTCCCTTCTCTTCCTTATCATTCGACTTTCCTTCTCATTTAATCTCCGCTGCCTTCATATCAACTCCCAGCCACCCTCTCACAATATTCTCTGGTACTCCTCTTACCTGGAAGTCTTTTCTGGCTGGTTCAGTTCTCCCCGCTCGCCCTCTTCCCTTTTTTTTCGATTTCCACACACGTGCCAAATCTCTCTTACAACAGTACTTCCTTTAATTTCCTGAAGCTCGCACTGACTCCTGTGATAAACAATATAGTACGTACACACTCAAAATAGTATCGCTACACTGAGGTGCGATGAGTTACACAATGAAAGACATGTAAGTTTTGGTAAGGTTGGTAAGCGTGTCATATCTGTTTCATGAAGTGTTATAGTGCTAATTCAGATCTTGTTGCCGTTTGCTTTATATATGCAAGTATGTCCAAAGCATACGCAGGGAAACCAAAATCATGCAACCTGTTATCAGTGAATTCGTCCTTAGTGTCAGATTGTGTCGTGTTGTGTGTTACGATACTTTCTCTGAGTGTGTATTATGTGGATGTAGTGTTTCGGAGATGCAATGTAGATATTAAATTCAAGTGCATGAAAATGAGATTGATGTGTTGAAAATGCGCAAATGTAATTAGGTATGTTATTTGATATCAGTTAACATTAAGTCTTCAGAATTAGATTATCTTATATATAACGGCAATAATCTATGATGTAGTAATGAAAGCGTAATTTAGTTTGCAATTAAAATTTTTCCACTGAACAGTAATTAACATTTCACCAGAATTATAATACAACCTTTAACCACATTTTGTAATACTTATGAAAGTTTGATTTCATATAAAAAAAAACTATAATGAATGACCAAACACATTATTATAAGCAAAAGCGACTTACGTGAGCTGTGCATTTCCCAAAATCAGTAAAGGTCACGTTTTGAAAAATATTGATAGGAACAACGTTACTGGTTCCACAACTCAAGCTCTTACTATGAAACATTCTTCTCTCACCACAAGTGTTTGCAGAGCTTGAAAATAGAGATGACTAACCGTTTCCTCAACAGTATTTCTCCTGTTAATATTACTGAAGATCGTTAATTTGTAAAAAGAACCACAAAAAAAGTCTTGGAAACCCATGAAAATTCAGCCAGAGTCTATGGAAAGTAGTTGAGATGCGATGCAGAAACGATTCAGAATACATACAGTTTTTTAAATGGCATTCTTAGGATCATGTGAGCCTCAATGCTCTGCTTATTTCCCACATAAACCATATAAAAAAAACATCCTTAAAGACACGGCAAGATTTAACTAAAGTATCTGTAAAAAAAATGCTGATGCTATTCAGAATAGTCCGTTAAATAGCATCCTTATAGGAACATGGGGACCTCCACGCTCCGCTCTCCTCCAACATTTCCTTCGCCTATTCTCCTTTCCTTCATCCATCGTGCTCTCTGTGCCTTTCCGTTTGCTGACCCAGCCTTCCCTCCCTCCCGTGGCCAGATTAGGATAACTATTCGACCAGCAGGACTTTCGTGACCAAGAACCAGCTGGAATAAATCAGGGCTCCCATATCTCTCTCGAAGTTTTGTGTGGTTTGTTTGAGTACCCGGTTGAATTTCACAGCCTCTTATTTTTTTTCCACTGTTTATTTGCGTATGAGTTTTGTGTTACGCAAATTCTCTCTCTCTCTCTCTCTCTCTCTCTCTCTCTCTCTCTCTCTCTCTCTCTCTCTCTCTCTCTCTCTCTCTCTCTCTCTCTCTCATTGCTTTATACATATGTTTTATCATTCTTCTAACCATTCATTTTTAATACACAGAAATACATCCAATATTGTACCCAAAAGAACCGCGATAGATTATTCATGGAGCATCCAGACGCGATTGGAAAATACGAGGCACTCCCCAAAATTGAATGTCATATCATAATATTTGTGTTGGGTTGTCATTCGTGTGTGTGTGTGTGTGTGTGTCGTCCAAGTAGTTGTCAGTTAAACAAACAACAGCAATAGCAGCAGACACCACCACTACTATCACCACCGCCATTACCACCACATTTATGGCAGCCACTCAACTCACAGCCACTTGCATTATCATTACTCGTTAACCTCTTTCCCTTCACAGCCTGGTCTAGGCCTCTCCTATTATTACTACCGCCGCCACTATCACTACCACTACTACCACCAACACCACCACCACCATTAGTATTACCACCACCATCACCACTGCTATTCATAACACAGAAAATTCCATTATCATTCCGGGCTCTCTCTCTCTCTCTCTCTCTCTCTCTCTCTCTCTCTCTCTCTCTCTCTCTCTCTCTCTCTCTCTCTCTCTCTCTCTCTCTCTCTCTCTCTCTCTCTCAACTAACATCACGTTTACATGTATATTTACTAGACACTAAAAAAAAATACGGTTTTGCTTATTTTTTTCCTTTATATAACGAAATCTTTTACATCCATCCCTTCATATTCCTGCCGTACACAATTTCTCACTTTTTTTTTTCCCCTCTCTCTACGGTACTCCCATATTATTAGTCATTTCCCTATTTTATTCTCCCATCACCAGAATTAAATCATATTCACTTTTGCCTCATCCCTACTGCATGTTCCCCTTACTGGCTTCCTATCACGACTAGCTATCACATTTCAATACCCGTAAATATGCAAACTCTGGCGAGGTAAAGTTTGACGTGCTTAGGATTGGCTGCAAATTGAGTTTTGTGGCGGTAGAGTTCATTGGTCTTCGTGTTCAGTGTGGTGGGACTTGGAAAAAGAAAATGTTTTTTTTTTTCTTTTTTTCTTTTTGGTAATGTTAGTTAGAGAGGCGGCCGTGGTGGTGGTGGTGGTGGTGGTGGTGGTGGTGATGGACGAAAAGGAAAACTGATAAGGGGGAAGATCAGTATTACCATACACACACACACACACACACACACACACACACACACACACACACACACACACACACACACACACACACACACACACACACACACACACACATGATTCAGGATATTACCTACATGGAATATGACACCAACGAATATTAATAGTACACACACACACTACTTCCTTATTGTTACTACTACTACTACTACCACTACCACTACTACTACTACTACTACTACTACTGCTACTACTACTACTACTACTACCACTACCCCTACTACTACTACTACAATGTTACAACGATTATGACAAATACATCACCACCACTATAAATACATAAGAAATCACCATTGAAAGACCTTTAATAAAAAGTACCAAAATTGTAAAAAAATATAACACTAGACGACATTTCTCAGTGTACTTAGACTATAACCTTCATACTACCTACACAACCACTGCCACATTGCAACCGTTATTGTAGCCACTAACACCATCACTACCACCACCACAACAACAACAACAACAACAATCACCACTTAACACAATTTTCCATTTTCTCTTCCTCTTCCCCCACAACAATCTAAACGAAGCCGTAATTGGTGGTTTACGCGGATCCACACACACACACACACACACACACACACACACACACACAAACAACACTTTCCCTCCCCGCATCGTAGAATAATACTGAAAGAGAAAAAAAAAAAGCGCAGCAAAACAAAACATAGAGACGGTAACACAGATGGAAAAAAATGAATAAAAATGTGCTTCATATCCCTTTCGCTACTGTGCGTATTACGTAATAAAGATTTTGGGTTTTTTGGAGCACCGATTTCTCTAACTCTTATTCCATTTTTCTCTTCCTTCCTCCCTCCCTCGACGACCACCACCACCGCCATCACCACTACCACCACCACCACCATTACCACCCCCACCATCACCGCCGCCTGACTAAGCTCGCTGCTCCATAGTAATTGGACTCGAATCTTTTGTGTGTGTTGGGGGTGGGAGGGTGGGTGGGTAAGTGTGGGCGAGACTTCAGGTATTCTATTATTCTGTGTTAATTTTACGGTCATAGTTGTATTTTCACGAGTGGTGTTCTTTTATAGTCACGTTTCTTTTTTTTATTTAATTAGTTGGAATTACGTACATATTCATTTATGTGCGTGGTGGAAAATTGTACAAGGGAAACGTTTATTTTGATTTTATATTTTGTTTTTTGTGTGTGTTGTGCGCTCGGGTCTCATACCTGAAATCCAAAACAATAATTACTTGTTTATTTATTTTCTCTGTATGTGGCGTGGTTCCGAACATCACGAAAACTTCACGTGCACTGTTCCTGAGTCACGAGTGTGAGTGGGTGAATGTCCTGCAAAGAAATGTCGAGAATAACACGGGAGGTGACACGTAATGAGAGTGCAGGCAGAAGGTGTTTTCACAGGAGTGGACGGGACGAAGACGAAGAGCTTACTGTTATTTTTTTATAAGATGAGCAACTACTGTAATGGTGTTGGTAAATAAAATTATGCAGGACTATGATGATTCGTCGGGGAGTTTGTGATAAATATTTGCGACAGTGGCAGCTTTTGAGGATTGTTATTCATTTATTACTTCAGTTTGACTATTTATATTTAAGTCTTTCATTTTTTGTACGTTAATCACTTTAACTGCTAATTTAAATCGTAATATTTTCCTTCCTAATAAATCTAGGTTTTCTTCCTGTGGCGTCTTTTTAAACATTTCCTAATTGTGTCTGCCATGCAGAATCATAAATTTTACAACGAAATGGGTCAGGCAGGTCATTCCTCACTCTGCTCACGAGCACAAATTTAAGTTGTTCGAGTTTTGTGTTGAGCCGAAGTGGAGTTATTTCACAGTAAAACAGTGAGTTTTCCATTTTCGTATTTTATTTTTTTCTGCAATTTTTACCACAAAGAAAATGGTTCTTCTATGTCTGCACACCTGACAGCCTTTCGAGTGAGTAATTATCACGCGCCACACAATACTCTTACCTCTGCTGTTGCCAGCAATGAGGTGAGCAGTGTTGTGGCCAAGACACCAGAGAGGCTGTGGCATGGCACCCGATTTGTTGAAGACATGTAAGTGTATTTTTGACATAGTCACCAAAACTCTCCACAACTTATTCGGTTGCCTTGAGTGAAACACCTTATTTGTATTTATCTATAAAAGGAAGATAACATAATTAATTAATAAAGGAAACCTTTCCCTAACTTCCTTTATACACACAAGTCATTGAGCATTGCTCTAGGAAATTAGCTGTTTTGTGTGTTCCTGATAATAGTGTACTAGTACGTATTTTGATACTATTACGTTATTCTCAATAACTACTCAATAACTATTCCAATTACAAGGGTTTGAGATTGATGAGATGGCGTGCTTGTAATAACGATCAAGTGGCGACCTGCTATTCCGGTGTTATTATTTCAATGAAACTATTGCAATTTTAATAACTATTCACTAACGAGGTTTTGTGAATGTTGAGGTGTTTTGCAACAGCAGCAGCATAATGGTAATTTACCTTCGCTGATGAACTGCGTAATGCCAAACACACATATAGGAATGTAGGTAATTGCAGGGAATACATTACACAGGAAGCACATATCAAAAGTTTGGTGCATTTCTCGCCTCATAAGCTGCATACTATACTGCTGCGGCTACCATCACCACCACCACAACCACCACCACGACCAGCAACAATAAGCAACAACACAATCACCATCACCACCACTATCACCACTAGCATTACCTTTACAGCCTTCCATCACCCAAACAACATCTCTCTCCACATTCTCTCCATCCCTTCCTTCCCCTTGACTTTCCTCCAGTTATCTTTTTTTTTTTTTATCTTTTACTCTCCATCTTCCTTCTCTCTTTTCACCTATCCTTTTTTCTTCTTCTTCCCCTTGCACCTTCCTTCCCCACGTCCATCTCTTCTCTCACCTCTCCGTCTCTCCCTTTCGCCGCCACAATGAAGTCAGCAGCACTCTCACCCATTTCGTTTCCATTCCACCCGCGTCACCACCACATTCTCTTTCTCTTCACAATTTCATAGAGTTCCTGCGTCCCGTTTTTTAATTCTGCGTCCTTTTAACTTTTTCATTATTTTCAGTCTTTCTTTCATAGTCATTCTCTTTAATGTTTTCATGCGCGAGTCCTAGAATTTTTCCCTTCCCGCTGCGTCTTCCTCTTTCCGGGTCCTATTCAGCGGGAGGAACACACGGGGACATGCCTCGCTGCGCGGCATGAGAGAGCGTCCTTTGCCTGGCAGCCGCTGGGAAATGTAGGGCGCTGCTTAATTGCGTGGTGGGAAGGAAGGGAGGGCGACATATCGACACTCCCATCAGTGTGTTTACTGGTAGTGGATAATGGTGATAGTAGTAGTAGTAGTAGTAGTAGTAGTAGTAGTAGTAGTAGTAGTAGTAGTAGTAGTAGTGGCAATAGCTGTATGGTATGTGACACTTTTTTTTTCGTTGAAAACATTAATATTTTTCATTGTATTGTTTTTTTGGTGTTCACCGGCAGACCTTCCAATTGACAGAACGAAAATTCGGGTTTTCGTCATAATATTACAAACCTAGACACACAGAAGACATCCAGACAGACAGACACATAAACAGATAGACACACATAAGAACAAAAAAAGACAAAGAGGCAAATTGCAAGAAACCATCAGACCCACACCATGTCACTACACTTACAAAAAAGACACACGCAGAATCATATTGACAGACAGAGAGATAGACGTAGCTGTGAAATGTACACCCACCACTTAACAGGGAGCACACAAAGCACTAAGGGAGGAAATGGGGAGTTATAAGGGACATCAGTGGCCACTTCAAGGCACTCCAGGGCAGCATTAGTTATGGATGAGTGAGGGTTGACGGGGCTAAAACCTAAAAAGTCCGGAACGGATTCTGGTGAGAGGATTGACATTTCGTGGTGCACACACACATATTCGCAATTTCCCTTTTTTCTTCTTTCCATCTCCTTTTCCGTTTTCTTTATCCACTCCACCATTAGGCGTTTTGCTTGATGTATTTTTTTCGTATTGCTTTTTTGCTTTGCTTCCTGACCATCTCATATCCTATTCCTTCCTTTTATTTTCCTCTTCTTCGGTCAATTCCATCATATCCTCTGCGTGGGAAGGAAAAAGCACTAAAAAAAAAACTGAATTGCTGAGCTCTGACGCCGCAACAGCAAGGCTCTGTGATGCTACCTCGGCTTAACCTCACCAAATCTCCTACAAAGAAATTATCAGAAATGATAGACGAACTTATAATCTTTCACATCTGAGACTAGCACTTATAAGTCAACCAACGCGACTCCTCTCAGTGGAATTGCTAGTGTCAGATTAGCAAATACACTTCCTCACTTCTACTGAAGATGTACCAGGAACAATTACTGCTTGTGATTTCTAACTCAGAAGAAAAATCTCAACCATTGGGAAATAAGGAGATTTGATGAAAGAAATTGTTTACCTTCGTTAAGTAACAAATACGATCCTTGTCCATTTAATCAACAATCTACAAGAAACAATTAGCACTGCGTATCTCTGGCCTTATTGAAGAAAAAAGGCATTCATGAAAAAAGATGACGCACATTAGGAAAAAAATATGAGCAAAAGATTAAGGAAAATTATAATGTGAAAGTATTTCGAAGATCTGCGTTGCTTTAATTCCCTAAGTTCCTCCCGAACATATTTCTAACCCAGAGGAAAGGGAAAAGAAAAATGTTGAGAAAAAGGTAGCTATATGAAGGAAGAACAGATCAAAGCTGAGAAAAATACGTTTATGTTAAAGAAGTGAAATGCGAGTAATAGAAAAGTGGCGTGTTGCTGTAATTCCCAAAGTCTTCTGGAGATGATCAGTTGGTACTAATTTCATCAATTGCTTTACCCGACGCCAAGGAGCAGGTGTTGTCCATCGTAGCAGTGATAGTGGCAGGCCGTGGAAGTTGTGTACCGTCCAACTTAATACAGAGAAGTGACACGATAACTAGAAATGAGAAACCAGTGTTGTCTTCCTGTGACTTATCTTTCTCACCCTGCCTTAACTCTTTCGGTAATGGAACGCATTTTTACCATAAGTTTTGGCTGTGATTAGATATTTTCATTAACATTAGAAGGGAACTAAGAAGGTCAGAAAATTAGTGATCAGAGTCTTCACTACCCTAATCCGCAAACCATTTTCTGTTGCATAAAATTGTCAGATAATTAGAACATTAAAAATCAAAATGCGTCATGGTACTAAAGGGGTTAAAATGATCTCCACTCCCTCTCTGCCTTTATCTACGTCCCTCATCTTTCTTTTTTAGTATCTAACGATTTACTCTTCTTTCAGCCCACTCTTAAATATGCTCTTTACTACCTCTCCACCGCCTCTGTTCGCACCTATCGACTTTCTTACCCTCCTCTCTTAAGTGTGCTATCCACTCTCACTTTGCTGTCTTTATCTACACCTATCGGCTTCCTTCTTTACTATCCGATAGCGCTCCTTTAAGTGTAACGTTCTTAACCGGTCTTTCTTACACTCCTCACGCCATTCTTGCTCTCTATCTGCTCTATGTATAGCTATTGGTTTCTCTCTTTTTAGTGTCTGATAATGTTTTCTCAAGTTTAGCATCACTGATAAACCTTTTTTACTATGTCCTTTTGGCTATGGTATCTACTGCCTTCTTTTCTGCTTCTGTACACCCCCATTGCTTTCTTTCTTTACTAATTGGCATTTTTTATATAAAGTTTAATGCATTGACCTCCGTTCCTTAAACTTCTCTCTTGTTATGCTGTCCGCTTCCTCCATCCACTCTCTTTATCCACAGCCTCCATCGACTCCCTCCTCCACCGGCGGTATGACACAATTTTCTCTTTAAGTTTAACGTCAGCCCACGCCACTCTTATTGGTCGTCCATCCATCTAGCTCAGCCACCATCAAAAGCCTATTTCCTGTTAGGTGGGGCGGCCGCTGATGGGAATTCACCGGACAGAAAGTTTCCCCCCAAAATCGCCACCGGTATGGAAGGAAGGTCAGAAAAGCTTGGGCTCGTTCGTCGGGAATGGTGGAGTGACTTTCAATGCCGCGTCTCGTGGGAGGACAGTCATGCGCGCGCCGCCACCCAGGGATTGTAACTGGCACCGCATAGAGAAGCGTACCACTGCCAGGTGTTTGCGGAATTGATACGTATTGTCAGACGTAAGTGACTTCAGGGTTTTATAACCAATAAGAAGGTAATTGATTGTTTTAGGGCGCCGAGACAATGGATCTATATGGCGTGGAAAGTATGGGTGATTAATTACCTTAGTAAATATAAGAGAACAGCCACTACACTAAAAAAGGGATCCATCAAATAAAAAATGGCAAATGCTGCAATACCAATCACTTCTAATCATACGCCTGAATTACCAACACTACAAATAATTCCATAAGACTATAAAAGAATATATACACTTTCTTGGCACTTACTTCACCCATTATCACACGGCCACAGTGACATCACGGTAAAACACCCTGACTGAAGTGCACAATTACAAAACTACCCTTATCATAGATGCCATTAGTGTTAGGTTGAGAGCGTAAGGTATCTGTATTTCTTTGTTGAGTTTCGCACTTTATCACAGAGTCACTGACGCATTGAATCAGAGGAGACGATCGCAAGATTTTTCTCAATGTATGTATTTAAGTAATATCAGGAGCAAGAGATGACTTTTTTTTCTTTTATGTAAGAAGGGGAAGTCAAACAAGGGCAACAAAGACAGTAAATAAGCCAACTAATTTGTAATGGACTCCCCAAAAGTTAGCGGTATGTCTGTATTCGTGCATTGACATCTCGCAGTCGTGTAGATATAAGGAAAGGCACGAACAGAGTTAGCATTTAGTTACCTGTGCTTCACTTCAGGGACCACCACTCATAGTCCATGACCCTCCAGTACTGGGACGCATTTTTCACATTTCTTTTGTTTATTATTTGTTGATTTCATACGGTTTCAGAAACTCATGTAGAGATTAGAATAGCACACACTCTGACCATTATCTTCTCACCTCTATAGACCCTTTCCTAATGTCAATAAAATCGTTTAATCACACTCAAAACTCGTGATTAAAATGTGTTCCAGTACTGAAGGGGTTAAGACTTCTTGCAGCTTTCCTTATTTTATGTCAGTAACGGTGTAAAAGAATATTATTTTCCCGATCTTCCTATTACATTACTTTTCCAAACACTGGATCCTGAACTGTGAGTGTCGAGCCCCAAAGAGAAAGTGGATATAGGGCGTCGCGGCACCAGCAGGGAAGAAGAGGAACTGAATTAATCTATATCCGTTCTTGATAGGTACAGGCCTCCCTCCATTAAAAGATTCCATTATTAAGATGCTTTAGATCCCCGTCCTTTGTTCATCTCTCTCTCTCTCTCTCTCTCTCTCTCTCTCTCTCTCTCTCTCTCTCTCTCTCTCTCTCTCTCTCTCTCTCTCTCTCTCTCATTAAAAGCAAAAATAATAGTGTGAGGAGGAGGAGCAAACAGGAGTGAGTGGTGCAGAGAAAACAGTGAGGAAATCAGGAAATGGAGGGTAAGAGAGGGATGATGGTGAGATGGTGAGATGGTGATTGGGGAGGGAGGGAGATGTAAAGATGAACGGAGAAAGAAGAGGAGGGAGAGGAAGAACAACAGATTGAGAGGTAGGGGAAATGAAGAAGGGTGATGAGGAAAGGTAAATGAACGGATTACAGTGAGAGAGAGAGAGAGAGAGAGAGAGAGAGAGAGAGAGAGAGAGAGAGAGAGAGAGAGAGAGAGAGACGAGAGAGAGAGAGAGA
>CM035194.1:23772363-23782900 GCA_020233015.1 Callinectes sapidus
AGAGAGAGAGAGAGATTAAGAATGTTAATTTTTAGTAATAGTAACAATCAGATAATTGTTCTCGAATGAATACAATTGACTCATTAAGCAGGTTCCTATTTGCAATTAAGAAAACTAAGTTTATAAGATTAATATTAGACAAATTTATCGATGAAGATGACAATTAAACGTTAAAACAGATTTAAAAGCCACGAACAGGATCATGAAAGCCTCCTTGAAAAGTGGCGATAACTTCCACTAGAGACTGTTGAAAGTTTGTCGGCCGCCATTGTCGCTGCCACTCCCAAACACTTCATTACAGCACCTCTCTCTGTAATATTGTAATGAAACCCATATCAAAGTGCTCTGAAAAGATAGAATAGAGAGAAATTTGAGGAGACCATTATGTGAAAATCATCCCCACTCGTTCGCCTTTTCATTCGGTCCTCCATATGGTAATAGTGTTCGCCTCTCTTTGAACAGCTTGTCTCTCCACGTGAGTGTGGGGAAAATTAATCCTGACTAAAGTGGAGGTGAGGTAACCTTGCACTCAGACACTTTTTTTCTGGTAAAGGAAAACGTGTGTCTAATTTGCACTTAATTTGCTGAACTCAAAAAGCTTCACCGTGATTTATGCAAAATTAATGGTTTATTGTGATTTGTTTTGTGGTTTGCCTTGCTTCAGAAACTTAGATTTTTTTCGAAGTCATATAATCTAAAATTACCTATTTTGTTTAACTGTTTTTTTTTTTTTTTGGGGGGGGGAGGGGGCGTAATTTAATTTATTGATCTTTTTTTCATTTTTCATTAATTACTTTATTTATTTATTCAGATTTTTTAATCATTAATTTGTCGACTTTTATATATATTGACCTAATTGCTCACTTATCAATTCCACTGATATATTCATTCATTTAATTTCTTTTTTTCTTTTGGGAGGAGTGATATAATCAAATCAAACAATGTCAGGACTCACAAAGCTCCACACCACATCACACCCACCGAACATTGCACAAGTGAGGCGAGTGTTTCTTTCCGCCTCCCTGAAGCATCACAAAGCGGACGTTCATTTCCTCGCCCCCCGATTACCACTACACCGAAGTCTACACCACCGCTGACGATTGGATGGTGCGGGGCATCGAGGAGAAGCGCGGCGAAGGCAATAAAGTGTTTTCCGATGATGAAGTGTCGGCGTCAGATGAGGACCGAGTGGTGGCTTTGGTGGCAGCAGTGACCGATGACGGCATTATACAGCGCTGGGGGAAAAGAGCGGCCGCGGTTTGGGAGTCTTGGAAACAATCTATCAGGTTTTGCGGTGTTAATGGCTACCGGCCCCAGGTGAACTCCGGCGGTGCGGGTAAAAATTGAAGCGTTTCTGTTCTTTGTTGTTGAGGTGAGGTGCGGTGATGCTTGCTCTTCACTTATATGAGACTGCAGGAATTGTAAATGGAAGTGAAATTACATGGTGAATCATGGTTTTATTTGAAGTTATTTAAAAAAAAAAGTACTATAACGATACGGAGTGATTATTTGATTTCTACCTAACATTTTGCTCATTGATTTGAAGATAGGTGATGTCAACTGTGTAATATGATTTTCTACGGTCATCATTAGGATATCTGAATAGAATTGAGTTGTGTAAAAATAACGGGAATCAGTGATTTTCATTGGCTGATGGGTTGTTATGTTAAATTTGTTCATGTTGTGGTGAGCGCAAGCGATTTGAAAAGATCAGTAGTTTAAAAGGAACAATAATTTCTCCTTGGTAGTGTTTTTTAATGGCCATAACGAGTATAGCATTTGTTGATAATGATGAAGATACCTTTATCATTCGAATTAATTAGTTTATTAGTTATTTCGTTTATTTTTGTGTCATTTTTTTCTTCATTCTTTTTTCCTTTATCTTTTGGCTATTTTTTTGCTAATTTTGCTGCGTTAAGGCGTCGCTGCAACCTTTTAATTGTATTAGGAAATGGAAGAAAAAAATGTGTGAAGGGATCATTGATGAAAAAAATTGCAGCGTAACGGCGCCTTTAAACACACCCACTTACCCACACACACGCACGCACCCACACACGCCCCACCACTACTACCACCACCACCACAACCAAAAAAAAAAAAAAAAAAAAAAAAAAAGACTAATGACAAAATGTGCGAGTCTGATACACCTGCTACCACCACCACCACCACCACCACCACCACCGCCTGCCACCACCATCCTCATCCATCATTACCAAAACCACCACCACCACCGCCACCAACAATATATACGAAAAAATATCCGCATATCCCATAAAACAATATTTCCCACCACCTCTAAAACACACACACACACACACACACACACACACACAGGAGGCTGACTACTATTTACAAAAACTAAAACGAATAAAGCTCTTGTTCGTTTGGTTTCTGCTCCGAAAGGTGTGTGGATAGAAAAGGTTCCAATCAGTGCGCGTCCCAATGTCCTGCCTGCCTGCCTGCCTGCCTGCCTGCCTGCCTGCGGGTCCTGTGTGGCGTGAGCGTGAATAGTACCCGTGTGAATCTCTTGTGTGTCGGATTTTCCTTTGCCAGTGTTCCATTTGTATGCGTGCGCTTGTAGTAGGATGGTGGTGAAAGCCATTGACCAACTGGTTGAGTAACCCACTAATTGGATCCCCTTGCTGAGTTACCTACAAATATACTCATCAACTAACTGATACACTACTAAATAATTCACTCACAAACCGATGAACCAACTGACCCACTTACAGACTGACAAAATCACTCACTCACTCACTCACTCGTTCACTCATTCACTCACCCATTAACTCATCACTGACTAACAAATTCACTCCTTCACTCACACATACTAACACATTACTGTAACGTCTGACAATCACAATACGCCCTTCAGATCCAGGAAGTCACAGTAGCATACATAGGGAATGAACCAGCGCGGCCCATCTTTACACCCTTGATGGAACGCACAAATTTTCTGCCTCTCAATTGAATCTCCTCCTTGATGACCTCTGGCGCAGATTGGAGGCAGAATCCTTGACGTGTGGCGCTGGTGGGTGCAGTACAACGGTGTGGCACGTGACTAGGAGCAGGTGTGTACGCCAGATTAAAATGCGGAATGTTTTTTTTTATTTTTTTATTTACTTTGATCATTCATTCCGTTGGCCACGTGAATAGAGCGGAGGGGAGCAGCTGTCAACATCCCGCCCGGAGTGAGGGTTTTCGCGGACGTACATGTGTGTTTGTAATTTTTTTTTTTTTTTTATTCCCAGTTTTTGGTTCACAACAATGCAAATATAGAAAATGCCCGTGTTATTGTTGCTTTGGAAGGATGATGAATTAATTAATGCCCCGAGTGATAAACATGTGTATTCATATTTATTTTGCTTAGGTCATTCAAAACACGCGTCATGCATAAGTGAAAAGATTCTCTCGCGTAATAGTCGCTCGGGTACTTTGTTCATTGAAATATGAATAAGTGAGTGTTTACTTGTTATGTTTTAGTATTCAGTATAAAGAGTTGGCTTCAACTATTCATGATGTAATGCATGTTCAGCGTTCTTTTTATTATTTCGCTCACGTTTTGTGTGGAAAAAGTAACGAACCGAAGCATTATCTTGTAAATGGCTGCTGCCCTAGCCCTAGTAATCTATCTATCTATCTATCCGTCCATCTATTCACGTATCTACTATTGATGTGACAACTGATTGATAAAAAGATGGTTAGCAAACTAATGTATTCTTCTGTAAACGAGACGCCAGTGTATCAGTTCATCTGTACATATGTCTGTTTATCATGCATCAGTGTGCTGAATGAATAAAAAGATTTTTGGTGCTGCACAGATCCATTATTCACGCAGAAACAATGAATGTGGGAGAGGCACCATCGGTTCCGTCCACCTCGACTGACGTGCTGAGACAAAGGTGTGGAGAAATACATAGAAGAATAGGAAAGCCCAGCACGAGTATGGGAAGAATCTATCAGTCCATCGGCCAGTCAGTCTGTTTATCTTTACAATCATTATAAGTCTTTACAATGTGAACACAGGACAGTGTATCCCTAAATTAAGTAGAAAAAAGTTCTATTCATTTCTATAGGTCATTCATCGATGACTTGGCCTGCCCAACAACATTTTTTGTCCATGTAGATTAGCGCTTACCAAATTGTGATCCATGACTAATTTCTATTTTAGGTGATACGTTCTTAATACACTAAAGCACGTTTGTACTACACTGACTCCAGTATAATGTTGTCGCGCGCCAGAGTTCAAGATGTACTCTTATTGTGCCACTTAGCAAGTCATTCTGAGAACCATTAATCTGGAAGTGTGTCTCTAACGTGCTCTCTTTATTTTCCTCCACACATGAGTTGTCTTTCACTGTTGTTGCACAGTTGTCCGACCCATTTGAAACGGCTGAAAAAGCACATTATTCCGAAGAACATCAGCGACAGCGTCCTTTTAGTAACCTGGCGCTAAAATTAATGTGCCTTCTATGCAGAAAGACGTTAATGGTTATGAATTGAAGGAAAGAAAAACCCACGAGTTAATTGAAGATTTCTGGAAGTGTTCATGGAAATCATTGTTTCTCCGTTAATAGATATGAAGCAAAATTAAAGAAAGTCATAAGACCGGCCAATATTCAGTGATATCAATGTTCCTTTCGTACAGATGTTAATATATCTATGAAACGAAAAAAAAAAAACATGAATTATATGAAGATCCCTGGAAACGTTCAACGATATTAATGCTTCTCCTTTATAGAAGAAATTAACTGTTTAAGAGGAAACCGGAAGGCAAAAAAACATACCTGAATTAAATGGAAGATTTCGAGGAACAATAAAAAATATCGTATTAATACCCACAGTGACTTTCTTTCCCAGCAAACACTGTAAAGCCTCGTGTTTCCCGCTACATCACGCACTATGCTGGCCGCGGTCAATGTGCTTCAGTTCCCAGGCCTCCGTTGCCGCTCTCGCCTCGCCTGCTGCCCTTTGTTCCGTCACGGTGCGCTGTAATAGGAAGAAACTGCTGGAGCTCGTCTCGTAATTCCTGTTGTTGTGGGACAGTGACGCAGGATATTCTTAACAGCCTTCCTATTGTGTTTCAATGGTGCAGTTAGTCACACACTCTCTCTCTCTCTCTCTCTCTCTCTCTCTCTCTCTCTCTCTCTCTCTCTCTCTCTCTCTCTCTCTCTCTCTCTCTCTCTCTCTCTCTCTGCCATTGCACATCCATTTAGTCAACTGTCTGTTCTTCTCTCATGAATTTGGACGGGTCTTCACGAACATGCAGTCAATTGCTCTCGTTCTTTTTCTCCTCCTCCTCCTCCTTTTCCTATTCTCTTTCCTTCTCAATCACCTTTTTTCATCAATATCCACTTGTTCTTCCTCTCTTCTTTTTTTATTTATTTCCTTTTGTTTGTCCCAACTACCATTCTCTACTCCAATCTTCCTCTATCCTTTATCTCTTCCTTTCCTTCATTGATAATCTCTTACTTTAGCGTTTTTCCTATGACCTTGGTCTTCTGTTCCCTCCCTTAATTTTCTTTATGTTTCCCATTTATATTTTTTTTCTAATTTGTCTCCTTTCACTTCCACCTCCTCCTCCTTTTCCTTCTTTCCTGTTTCCGTCGGCCACCCCCCACCTTTCTTTACTTGCAGTCTCCATTCTCATTTCCTCTTTTCTTTTCCGCCTTCTTCGTGTTTCTTCACTTTTTCTTTCTTGCTAATATCTCGTTCTCCTCCTCCTCCCTCCTCCTCTCTCCTGTCTCATGTTTTCCCCCCTCTCATCTTACCACCTCCGTTTTTACAAACTAATCTTAAACACATGAAAGTTGAGTCTACATTGTTTAAGTAAGCCACGCCTGAGGCCACAGTGGTGCAACACCATCATGAACAGTTCACTTGCCAAAGACACAGTGATTGAACCGTGGAAGCAGAGAGACGGTGAGAGAGAGGAAGCGAGAACACCCGAAGGAACAGCTTGAGGGAAAGTTTTCAGTGAGGAATAACTTACCGGGCGTATTCTCTGATTCCATATTAATGAGGCCAAACTTACGTCGCCATGTGAATGAATGCATCGAAAAATGTGGGTCACGGATGTCCTTTGGGGCGGCGGAGGGAATAAGAACCGTTGAAAGAATCAATAGGTACCAATTTATGAGACTGGCAGACTTTAAAGGAGACCTGCTGCTGGTGGAGGCTCGAGGCAGGTGCGGAAATGAGTCTCAGGAGGGTCATGAGGCGGCGATACCTGCTTCTCATGATCGTGCAACCTGAGGGAGAGAGGGATAGAGAAAGAGGGAGAGGAAGACTGGTGTATTGGGCCTCGCCAGGGAAAGCAGCACTGGTGACGGAGTGAAGTAACAGTATTGAGTTATTCTGTTCTTTAGTGAGGGACAGAAAGTTATAGTAGATGTGTTACAGTTCTTTTGTGTCATTAATGATCTAAAATGAACTCAGGGATTCAAGGGAAAGCACTAACTGTCATACCTACTCTTCCACCTTCCACTTCTTTCTTCTCACGTTCTTGTAGCGTAAAAATTTCATATTCTCTTGGTGTTTCTTAGGGTACGACATACGAAAGAGAGACAGAGGCAAGGGAATTTGGGGGTGATACTGGAAATAGATTTGTTTTATACAAGAACCGCCACGTGTAGCCCTGATGCTTTCTTGCAGCCTCGCTTGTTCTCGTACATATCTTAGTGGTCCAATCACTGTGGAGTGTGTTAGATGGAAGGAAGGAGGAAGGAAGTGGTTATGTCGCACTTCTTCTATTTATATGTTTTCTTTTCCGTTTTTTCTTCGTTTTCTCTCGGAACGAATCATAACGTTAATATCTAGTGCATTGCAAACTTCCTCTATCAATGTTATCTTAGTTTTGTGTCCCTGTTCGTTTTCTGCAAGGATTAATGTTAACATTGACGTCTGTGTGGGGAGAGTAAATATCTAACTAGTCCAGCTGCTGAACATTTCCTGTTGCCTGAGACTCTCTTCCGTCTCCAGTCGTTATAATCCTTAATATTCATGAAGTACAATAAGTTAAAAGGAAAGTCATATTAGTACGATTTTTTTAGCAATATAAGTACCAAGAACAAAAAGTAAAGAATAAGGGAAAAAATCCTTTCTACATATAAACCCTTTTTAAAGAACCGGCACCTCATTATGCCTTTTTTTAACCATCTTTTATGTGTTCCTTGACCAGACCCTTACAAAAAGGATAGTGATATTCCCATTACCACATATTGCTATTACTACTACCATCTCTGGAAAATTGTGTACGTAGAAAAGAATATTTCATTGTTGTTGACTAGTAACAACACGAAGCGTGCTAACGACAACTGCATCATACCCATTAATATTTATTGTAATTATAACACTGTCCTTTGGAAAATGTTGTACCTGGAAAATGAAAGTTAGATATTGTGAACTGCAGCAGTAACAAGAGGAGCACCACCAACAACAATAACAGTGTCATTTCTATTATCACACATTGCAATTATCATTGTCTTCTGGTGAATTTTCCATGTAGGGAAGAATAGTTGGAGGCGCGTACTGACCTTTAGCGCGAGAGACGAGACCTCCACTGCCTTGAAATTAACCCTCACAGACGCAATGAAGGGAATTTAGCACACAAAACGGTGTTCAGAATAGCAGCACACTCCAAACAGACGACGGAAAACTACAAGAAATGACGCACTCAATAAACTCTGCTTATGTCCTCGCAAGCAGTATTACAAACTTCTCACCATGGTATTATATGCTTCACTTAATGGGTTCACTTTCCCTGCGCAGCACAGACTCTTTATTGTTTTCTTTCCTTCTCCTCCTTCTCTTGGTACCAAAGTAATGATCTCCTCCCCTCTTTGCATACATTAGACCTCCCCCCACTGACTGACCCACCCACCACATAGTACATAGCGTCTCGCACCCTCTCACCCTTTCCCTAACAGTAAAGTACAGCTTGTTTCTTTCTGCTTCATCTACACTAAGTTCTTGAATGTGAAGTTGGTATGAAGTGCATTGAATATTCATGATTTCAACCTTGTTTTTCCTCCTGCACTATATAGTTCATTTTTTGTCTTTTCGTTTTGTGTGCATATTGTAAGTATGCCTGTTTCTTTCTACTTCATATACACTAAATTCTTGAATGTGAAGTTGGTATTATGTGCAGTGAATATTCATGATTTCGCAGTCTTGTTTTTCTTTCTCCACTATATAGTTCATCTTTGCCTTTTTGTTTCATGTACGAGTATGTATTGTAGTAAAGGTTTCTATAGTACCGAACACTGGCGCAACTCTCTTCACCCTCCTCTTCATCCTCGTTCTCTTCTTCCTTAACACCACAAAATACAATTCCTTCTACCTCCATTGCCCACTTTCCATAACTAAACTGGATTTTCTTTGGATTTTTTGCGTTTTGAGCCAGGGAGTCTTTTCGTCCCGATTTTTTATTGCACTTTGATATTCGTCTCCTGTGCACAAAAAAAGTCTATCACAATATCATCACAATATATTTTCTTCTTTCTTCAATCTTTAGGAGCATCTCGTCCCTTCCTTGAATTGCTCTCTCTTTACCCTCCTACACGCTCTTGGCAACCGGGGAGTGCAACGCCTCTCTGCCAGTGCTGTCTATCAATACGTCCTGTGCTCGCCTTTATAAACACTCATAATTTTTCTTCATTAACTCCGTCGATGAATTATAAAATGTTGTCCTCTCCGTGTGCAGTGCCTTTAACATTGGATTAACTTTTGATCTCGTCCTCAATTTGAAGTTCCCCTTTGAATTCCCGGCTTGTTTGGATTAGTTTACCATGAGACTTGCTTTCCGTGGCGCTGTGCTGTTTGCTGAGGTAATATGGGTGTGTTTGCGGGAGCACACACGGACATGTTTGGACACACACACACACACACACACACACACACACACACACACACACACACACATACACACACACACACACACAGAAATACACACACACACACACACACACACACACACACACACACACACACACACACACACACACACACACACACACACACACACACACACACACACACACACACACACACACACACACACACACACACACACACACACACACACAACCCAAATAAAACAAATATAGATATAAATCAAACTTATGAATGTATAACGAGGACTGAGAATATCGAGAGGAAATCCTTTGTTGTGTGTGTGTGTGGGCGGGAGGGGGGGGGAGGGGCATGTTAGTGTGGGTGTGGACGCATGCGTGTGCGTGCATATAAGTTTGTGAGTGTGTTAAGGTACTTGTATATCATATGTAATGTCGTATTATCGACTTCTTTTCCTGATACAAAGTAAACACAGTGCAGTCATTAGTTTACATTAAGATTGAATGAAATGTATAGTATTGCAGCAGGCAGCCTTACGTGATCCTACCCCTGAGGCAGGGCGATACCGGCTAACAACGGGGCTGGAGTGCGGAACGCTGCTCGGGGTTGATGAAAGCAGCCTATTAAAAAATAACGGCCATCACAATCCCAAGCACAAACATGATATGCAGACATGATACATAAAATTGGCCGTGTTTTCATGAATATATGTATTGCAGTCATGGAGTCAGTAATGGATCAAGTGTTCTTGTTACACAGCGGTGGATCGAGACAGAGAGAGTGAATTGTAGTTTCAAACGTTTAGGTATTTCACTTCGAGTATTTTCAAAGACTTATGACAGTTACTGGAGTTTCCGAAGGTAGGAATAATTCCACTATTCAAAGGTTCCTTTCACAGTGGAGGCACTATCGTGAAAATTCAACAATTATCTTTGCGGTCTTACTGAACAGACCTAAGAGAGAGCAAAGGGTTTAGAAATATTAAGTAAGGTGTCCAGGTTCCTGTGTGACGAGAGAAAGGGCCCCGGAGCTCTTTATCAACCTCAAAACTTACAGCATGACTCCCTGTACCTTATTGAGTGATTCTGAGACACCGATCTATGATTCATTTCTTACCGGAGTGATAGTTCTGGGAGAGACGTGGTTTTCCTCCCTCTTGATCTGAATTATGCTTTATATTCATCACCTAGCCATTTTTCTTCTCATTTATCTCTTTTAATCCCCTTTTCCTTTTTTTCTTCTCTTGCGATCTTTATCTTCACCTTCCTTCATCTCAAACAGCATCACATCATTATCACCATCATCATCATCATCATCATCATCATCATCATCATCATCATCATCATCATCATCATCATCATCATCATCATCATCTCAACATCTTGCTTTCTTCCTCCAACCCATCCCAACTTCTCTTTTAACCCATACTCATTCTTCCCGTTCTTCCTCTTTACCTTCTTCAACTATACATACTTTCCTTCATCTCCGCTCCATCATGTTCTAATCCTCTCAACACCTCGCTTCCTTCATCCTGCTCATCCCTATACCATCACTACTAACACACGCGTTGCTTCCTTCACACCTTACCTTCAGAACGGCAGCCACGTTCTTCCCGGGCAGTGTTATCGTCTCTCAGCCAGGAAGACTCACCCATGAAACCTTCTGAGAAATGCACGTTCGTCCT
>CM035194.1:23801158-23828542 GCA_020233015.1 Callinectes sapidus
CCAGAGTCAACAGGGTCATGATCACTTGACCGCTGCCTCCTTCACACACCGACACCCTCAAACACTTGAGACTCCCTCTCACCGGCACACACAAAGCCTGGTCCCTCCAGGACACACACACACACACACACACAGACGCACACACCCGGGCCTATCTCTTACACAAACACACCCCGCCGCCTCCATCACACCCCGGTGCCCTTCCCGTCGTCTTTCCTCAGCTGTGCCGGGAGAAAAAAGTTCCCCTGGCCACTTTTGGGAAGTGGAGGTGTCGCCTCCCAGTTGTCGAGGCGGAAAAAAAATGTTTTACTGTTCTTCAAATATTGCATTTTCCTACTTTTTCGCAAGACATTCTATTTTTCGCCGTCATCTTTATATTTTACTTGAATTGTGGAAATCTCTCTGTCACCGTGTGCAGCCTACGAGAGTAAAGGTAATATGGGTTCTTTTCCCTTTGTCTTCGGTTCAGCCTTTCATGTGTGGTCGTTCAAGTGGATCTGCAGCCTCTGCTCATCTCCGGTGAAAACTTCATCTCCCAAAACCTTCCTCTCAGCTTGATTTCTGGTCTTGATCCACCTCTGCTTTAGCCTTCGCTATTCCTGTGTTTTTCCATCTCCATATTCAATGTCTTTTTTTTAAGAAGCCACGCCACCTCGCTCTTGTATTCTCCCCATTATATTTCCTATGACTTTGCCATGATTCGGGCTCACTCTCTTGTGTTCTTGTCTAACGTTTTGCATATAACACATGTATCACAACCTTTACATTTGCATCACATGTCAAAACTACCTATGTTATTTTGAAAACTGGAATCTCGTATCCCTGGCAGTCCGTTGGCAGGTAGGCGTTGTTTGCTCGCAGCCTTTGTACAATTTTCTCCTTTCACACTCTTGATTTGGTGAAAGTTTTGACAACCTTGATTTCTTGTTTGGGTATGTAGGCGTTAAGAGGGAATGCAGGGCGGGAGTGGGTGGACGTATATGTATTTATGTAGTGAGCAGAGCAGCGAGATTAAAGATCAAACGCCATTGAGATTAGTGTGAGTGTAGTGGGTTATTTGGCAAGGTCACGTCTACCTGGCTGTCCCGTCTGGAGCTTGATCATATATTCCAATGTTCTATAGAAATACAACAGTCTCTCACTTTTCAGCTAGGAGAGACTATTAAATCTTAGGCGTAAGGTTTGGTCTTGAAAAAAGAAGACATACACAAGAGAGAGAGAGAGAGAGAGAGAGAGAGAGAGAGAGAGAGAGAGAGAGAGAGAGAGAGAGAGAGAGAGAGAGAGAGAGAGAGAGAGAATATCTTATTTTCACTCGATAATTGAGAATTCTTCTTCCTTACGTTACTGTCCCATAATGAAGAATTTCAGTGTACAGATACCCACATTAAGAAGAGCATCACTGCACGAGCATATCAAACAATTCCATTACCTCCTTCAGATCAAGACTCACGGGATATGATTAAATAAACAGCTGCCTCAAACAGTATAAGTCAGTGGGTGTTAGCTGATAGCAGGTCACCGGTTGAATTGCTCAGATATCCAGGAACGCACCAGCAAGCTATTATGTAATGCAGATTTGTTTGAACAGTGTGTACGGTGTGTAATTGAGTGGCGACTGGTGAGGGATTAGATGCCAGTGTTTGAGCGTCATCTCGCCTTCTTTAGGGCTACACCACCAGCTACCATTGTCAGGCTTCAATAAACGATGACAGATATTCCAGTCTATGAGCATGTAGGTAGGTAATGCATCATAATTGTTAGAGATGCTGTACCCTGGTGTGGAATGGGTACATCTCGGTAATAGTGGCTGCGTGTGTTCCAGGGGTGGATCAGAGAGAGAAGGGCTGAGGGTAGAGCCTCGCCCTTTTTTGTTTTAATTATGAGCGTGGGTATATAGATAGATAGATAGATAGATAGATAGATAGATAGATAGATAGGTGGTGGAAGGTAATGGATATATGTGAAACAATGATAAAACAAGGCTTTCTGAAAAGGCTAAATCAGATTTTATGACACACTGTTAGGCTTTCAGCTAAATAAGCTTACGTCTTCAAGAGTAGCGGAGGTAAGAAAGGTTATTGTCGCTTATCAAGAATGAATTGGTTAGTCCTCACTGGAGTTAGAGAAAACTGATAGCTTTAAGACGGACTGTTAGATGGCGTACAAGTTTGTTTACACCGCGATGTTCAGATGTGGCAGGTAATGTTTTCTGTTTTATGGAGTTTGATGTATTGTTTCAGCTTTGTTATATATGTGACTGCGAAAGTGTGATGATATAAGTGATGTGATGCATGCTGGTTTTAAGTGTGTAGCTAAGGTTGGCTGTATTTGCAGGACCATATTCAGAAAAGTACCCTTCACGATTATTTTCGGTTCTATTAAAGGTTCGTACAATGAACACTAGATGATTTGGGCCACCGTCAGGTTGTTGTCCTTACTATTTACAACATTTCCAATGTGCACATTACCTGTTGGAAATGTATGATAACGCTGCAAAAGGTCCGGGAATGTGCTGTGTCTGTCGAGTTTTTAAAAAGGTCATCATTTATCGCTCATATATGCATCATCCCCCAAACCTCGAATCCTCAAAGGCCCCCAAGCCTGTTGGAGGGGTTGAGGGAGTGATGGTAGATAGAGATAGGGATATTGTAATAAACTATAAATCTATTTTCTAAAGCCACAGATCAATACTCTGATTTTAAACTTTGGTATTATTGCAGTTTCAGACAATACATACCACGGCACAGTAAAATGCCCAACTGTCTAAGTCACACCTTCAGGAGCTTGAAACTCAATTATCAGCCCTTCAAGTATATACTTTAATTTCAAAAGGATTCTTGTCCTCCTGATGCAAATGATGCACCTGTATTTCCTGTAAAGATTTAAGAGCATTAGAAAATAAGGGAAGCTGTAAGGGGCCATTGGGACTACTCTTGGCAGTGCCTGTGTAAGCACTGTTGCCAAATTCCACCTATCATCCTCATACATAATCTCGTCTGATCTTCTTTTGAAACTCCACATTATCTCAGCACTAATGATATGATAACCAATCTGTTCCAATCATCAGCTATCCTGTTAAAGAACCAGTTCCTTCCTACCCTACTCTGAATTAGAGCCATTTATTACAACTCCTTGTTGCCTATCACTTAAACACAATTTTATCCAGTTTAATATCTTTCCATGTATCCCGTGCATCCTAACCTTTGCCAAGGGCCTCTGGTGGAGTCCCTTATAAAATGCTATTTTCCATGATGTATTTGGTGTAAAAACTAAAGACTGAAATTTATAAGAAGTGAATGTGTGTTAGGGTACCACTTATTTGGGATGTTTCATTTTGGGGGAATTTATCTGAGGGCGGGCACATTTCTGGTATAATTAAATTTGAAACCATTGTGTGTAAAATATTTTTGAAATAAAATAGTATGTGATTAGAATTGCCTCTGTGAGGTTCAAGTTTATGCTTTTTGTCAAAAGTACTCATGGTGTTCTATTATGTCAGTTTTTGTTTGAATAGCTACTGTAGTTTGTGAGTTGAAAATGATAACAGGTGATCAGTTGTTGGTTTAGTCTTATGCACTGGTGTACAGAAGACTGAAAATGAGGCATTATACAGGGTGTAACACAAATTTATTGAAATATTGATAAAGGAGAAAGAATGTGCTATTTTTAGTAGAAAATGGGTTGGGAAGAACTTGGCCAACACTAACAGTGTTTCATTCTCTTTTCAGTGAGTTCTGAAATGATGTGATGGCTTTGGCAAAGATCCAAAACAGCAGTCTATCTCCTGGGGACCACAGACCACAACATCACAGGAAGCATGTTGCCTATGGGAAAGCAAGCAATTCAGTATTTTTCCACCTTCACTTTGATGTCAAGGAAGCAGTTACTAATACAGTGACTGCAGTCAAGGAGTTCTGGAGTGGTCCCATATTCCTACACAGGAAGATCATCGCAATGCTATTTTTACCACATTGTAAGTGATGCCCCACTGAGTAACCTGGTCCATTATAGCTCTTTTTCCAGCTGATCTTTTTAGAATGGCATCAAGTTTTGGTGGTGTTTTTGCTGCAGTTGCAGTTTTTGGCCTTGGCTATAAGGTTACTGGTATGGCGCATTGTTAATAGCATCACGCACGGGAAGTTAGTGTGTATGAACATAACAACACTGGTGCTCTATTTCTGAAATGCAGGCTGCTACCTCAACAAACTCATCTATACTATCTGGTACCTCATCAAACCCTTCAAAATGACTAAAATTTTCTTGCTCTTCTGTTAGGTTACTCTAAGCAATTAGCTGACTGCTTTGACTAGACCTAAGTTGTTCTTCCTGAATTTTTGTTGCGCTTTTTTTCTCTTGGCTTTTCATTGTGTTGTTTAACCATATTCAGCATGTTGGATGCATTATTTACGACACTACTTAATACATGGTCTTTTTGAATGCAACACATCTTTACCAATTCCTTTTAAAAAGAGCAATTACTTTCAGGAGTCAGAGTTGGATAAAGAAATTCCGAGTCTGCAACCTGACCTTGGCTGCCTCTTCAACATTGCATGCGAACAGGTGATGTCAATGATCTTAAATGAAGAGGACAAGGAGTTCCTGACAGGACAAAGGGCAAGGTGTGGCACGGCTAGTATCTCCTGCACATTGAGGAGGAATCTGCAAGGAGACAGGAGATTGAAAGGTGCCATCAGCAAGATGATGAAAGGGTGAATAGAGAGAGCCAAGAACTTGTCGATCTGTCCCTGAGCTCCAGGTCGGGTGAAAGCAATCACTGATACAGGATCGTCACTGAGAAGAGGAAGAACTCTCTCTCCCAGGCCTATCCACGTCAAATGCAGAATAGAGTGACACTTCTTTTTTAAAGTTTGAATTTTATCGGGATAGGTGCCTTTCTGGTTCCATTTTGTCAAAATGAAACATTATTTAGAACTGCCTCAATATGGGCAAAATTTGTATATTTTCTTGATAAGTAGAAATTTTATATCATGATGTTCTATGTTTCTTGCAAATATTACTTCTAGTTTGCTGAAGCTACTAGTTTTGAACTAAAACATAAAATTGGACTTCATACTTTAAACTCTAAATCCAGCTCAGACTGAGTATTAGCCCCTCACTGGGGGAAGAATCATGGGTGCTCATCTCCCTCTCATTGTTACCTACTTTGCAGACTTGGACTTGTGGTTGCAGTCAGGAAATCACAGCGATGCTTCTCAACCACTTGTTAGAGGAACTGCCTTTGGTCTTCACTCTTGGTAAGGGCAAGGTTGAAATGGTCATGTGGGAGATGTGGCTTGACTTGTATTAGAGACCAGCAAACCTCTATTGTATGGGAAGAATAACAAAATTTATATACCTTTTCAATTAGTAGTTTGGAGCAATCAGTCTCATCGTCCGTGTGGTTACCTCTGGTAAATTATTTTCTTCCACGTGCTAGTATTATAGTGTATCTCAGTCATGTTAGTTTTATAAGGATGTAACTTTTTTTTGTCATGCTGTTGTAAGGTAACTAAAGGATCCTACTAAAGTTAAAACTATGCTTAAATTCATTTATTTGATCTAGGCCATGTTAAGCCACATTTCCATAATTTAAAGTATTTCAGTCACACACACATCATTGAGGCAACTTGTCAAACAGTAATTAAAGAAGGAATCCTAAGCTTTGTGCTCATGATCATAAGATTAATTGCTTCTAACATTTAGCCTTTAAAACAGGAAACATTTATGACTGTACTCTTCAATAATCTTTTTGGATTTTACAGGCAAAATTCTCCAATTATATGCAGGATTTGAAATTCTTACAAGAATTTATCTTCCAGAAGATGCTATACAAGAGACAGCAAGTATGGTGATCACTGCTGTAATCCTCACTAGGAGGGCAGTAGAGCACATCTGGATGGCCACCTCAAATGCTTGCTTAGATCAAATTGGATCAGAACTTAAGCTGTGATTGAGGCTCCCCATGGTAAGCTTATTCACACAAGTTTTGATTTTGTTAAAAGAAATATTTTTTGAGCAATCATATGTTTTATTTATCACAAACTAATGTTTGTGAATTATTATTGAGTTTATTCTAGTAAGGCATTATTATTGCATAAAAATTTATTTATATAGTTTTACATTTTTGCATGTCTTTTACAGGATAAAAATTTGTTGGTGCTGATGTAGACTCTCAGGAACTCTAGATTGTAGCTCTGCTTAGGATGCTTATTTCACAGGAGAGCATGGTGCTACTGCTCTAGGCTGGATGACACTACAAAGAAAGAAGAGTGATGGAACAGACATGCACACCCATATTGCTCAGTGCTAGGATATCACAAAGTTGTTATTATTATTGCTGCTATTTTTTTTTTTTATTAGAAAAGAGTGTGTATCTTTTATAGTTCATTTGATTGAAATGTTGGTGCTTTAGGATGGTTGCTTTGCTATAGTACATTATTTCAGATTAACCTGGAAGGAGAAGGTGTATTACAAAGGAATAGTGTGAATGCCAGGAGTACTACATGAAAAAGTTATGTGCAAGTGGCAAGTGTCAATGACTTATCATGATAAAAAGTTGTCAATGAGTTACAAGAGCTGACCGTCGTTATGAGAGAGAGAAAAAGAGAAAGTTTTCATGCTTATTATTATAAGTATAACCTTTCTGAAATTTTGGATGCTTAAAATGCAAGTGTAATTCAAATTAAGCCATCAGAGATAAAAAAAAAAAAAAAAAAAGCTGTCAGCAATTCATATATGTTAGTAGTTTCTTTGCAGTATAGATACATCAATTGATTTATTCACTTATGTATCATATTTATTTTTCAGATTACTAATTTGTGGTGCTGGCTTGTGATTCATCCATAGATTGCTGAATCTGCTGAATCAGTGCAATCCAAAATGTCTGAAACCAAAAGTAGAAGGCAAACAGAGCATTTGTTTGCTGCTTCTAAGGGAGAAAAGGTTGATACTTCAATAATGCCACAGAGAACAGTGCTTTATATTAGAGTCACTGTCTTACTGAAGAGTCCATCCCCTAAAAGAAGGTATTAACATACCATAACCTTTACCATATTTTTAAAACTTGCTCTGAGGTATAGTGTTTATTTTAATTCTAAAGCATTCCTGTTGCAGTATCACTTTGTATGAATTTTATATTTAGTAAACTTCCTTGTAATTTTTTATATTAGGTGTTCTAAAGCATGAGGTTTTATTTTTGTTTCTTAAAAAGCTTATTCTTTGAGTAGACATTATTTATGCATCATAATTTTACATACTATCATTAAAACTAAATTTGTGAAATTAACTCTACCCAATTCTTTTTAGATTATGAAGATTTTATGGGAAGCATTTCAAGCAATCATGGGGAGGCATGCACTAGTGGGCCCATCACCTCGCTAACCCTATGGCACCACTCCTGGCAGTCATGCTTTGCGAGTCCCCATGCAGGCTCCCTTCCCACCTTGAGTTACTCCCAGTAAGAGGCATCGACTTACTGCAACCATGAGATCTGTGAGTGTCCCCATGGCCTCTTCCATGATGGCTCATCCATTTCAGAGACAACCCGATGAGCAGGAGCAGCTTCTGGGTAGCGTGTCGCATACCCATGTTGGCATTGATGGACTACCTTGGTAATCAGCCTCAAATCAGTCCCACAGAACAATAGCTGATTTAACACAGTCATACTAATGGTATCCCATGATTCTGTGAAGGCATCTAGTACCTAAGATATCAATTCGCCTCTTCAGGTCGGTGTTCAGTGTCCATGTCGCACAACCATAGAGTAAGATAGCAATCACCAGCAACTTGAAGATCTGAATCCTCGTCCATCTGTACAGGCACCAACAATGCCAAATACTTGTGTTGAGCAAGTCCATAATGCCATGCGCCAGGCTAAAAGTTTACAAAGTTTATTTAGAAAAAAGTTGTTACAAAAAGGAGGGGGGAGAGTGTACCGTGACTTGTACACTGGAAGAAAAAGAGAGGAAATACAGAAATAAAGTAGTAGAAAGTTGCCGGTCAGTCCGGCCTGCTGCTTTAAAGTGATGAAAGTCACAGACAGGGCAGTATATTTCAGGTCAAGAATGGACGGACGCCCACTTTCCCCTTGGACCATGGTCAGGGGGGGGATTGCAAGCAAGAAAGCTACCATCATTAATATTAGATTCTGCTTATTATTGGATTTGCTACACTTTCAAAAACTCATGTGAGGGTTGAAATAGTACAGACTGTGGCCATTAATCTTTCTATTCTCCCCCCCCCTCCACCCCACTGAAAATCCTACACTAATAATCCTTCTCTTTCAGCCTGTTGTCCTGCTGGTTAAGGATCTACAATGTGTCCTGCAAGATACTCAGTGCTCCTTCACTGCCACCAGGAGGGCCACAGTGCTACACAGGGGATAAGAGAGGTTGTGTGTGTGTGTTTCTTACTGTTTTTGTCTATTTCTTTTCTTCCCTTCTTCCTTTTTGTTTCCCCCCTTTCCTACTCATTTTTTCTTTATTCTTTCTCCTCTCCCTACTAATTTCATCTCTTCTTTCATTTTTGTGTGATGAATAGATGTGGTGAAAAATAAGTCAGTAATTAGAAACACTGCCCTCTCACCACCACTATTTTCCAAGGCCACAGAGATAGTACAAGCTGGGTTCCGTGTTTCTCCTCGTCAATCATATAGTAACCTTGCTCAATGGTCATTAGAAGTAAAAAATACCTTTGGAAACTTTGACTTGTCAATTATACAGTAATCCTAAATTTGTCATTTAAGGGTGTTTTTTATAGTTCTGATGACAAATGAATAATACAATTGACAAGTTTTCAAGGGTTACTATTGATAACCTTATTAATTTGTCCTTAGAACCATAAAAAAACACCCTTGAAAACTGGTGTCAGGTGGGAGGTGAAGAGTTTATGAATATAGACTACTGATGTGTGGTATATGCTGAGTGTAGAGTGAGGCAGCAGGGAGTGGTGGTAATTAGTAGTGGGATCTCATTAATTGCTAATTGGGCCCACACTGATAATTGGATTACATTTATTGATTCACCACTCACTCAACACCATCAATATTGTCAATGGGTCTCCGAAGAAAGGGAGGAGGTGGTAGTAGTAGGAAAAAAGTTAGAGGTGGTGGTGGTGTAGGGGGATGAGGGAAATAACTGAGGGGGTAGTAGTCGATGGAGGGAAATTGAGGAGGAGAAGGAAGGAAGCTGTTAGTGGAAGGGTAGAGTAGATTAAAGGAAGAAAATATGGAGGGAGAAAATTTGAAAGGGTCACAAACACACAGAAATTATCCCTTTTTTTCACCTCCAGACCACCTCCACCGCTCTTTATTATACCTCAAAGACTCTCCGGAGAAAGACCACTACTAAATTCACACCCCAAAAAAATTATAAAAAAAAACAAAAACAACAAATCACAAGCATAGTGAGGGAGCCTTTAGGACTTCACACTTCCTCTAAATCAGCCAGTAAAGGGCTAATCCTGAGATCTTGTGTGCTGGGGAGGGGGGCTGTGTAGGAGGGGGGCTGTGCTGGAGTCTTGTGGTAGTGGTCTTCCTCTTCCTTCATTCTTCTTCTTTCCTTCCTTGTAGTGGAGACTCAGGAACATCTACAAAAAAACAAAACAATTAGAAAAAAATAGTTGTGGTGAGAGCAAAATGTTCCTCAATACATAGTTTGAATTTTCTTTTTTCCTTTCCTTTTTCCTGTTAGTTATAGAATTTGGTTAGTCTCCATTAATTATCTCCTTTTCTTTTACATTCCTTCATTTCCTATTTTTTTTATTGTAGATCAGGTTAGGTATTTCATATATTCTTAACTGTAGACAGGTTAGGTATATTAATCATTGTGTTCTTACACTGCTGTATCTCATCAAATCATCCCCCTTATAAGCCTTCCATACATTTCTGCCTTTTTTACTCCTTCAAAATACTGTTAATTCATCTATTCACTCAAAATCACACAATGGTAACTCTTTTACACCATTAAGTATTCTAAGTATTCTATCTATCTTTCTCAATTTCACTACGTGTATGTTAGTCTCTCAGACCTTTCTCACTTTCACTACATCTTTTTTCACTTTCACTGTCTTAGTCTATGATTATGTATATATGTATGTATGTACAATAAACCTTTAATAATAATAATAATGATAATGATAATAGTAGCCTCACTTACTTACTTTCACTGTTGCTTTATCTTGAAGGAAGAAGAGAAGGGAACGAAGAAGTTCTACCTTCCCTCCCTCCTTTTCTTCTTCCTCCCTGTAATGAAAAAAGGGAATGAATGAGAAAATAACATCAATACAAAAAATAAACATATACTAAAGCTAACTTATAGTAAAGAAACAAAAGGAAAAACACTATTCATCTCTCTCACCTCTCCTCTTCCTCCTTCCTCTTCTTCCCTCCATGTAATGAAAAAGAGAATGAATAGAAAAATAACGTGAGAAAATACAATAATTAAACAAATGAATACAAAAAAAAAAACAAATCTATACCAAAGCTAACTTATAATAAAGAAAAAAACACTTGAATATTTTTTTTTCCTCTTCTCTTCTTGTTCCTCTTTCTCTTCTTCCTCCTCCTTTCCCTCCTCTTCTTTCTTCTTCCCTCCTCTTCCTCCTTCCCTCGTCTTCTTCCCCCCTCCTCCTCTTCCCTGTAATAGAAAATAAATTATTGTATTTTCTCATGTTATTTTTGTATTACATAAATGAACACGCAAAAAAAAAAAAAAAAAAACATTATATACCAAAGCTAACTTATAATAAAGAAAAGAAAAAAAAAACAGCCATTTACTTAACCTGAGAGAGAGAGAGAGAGAGAGAGAGAGAGAGAGAGAGAGAGAGAGAGCGCTGGACAACACACTTCAAAAAGGTACCGTGAATATTTTGTTGGAGAGAGAGAGAGAGAGGGGGGGGGTAGCTTTCATCTCATTAGGCCTAGTGTAGTAATAAAGATTACAGACATCACAAATTATCATTATAACCATGATTTTATGTTATCTTTTCAAATTATCATTATAACCATGAGAGAGAGAGTGTGTGTTATTCTTAAGTTTAATGTCATCTTTTCAAATTATCATTATAACCACGAGAGAGAGAGAGAGTGGGGGAGGGGGGGGGGAAGCTGGCCAAAATCAACAAAAACAGTGAAAATAGACAGCCCACTAGTTGCCAGTTCCCTGAAAGGTTAATACAGTAGAGTTAGTAAAAAGTCGGATAAACGTCTTGAAACCCCCCTCTCGCTCTCTCTCTATCTCTGTGTGTGTGTGTGTGTGTGTGTGTTTTCCTCCTCTTCCTCTCTCCCCCCCCTCCTCTCCCTTCTTCACCTCCCTCTCCCCTCTCCACCCTCCTCCTCTCCCCCTCTTCGTCCCTCCCTCCTCTCCATCCCCATTCTCTCTACCTCCCCGTCTCCCCTCTCCCCCTTCCCTCTCTCTCTCCCCTTATTTCCCCAGTACCACAATCCACTCACAGTTCCCGTCCGTTACCTGCCACCTGCTAATTATCCACTTGTGATCCACCCGCTTTGTTCCTTCGTTCCACCTCAGTCACCCCTGAAAAAAAGAAAACTGAAGCATTGGAAAACTGGGATGGATTTCATTAATTTATTTGTGTGTGTGTTTTGGGGGATTATTATTGATGTTAGTGTTACTTGTTCTCTTCGTTCTTCTTCTTCCTCTTCCTCTTCCATCCTTCTCCTCCTTTCTTCATCCTACCATTCTCTTTCTTCTTTGCCTCCCTCCTCCTCTTCCTCCTCTTCACCACCTCCTCTTTCATCTTCCATCTTCTTCCTCTTCCTCTTCCTCCTCCATCTTCCACCTTCCTCCTCCTCCGTCATAGATGAAGAGCACAAACATCATGACCCAAGTTGACCAAGTGTGACCTCATCAGACCTCGCTTGACCTCGCACACACACACACACACACGAAAGAAATTAAGACCGATTTTCCCTTATTTTCTCACCTTTTTCCAGTTTTTTCCCCTTTTCCTAAATTTTTCCCGGTAAAAGAGAGAGAGAGAATAAATAAATGAATAAATAAACTTAACAAGCGTAACTACCATTTAATTACCCTTCGCCCTTTAGTTAACTACCGAATTATCCTTTGCTATTTAAGGTTCAGTTGATTCTAGATTGGTTTCATTAGTCACCTTCAGTCACTAACAGGCATAACAAGCATAACTATTGCCCTTCAGTACTAGGAAACATCTTTGCCACGAGTTTTAGGTGTGATTAGACGCTTTTACTGACATTAGCAAGGGTCTATGGAGGTGAGAACATTAATGGCCAGAGTCTATAATATTATAACCACTTCAGTACTGAGACACATTTTTACCACGAGTTTTAGGTGTGATTAGACGCTTTTATTGACATTAGCAAGTGTGTATGGAGGTCAGAAGATTAATGGCTAAAGTCTGTACTATTTGAATCCCCACGTGAGTTTGTGAAGCTGTAGAAAATAAATAACAAGCAGAATAAACTATTACACTATCAGCAAACGACTATTACTTAAGTATGAACACACCAATTAGCCAATACCTTACCAAGCCTTAACTACTGTACGCTAATTACCCAACAATAACCAGTAAACTACTTAAAAGGTAAGGTAAAGTGGGGGGCTTACGCTGTATCAGCGCGTGGCTGCGGGCGCTCATCTCCCGTCTCCTTGAACTATCACTTAATTACCTAACAATGTTACACTTACGTCACTAACACCTCAACTACTTCTAACTACCCTGGCTAATCACTTCACCACGCTAACGTTAAACCACAGTTTCTAAGTATAACCTTAATTACGACAAAATATTCACAATTAGTAACGTAAATAAACACAGACACTAATAACTTAATTAATATATACCAATTAACTCCAGGGAACCTTAAAATCATTATATTCACTTTCTCAAGCAAATTATTCAGTACTAACCTTCAAATCGCACGTTGTGATAATGGCGGTGCTGAGGAGGCTGGCTGCAGGCTTCCTTCTCCTGTGACGACTGGTGGGGCACTGAAGTAAACCCTCTCCTTCCTGTTTCCTCTTCCCATTCGGAGATGTGAATGGCTAAATGCGCAGTAAGAGTCTATTTACTATTATTTATTTATTAACGTCCTGAAAATATGAATGAATGTGTAAAGTGAATGTTAATTTGGGTATTTTATAATCTAGTGGGTTATAAGTGATAAAACGATGATTAATGAGATAAAGAATGATAAAAAAAAAGGACCAATTCCTTGCCTGATGCGTTCCTGTGTAAATGTTGGAGGTGCAAGTGTAGGGACTTCTTTCCTATCAATAATAGGTAATAACTCTGTGGTCTCAGGGATACAAGTGCTAGAGAAATATTCCAACTGTACACGAGCCTTTTCCTTATTTGTGTTGGCCTTTTGCATTTTGCTCTCATCTGTGTACCGGTCTCCAATTCTTAACCTCTCCCACAATAGTAGTTTCCTCTTTTTTTTTTTTTTTTACCCACAACTCTCCATTTACGTGTAAATTCTCATTTGTCTGCTTCTTATTGCACAAATATTTTTACTTTTCTTTAGGAACACATTCATTAATAATTAATTACTCCATGCAATTTCTCTTTGAACTTTGTCCATTCTGTTTCAGTCTGTATCAGCACCCAAAAAGTTACCCCAATCCATAGTAAGTCTTTGTTTCATTAACCAATAATTAGCCTTTTCATATTCATACACTTCCTTTGCACAGTCATCAGCAGACTTTTTCCATATCACACAGAAAACCTAACCATCCATTAATTTCACACTGCCAATTGATTACTGGGTATTTTGCCATATATTGATAGAGAATAACAAGTGTCACTCGTAATACCTATACACAACTTCACCTCAGCACTAAACATACTATGCCACACCACGTACTATTCATCACCAAAACCCAACACCGGCCGCCCCACCAGCCAGCCCCACCTCACCTGTGCCCTGCTGTCAGGTATGGTGTGGCGTCCTGCAGGGAGCCTATTGATGCCCAGAGCAGCGGGACAGGTGTGCACAGGCCGCTGGGACAATGCCGCCCTCAAACACCGCAAACCTGGCACACGCTGAAGGTTTACAAGAGAACGCACTGCCGCAGACATGTTCGATGGGGTGTTGTGATGGCGCTGCTGCTCTCTCCACCTGACCACCTTCCTCCTATCTCGCTCTCTGAGTCTTGACATAACATAATTCCTGTAAAAACTCACTCTAATTAGCAATTCTTGTTCTAAATATTTGTTAGGGTACTTCTTCATCAACTTGAAACAATAGAATCATAAAATGGTGTTATCAGCATGAATTTCTAGCTCTCTCTCTCTCTCTCTCTCTCTCTCTCTCTCTCTCTCTCTCTCTCTCTCTCTCTCTCTCTCTCTCTCTCTCTCTCTCTCTCTCTCTCTCTCTCTCAATGTCATTTCTACCCTCTCTCTTTGTTTCTCTCAATATAATTTCCTGTACCTAATGATCTTGCAATAATAAAAACACAATAATGATGATATAGAGGAGAGTTTGACAAAATAAGGAACAAGACCAATGGTAAATATTCATGTCCTCGTAGTCACTGTTATTGTCTACATTTCTCAGCTGTAAAGCAGCACACCGTAATACTTCTCAAACCTGCCGGAAAGGGGAAAAGTCACTAAATACCGGAAAAGGAGGAGGAAATGAAGAAGGAGATGGAAGAAGAGGAGGAGGGGGAACAGGACAGAACAAAAAGGAAATTACCGCTCAAATATGGAAGAGAAAAAAAAAGGCAATACAAATTTGAGACAACAGCGAAGTATGTATCAGCATGAGATTTAAATCTACCAAACACATATTACCAAACACATAATTGTCAAACACATATTGCCCCAAACGTTGTTTCTACTCATTATAACCATGTAGAAAATGCTGATATTCATAGTTATGCCATAATTTACATTTATATAAGCTTTCTATGGTATATTCATGTAGGGAAAATGATTTTTTGGTTATTTGACGTTTTGCCATCATGCCTTCTCATACGTCCCAGCGAAGATTGACTTAGCAGGTCCTAAGTACAAATCTTGAGACCTGCTAAGTCAATCTTAAGGAAAATGACTTGATTGAGTCAATATTTTGAGAATTTCTATAAATACCGGCCCTGCCCTACTGCACGTCATTCTACTCCATATTAATTTGCTTTCTCCTGACAATTCATGGCCGTCCTGCAACCCACTGAACACTTGGCCAGCTCCCGGCAGACAGCAGCTAAACAATTATTAAGAAATATGTGACGTAAACTATTTATTATCACATTCACGGTCATATTTTCATCAGACAGCCTGGATTCAGTGCTCCAGTTGATGTATACAAATGTGTATTGTGTTTTAGAGTAAAATCGTATTCAATATCACTATCATTAGACATTAGAGAAGCGATAAATTCAATGTGATTCATTTACTTTCTTTAATCTGACGTCTCACTTTTTCAGCAACTGTCAAACAACACTGTTGTTATTCTGGGAATTCACAGCACTGGTAGTTTTCCTAACAAAGAAATCACAAATGAAAATTTAACAATAGTGTATATAACTAGATCACATGCAAAATAACTAAATAAAATAATAATATAAGATATATGCATGCTCCACTGAGGACAAAAAGTCATATGTTAAAGCGCGCACGCACGCACGCACTACCAACAGTAATATACTTTTGATGATGATAACTATAATAATAATAATAATAATAATAATAATAATAATAATAATAATAATAATAATAATAATAATAATACGAAATCACGGTTGGAGTAGATAAAAAGCAAGATAGACAGCGTTATAATAAAATGAAAACAAATTCCCCGTTGGCCTGAAGAGGAGGAGCACCAGACAGGTATGAGAAGAGAAGACAGAGATGAAGCCTTTGCCGCCTTTGTCTTGCAATTACATCATGAGAGGCTGACAACACTAATGCTGGTGATACCCCCTCTAGAACCGGCTGTAAAGTAACACCGCCAGCCACGCCCAGGATGCACCCCACCTTGGAGAGCTGCGGGCAGGCAGGCTGACACTACACATGGGAAGAGATCTTGGTTTGTCGAGCGTCCAGCCAAGCGAGTTACTCATCCTGCACACCTTGAACTTGTTCCCTATGATCCAAGCAGACCATTTTTTTTAACGTGACTACAAACACCACCTCAGGAATTCAATGTCCCTTTTTTTTTTTTTTTTTTTTTTTCTAATATAGTCTAGTGCCATTTAGCGCATAACTTGTCGGTGAAGCAACAAAAGGGTTAATATTTGAACCTCATGTCTGACCTGATAATGGCAATGATCAAGGATAAAATTGAACACGAAGAATTCTGAGCAGTATATAAGCGACCGAAGACAGCTTAATGAAATCAGTCTGTTGCATCCTGTCGATTAGCGTCTTGACAACCACCACCACCACCGCTATGAAGGCTGTAGGTACCTGTTCCTCCATTAAAGCTCTTCCTATAGACGTCATGTAATAAAATACAATTATTCTTTGCTTGGTGGTGAATCAGTCTATACTGTGTCTCTCGCAGCAAACTCTACCATATTCATCCCGGATTGCTTTCTAACGATGGTAGGTAATTCACGTTGTTTGTCGTAACTCAGGTTGTGATGTTGGCGTTGGTCGCTTTGGTGACGGCAGACAAGCTGTACCAGCCGCCATCCAAAGGCAAGCCTCACATTGCCATCATTAAGGACGACAGAGTGCAACCTGACGCCAAGGGATACTATGTCTTCGATGTCGAGACTGAAGACGGTATTCAGAGGCACGAGTCTGGCGGCGAGGGCGGCAGAAAGCAAGGGTCTTACAGGTGAGACAGCGTTACGTACACAAACTGAAGGTAGTGAATATACGACGTTGTTCTTGTTGGACAGCAGAATTACAGGTGTCTTAAAGTAATATCAATTTACACATTATAATCGCTGACTCATTCCTATTGCACCTTTCCAATCCTTAATTATTCTTCTATCCACAGCTACACCGCCCCTGACGGCACTCCAGTCTTTGTAAAGTTTGTCGCCGACGACCAAGGCTACCATCCTGAATCTGATCTGCTGCCCCTGTCTCCCGAGTTCCCCCATCCCATTCCTCAGTTCGTGCTGGACCAGATCGCCTTCGCTGCTAAGGAAGACGCTGCCAAGGCCCGCGGTGAAGCGAAGCCCAGCCGGAGCTATGCTGTACCGTAATTATATTAATTCATAAGGTTACTTTAGAAAATTACTGGAACTGTTTACTCTTTTGTGTGCCTCAGCCTTCCATCCTACCGTCAAATCGTCAGACTTGATGTGTGTGAGGCTGTAACTTATGTAATTACCTATTACATACATTCAATACATCCGTGACTTGTACATGAATAAACTGCATGATCATAATTACATGTTTCACTTTTTCTACGTTTTTAAAACCAATACTGCAACACAATGAATACAAATAGTATGTGGATATAATGGAATAAAAATCAACATAGATAAAAAGACCACACCACTTTCTAATCTAAAAATTAATCAGAAAAAAAAAAAAAAAAAAACGTAAAGATGTCTTGGTGGTTCCTCTCTAGCAATTACTAAAATACTTGTCAGTAGGATTACATAAGTCACTGCCAGAACATTTTCTGTGAGCTTTAAAGATACGTTTTCTTTTTACGAAAACTAAGACTTTTACATTTTTACACATAGTGTACATGAACACACTGATTCACCGCTACTTTGTCATTCAAACACATTGCTTTGAGTATTCTATACAATCCCTTACGTAATATATTAGCCATCCCTCCCTTCATTGCACACACACACACACACACACACGGAAAATAGGGATCTATTGCAAAAAACAAGTCCATAATTCTACCAACCTCTTTGTAACAGCAGGCAGCAAGACAGACAGGTGAGTAGCAACCAGGAAAAGCGCAGGACAAGAATATCGCTTGGAGAACACAAGAGAACTATGATTACATAGTTTTGCAAGATAGATTAACAAAAACTATTTTTTTCGTATGTAGGTGCTGAATAATTTTGAACATTCATACTGCACACCTTTGCAAATTTTCATTAAGCATGGCTACATGTGTGTAATCTTGTAATACTTCATACATTGACGCAAACACTAATTTAATCAATCGAGAAGTGACTGGAGAAGGTTGGGGAAGGACTTAATCACGCACTAAAATTATATAGGGTTATGAACAATGATGCTTACTCAATCCTATCATGCACTAAAATTATAAAGGGTAATGAATAATGATGCTTACTCAATCCTATCATGCACTAAAATTATAAAGGGTAATGAATAATGATGCTTACTCAATCCTATCATGCACAAAAATTATAAAGGTTAATGAATAATGATGCCTACTCAATCCTATCATGCACTAAAATTATACAGAGTAATGAACAATGATGTTTACTCAATCATATTATGCACTAAAATTATATAGGGTAATGAATAATGATGCTTACTCAAACCTATTTGCTGTGCATAACTTGGCCGCTCAAAGGTGACAATGGCGACACTCAGTGGTTGAAATCACTTGATGCACTTAAGTGTAGCAGTGATAAGTGTTCGTGCCAAGGGCGGCAGGTAACGAGAGGTTACTTATGTATCAACAATTGATTGACTTTATATGAAAACATAGCTATCCTGGACAACATTGTTTATGAGTTTGTGTCAGAATGCTGAAAATATTTACGTGTACAGGAATGTCTTCAAACAACAATAATTTATTGGAACATATCTATTGTGGAGAACGTAGTTTACGAGTTTGTGGAAAAATGCAAGAAATATTTTCGTGTGTATAGAAGTGATTCCAAAACTACATAAAGTACTGAGATACAGGATCAGCAGACGATTTTCTTTTCTTTAACATTCTAATATGTCGTAGAGATGTAATCTACATTGCTCCTCTTGTTCTTTCGTAATTCATGTACCATTAAAAGGGGGGATAAACGTAGATTACCATATGGTATACACATTGTAATATTCTATTGTGTATGTATCATATCTTTTATTACAGTCTTCAAATATCACGTTGAATAACAGCCAGTTTCTGTTATCGTTACTGATTTCCCTTATTTTATGTTTCTTAGTTCAGATTTCTGATTTCTAGTTCATACCACTAGACTTTTCAATCAAGTAGGCAAAACCTAAAGGCAAATCTAGCACGAGATGGTTATGTGACTCCACAAGCCAGAAGACAAACGTAGGTGTAATGCTCCGCTGACAAACAATGAAGCAACGGGCTACTCAAACACTACACTGATATGACAGCTAACAACTTTCATGCATGACGAGAAGCCCCATTCATTACCATCCATTATAGTAAAAAAATGTGGAAGTATGGGGAAGAAATACATGAACAAGGAAAGCGTCACGTGACTAAGGAAAGGCTGACAAGGTTGAACGGTCAGCTGCCTCACGCGTCTTAAATCTACTCACGACGAGGCACTCCATTCTAAACTTCTTAGGCGAAAATCAACATCAACGAGAGGTATAAACTTTGTTCATCTCCTTCTCCATCCAAAGACACGATCTCCACTGACCTTGTCGTCCTTTCAACGACATTTCAACCCAACACGCAAACCCGCTACCCCCCCCCCCTCCCTCTCTCTCTCTCTCTCTCTCTCTCTCTCTCTCTCTCTCTCTCTCTCTCTCTCTCTCTCTCTCTCTCTCTCTCTCTCTCTCTCTCTCTCTCTCTCTCTCTCTCTCTCTCTCTCTCTCTCTCTCTCTCTCCCCACCACGTTTCCTTTGGGGACACAAGACCTGAGTTTCACCTCCCGTCCTTCTGCCGCGGCAAGAGGTTCACCATGACCGACCAGCAAAGGTCCCACAGACCAAACAGAACTGGTCCGTGCCTGCCTCGTCACACCACACCCCAACACTGCTCTTGTTCCCCACTCATCCCCACTCCCCATTCCTCCTTTCCTTGTCGAGTTACACCGCTTAGTCATGTTTACAGAAGCAGACAAGAAGACAGTAATGGCTCACAGTTTAGGCTTTCGATTGATTCCATGTTTGGCTGCGGTCAGAGCTATGCAATCATACCATATAAGGGAATGGCTTGCTGGTCCCGTGTTCGCCCCAGTGCATCAATCAGACCAACGCGCTGTAGTAAGACGTTCCTAAGAATTCTTTCTTCCCTAGCTTAGCAGTGCGCATCTTTAAAGTTACGCCTCTTGCAAGTAATGAAAGAAATGAAAGCTGGAATTTTTATGATATAGGATTGTAGATCTTATATGGTACATTTTTTATACTGCGTGTAAAGACCATTAAACAAGGATTGGCAACCTTTCCTCCATCATTAACCTCCTCGGATTGATGCCCTTTTTTTCTCTCTTTTTTACCATTTACTCCCTTTCTTCCATACACTCTACTTTCCTTCCCCACTCCCTCTCCTTCACCCACGTACGCCCCCCTCACCGCACCCGCACCCGCAACGCACCCATTCACCCACCCACCCACACCCACACACAGACACACTAGGAACGGGTGACTAAGCCCTTTATATACCAATGATAAAAATTAATCCTCTAATTTCAAATTAAAACTTTAAACATTTTTGTGCCAAGATAAAACATTTTCCCCGTTAATTTTCAAGACTGACGACCATGTAATAAATGTTGCACGTTTTTTGTACACAACTATTAAATGAATCTTACAATATAATGTCAAAGTTATACCGTACATATAATAGTCAGAGAAAACTGCTTGACAAGTTTAAGGAACACACACACACACACACACACACACACACACACACACACACACCAAGACCAATGCGAGACGACCATAAACCAGCAATAAATGATAAAAATCAAGTCTTAAAAAGCCAAGTAATTCTATCTGAGCTCCACATAACTGGATATATGAGAGCAAAATACACGGCAAAGTGGATACAATTTAAATTATACTTTTTTTTTCTAATTATATTTTTGGGGACGCAGGAGGCACGTAAAAAGTATGATGCTACCCAGAGTAACATCGACAACATTTAGTATATATAACATGTGGGTGTCTCGTGTCTTCAGGGTCCGTATTCAGAAACAATGCTCTCTCCGCGATTATTTTCCGAGGCCACCGAGATGATTAGTTGGGTTTTCAAGAGTGTTTGTCCAGTTGATAATGTAGAAATCTTATCACTGTGCCTATAAGCGTAAAAGCAGTCTGGAAAAAAAAACTCGTGTCAGTTTAGATAAAAGCCTTTTGAAATAGCAGAGGTAAAGCATGAATGTGTTTGAGAATACGAGCCAAGGTCTTTGACTGGGGAGGGTTCAAGATGAGGCATTAGGTTCGGGCGTAAATGTACTCCAAAAGACTCTAGAGCAGTGGTTCACAAACTTTTAAAGGGTAACGCCCCCTTGGCTAACAGGTGGATTACTAGCACCTCCATCACACACACGGGCGAACACAAACTTATATATATATATATATATATATATATATATATATATATATATATATATATATATATATATATATATATATATATATATATATATATTCAAATTGAAATCTTTTGGCATCCTCCTATGAATAGGCTGTCACTCTGTCAGACCTTTATTCATCATTTTTTTTTTATTGTGAGCAGTACAAGATTGAAATTAATGAGGCGCTTACAAACCTGAGCTGAGCTCTTTCCTTTGTTGACGTCTGGTGGTGACTCTCCTCTCTCTCTCTCTCTCTCTGACTCTGATCTGACTTGGCGGCGTGCGTCACGTAATGTAAGCGTTGTGTAGAAATGTCAAGCAGACATTCGGACCTATCTATGACTTCGACTTCGAACTCCGTAACAAAATAAAACTATTGTAACGATGGTGTGTGTGGTGTTGCACACAGGATCGTTTTCTGCTTTTATCGATGTGAGAAAAGTGGTAGTCCATGGAGAAGGATAAACAAAAACAACCTGTCAGGACATGTATTATGTCATTTAGGTTTTGTAAAAACAAACTTATATATTAGCTGCTCCTGATGCCACCCTACCGCCCACCTACCGCCCCCTTTCGCCTCACCGCCCCTCATGATCGTTTCACCACCCCCAGGGGGGCGGTACCGCCCACTTTGAGAACCACTGATCTATGTTCTTTGAATATAACCTACTCGATTTCTCAGCTGTGTCAAGAGAACCATTGAAAAATACCACTACTTTTTGCTCCGAGTGGGGGTAAACATGACTTACGGTCGGCCTTGTTCCTTCCACTCATTTTACGTGTGTTTTCTTTCGATAATCAGGTTTATTTGCAGCGTTTATAGAGTTATATACATGTTTATCTATTGTCTATCTTTGCTCTTTGCATACAACCTACTCGATTTCATAGCTGTGTCAAGAGAACCATGGAAAAATACAACTACTTTTTGTTCCAAGTGAGGGTAAACATGGTTCGGTCGTCCTTGTTTCCCCATTAACTTGCGTGTTTTTCTTTCGCTAATTCGCTTTAGTTTGACGTTTAAGGAGTTATATACATGTTCCTCTATTGTCTATCTATGTTCCTTGCATATTATCTACTCGATTTCTTAGCTGTGGCAAGAGAAACATGAAAAAATACGACTACTTTTTGCTCCGAGTGCGGTTCTTTCGCTAATTCGCTTTAGTTTGACATTTGTGGAGTTATATACGTGTTTATCTATTATCTATCTATGTTCTTTGCATATTACCCACTCGATTTCTTAGCTATGTCAAGAGAACCATTGAAAAATAACACTACTTTTTGCTCCGAGTGGGGGGTAGACATGACTTACTGTCGGCTTTGTTCCTTCCACTTATTTTACGGATGTTTTCTTTCGCTAATCAGGATATTTGTGGCGTTTATGGGGTTATATACATCTTTATCTACAGTCTATCTACGTTCTTTGCATATAACCTACTCGATTTCTTATCTGCGTCAAGAGAAACACGGAAAAATACAACCAATTTTTGGCAGCTCTTAAAATAATACTATGCTAGTTCCAGGCCAGCCATGCATGAGGGTGGGTGAGGTGTGTGTGGGGTATCCGGCGGGATGGAGGCGAGTCAGTGTGTCCTGGGGTAAGGTGCGGGGAGGTGGGCTGCGTCTAACCTATTGAAAAGCCTCTGCTTGAGTGGATACGGGCGATTTCTACCTGAAAACCCTCTGTTTAAAGTAAATAGCGGTATTTCACGATGTTTTTGCCGCTGTAGTGGCGTAATAAGACGATCTTTACCTGAAATACTGTAGGGTTCAAGTGACCAGCCGTGTATCAAGGTTTATGTAAGGTGAGTCACCACCCAACACCCGCGGCGTTCATCGGTCATTTTTTATATTTATTTTTAATTTTTCATCATCTGTCAATCATTACAGGCTCATCTTGTCACAGTATGCAGCAATGGTATTAAGCTTTCACATGAGCCATTCAGACAGCTTTCGTGGTCAAGTTTAAGTTTAATGAAGGTGGGAGTGAGATAGGAGGGGGGGCAGTACCAACCACAGGGCCTCCGCCAGCCAGCTCATTTATCAGGATATTTTCTTCGCTTCTGGACTGTTTATTTGGGATCAATAGTCAAATTTAACGCTTTCTATGAATACTGCGGTGAGTTTCAAGTCATTTCCGTGCGTGTAAGGGGTGGAGATAGCTGTGTTTGGCGTTATTAGGGTGGTAAATAAGAGGGGATTTTTGCGCTAAATTTCTTGGAACGCCCAATGCCCTTTTTTATTTAAGGCTGTATCAAGTTGTTATTATTTGCAAAAGATAGTCCATATACAATGATGTTTTATACCTAAATTTCAGTGAAATGAGTGGAGAGTAAAAGTGTTATTTAGCGGTGTCAAAGTTACATTAATAACTTATTTATCAGCCTGTCAATAGTTTATTTCTGCCTCTAACTCACTCTAAAGTGTTTAAAATAATTAAGAATAACTAATCAATTGTTTTGAAATGGGTTTTGGTTCCTTTGAAGTGGTAGTTAATGGATATTTAACGAGTGTTAAAAAGGGTCATATTTTTATAAAACATGTTTTTTTCCCGTAGAATTTCTTTAGAATTACTGTTGTTAGGAGTGTGTTTATACTTTGGGAATTAGTTATCCTATTTATCACGTCGGAACAGATACATTAGTTTGATCTGACATCGTTTTATCGAGGGGTCATTTTTAAAATGGTTTACGCTACGTAAATATAGAGCACCTGTGACGTCATCAGTCGTGACGTCATCAGCTGTGACGTCATCAGCTGTGACGTCATAGGGCAGCGGGCGCCTCCCTGCCCCCTTGCCTTCCTGACTTATATGCCATATATAGCATGAGTTACTGTATGCTTACCGTGTGTGTGTGTGTGTGTGTGTGTGTGTGTGTGTGTGTGTGTGTGTGATGCTGTAATTCTGTTATATTGGCTCTCAATATCTAGCATTGTGAAGTGATTTTTTCGGGTATTTTGAGGTGTGTGTGTGTGTGTGTGTGTGTGTGTGTGTCTGTGTGTGTGTGTGTGTGTGTGTGTGTGTGTGTGTGTGTGTGTGTGTGTGTGTGTGTGTGTGTGTGTGTGTGTGTGTGTGTGTGTGTGTCTGTGGTGCTGTAGTACTGTTATATTGGCTCTCCATATCTAGCATTGTGAAGTGATTTCTTCGGGTATTTTGAGGTGTGTGTGTGTGTGTGTGTGTGTGTGTGTGTGTGTGTGTGTGTGTGTGTGTGTGTGTGTGTGTGTGTGTGTGTGTGTGTGTGTGTGTATGTGGTTAATCAATAGGCAGGGGATTGATAATAGGTAGAAATCTCTCGGTATATTTGTTTGCTACAGGACCTGCCACATATAGATGTGATATCTTGTTGCAGCATCTTCTTCCCTTCATATCTTGTGTTGTAACCGAATTAAGTGAATGTATTTAACTGATGAACAATATTAATTTGCGTCTCCTCTCTCCCCAGCGCCTCCTCCACCGCTGCTGCTGTTCCCCGTGACTAGACAGCTGATGGATGACCATTGGTGCTCCTCCACGCTGCACACGGAGCTGGTGGCCATCCAACTGGGCCGGGAGCACGCCCAGCACCGTGAGGAGGCCACCGTTGTGCTGCACACTGACTCCAGGGGTGCAGCGGGGCTGCAGGTCCTCCAGTAGCGCCATCCCAACAACAACGTGGGCCTCGTCACAGCCACCCTGGGCAGCCTGCAGAGTCTCGCTGCACAGGGGCAGCGGGCGAGACTCAACTGGATAGCCAACCATGTGGGCATCCAGAGCAACGAGGCCGCCGACACAGCCCCCAGGCGAGCCGCGGAGAGGTAACAGGTGACACGGCCCGTCCCTCTCAGTCGGAGATAGGTGAAGGAGCGGTTCAGACGTGCCGACACCAAGCAAGCCCGATGGATCCACCAGTAGCTCGAGGGGAGGAAGAAGCAGCCAGGCTACCTGGTACGCCGCCGCCACTGCCTACCAGGCGCTAGCCACCTCCCAAGAGCAGCCGTGGGCAGACGGCGTGCTTTTGCAGAGACTAATGCTGGGCTACTGCACCACGGAGTGGGAAAACCTTTACGACGGCTTCCAGGGGCAGGAGTGTGGCCACTGTGGGAGGCATGATGATCACCAACCACTCCTCCACCATCCCCTGTCCTGCTGCCCGGCGACAGCCGCCCTGAGAGCGGCAGTCACCATCCGTCCAGCCTGACAGTGGTGGTGGCTTGCTGCTCACCCACCGCGAGATCAGCTGGGCTGCCCTACTTGTCCGCCACCATGTAGGCTGCTGCTCTCCTCCACCCCGCTGACCATCCCTTATTACTGAGGGTGCTGTGCTCCTTCCTGGCACCTCCACCCACCCACTTGAAGCGCAGCCATTGTTGCCACAGCGCCATGACGAAACGCCTGCTTTTCTCGCACCACCATTGTCTGGCAATAGCAGTCATGTATATTGTATATAATATGTATGTATTTGCTCCACACAATAAACCTTTAAATAATATCTTGCTCGATCTTTCTTTAGGGTGTTCCCTGCAAACTTTCCTTTAGTGGTTGCCTCCCAATATCATGTTTCTTGAGTGGTGAAGTAAAAGTAAAAAAAAAAATATCATTTAGTGGACAAGAATATTTCTATAGGAGATAGCCATGTCTTTACTACAAAATGAAGTCAATAACGACGCCCTAGCATCACTCACTGCGTTGGTGGAGGATACCGTTTGTCGTTAATTAACAGCGACAGACGTCTGGTGGTGGTGTCGATACCGCGTCGTTTAGTGACAGCATATATATATATATATATATATATATATATATATATATATATATATATATATATATATATATCTATATATATATATATATATATATATTTTTTTTTTTTTTTTTTTTTTTTTTTTTTTTTTTTTTTTTTTTTTTTTCCAAATTGAAAACACAGGCTCAATAAGGATAAACAAAAACAACCTGTCAGGTCATGTTTTATGTCATTTAGGTTTTGTAAAAACAAACTTAAATATTAGCTGCTTCTAATGCTACCCTACCGCCCCCCTTACCGCCCCCTTTCGCCTCACCGCCCCCCAAGATCGTTTCACCGCCCCCTTTGAGAACCACTGGTCTAGAGAAACCGGGTCTGGCCTTTGGAAATCGTCGTGGTAAGAGAGCACGGTATTTCTGAATGCAGACCTTATTTGTCGGCACAATGTCTGCCTTTTGGTGGTGCGATAAGCATCCTTTACTTTCGAAGCTTTTCCCTCACCGAGATTTGCCTTCACCGCAACCATGCAGGGATTTGCCGCGCTTCTTAGGTTTTCACCGGCATACTACCCAGCAGGGCTATTTAGAGCCGTCTTTTTCCTTCTTTATGCAAGAAGACTCTGGTTAATGGCGACAAAAAGGCTGAAGAAAGATCCCCTTGAGATAAAGATTCTCAAACAGTAATCAGAAAGAATAACCCAAAATTATGAGCTTTTCGTGAAAAAAAAAATTTGCTCATATTTGCTAATGTTGAAATGATCAGAAAAGAAATAATACCAGAAGCAAAGAATGACAGGAAACAATTACAACACTTATTTGTTCCTAGTGTGATGAGCACCAGGCGTGGCGGCACAGCCAGTGAGCGGCGGCACGCAGCCTGCGGTGCCCTGCGACCAGCGGGCCGCGGCAAGTCACGGCGCCCCGCCACGGGAATGAGCGGAATGTACAGGGCCGGATTAGAGCCACCACGTCCCCTCCATTTTTAGATTGAGAAGACAAGGCAAGTAGTATCGGTGTGGACTGTACAGCCCCGCTGGCCGTGACGCTCATTGTTACCACCGCCGCTGTGCGTGGCTGTGACGACTCTATCACCACATGTGCCATTGTTATAACCGCGCCGTGACGCCTCTACCACCACCGCTACTCTTTCAACGAAAAGCAACGCACCTCTAACAATACCATTAATAACACACCTTTAGAACTGCATGAACCACAGTAATACACTCACACACTCACACACACACACACACACACACACACACACACACACACACACACCCC
>CM035194.1:23879820-23882320 GCA_020233015.1 Callinectes sapidus
TTGTTTTGGGAAATGCTATCTTCTTCCAAAATTTATTGAGAGGTTAGCAAGGAGAAAAGAAAGAATGGAAGAAAGAAAGAAAAAAGAAAAAAGTATGAATCTGTATTTTTCGGGTTTTCTGGGCAAATATTTTTTTCTTATAAAGTAACCTAAAGGAAGAAAATAATTAAAAAGGAAAAAATTATTTGTATTCTTGCATAGTCTTTGTAAATATTCTCTTCCGCAAAAATAGAGAACAAGAGGAAATGTAGAAAAATAAAGAATGAAATAGAGAAGAAAAGAAAAACTAGTATTTTCTCATCTTGGCAAACATTTCCACCAACTAAAACACAAGAGACTTTGGAATTACATCATTATTTTTCTTAATCTTTTTCAGTAAACTGTCTTTTCCAAAACGTACAAAAGGAGATGTCACATAGAAAGACAGGAGGCAAATACTTTCCCATTTTTCCTTCATTTTTTTTATGTAATATTCAAAGAACAGCCATTTTAATCTATATCAGAAAACATCTTCCTCACAAAGAAAAATACATTTTTCAAAGAACAAGATACAATTACTTTCCTATTTTCATTTCAATTATAGACCACAGAATTAATGGCTTACTTTGATAGCTTTCTATCAGTAAACATTTTCTCCTTCCCAAAAAGGTATTCAAAAAATATTACAAAGAAGAAGCACGGGACAATTATTTCCTTATACTTTTCTTTCAAATTTGGGTGTAAGAATTGAGGAATAACTATTTTAACTTACATCACCAAAGATCACCTTCTTCTAAAGTGTGCAAAGAAAACTTACTGATTGAAGTAAACCTAAGAAATGAATTATCTTCATATAAAAAAGAGTAAATTATGTTGTTTTCTTTACTTTCCTTGGTAAACCTTGTCTTTATCCAACTATGGAAGGGCAGGAACTTGACGGAGGAAAGACAGAAATACAATCAATTAAAGTAATGGTTTCTAATTTTACTTTATATTTCCAACATTGTGGAAGAAATAAATAAACACTAAAGTAAATAATAGAGAAAACAATAAAGAATGAAAAAGAAAAAGAAAAGGCATTATTTGTGAAAAAAAGACTGACTTAAAAAAGAAAAAACAGAAAAGTAAAGTAATATGTAAATAAAAGAAAGTACAGTATCTGTGAGGAAAAAACTATGCAAATAAGAAGAAATCAAACCGTATCAATAAAAAAAAAAAAAATATATATATATATATATATATATATCTATTATATATCTATATACTAAATATCATATATATTATATATAATATATATAATATATATATATATATATATATATATATATATGTTTAAGAAAAGGGGTAAAAATCCATCAAAAGAGAAAAACGAAAAACGAATCATCGACAAAAAAAAGAAAAAAGAAAATATCGTACGTATTAAAGGTATAAAAAAGGAACAACAACCTTCCCCCGTCACTGTTGCATCTCCTCTTGCTCTCCATTAGAACTCTACACTCATTCATTGCCACACACAATATCCACACTTAATTAGATCATCGGTGGCTCATCAAAGCAGAGTAAATACTGATATAATTGTGTTGCATGAGTAACCAGAGATGGCATTAACCAGCTCATTACTGAAGTATCACTCAAAACTTATTCAAATATAGTTGTATCCAGAATAAAGCTCAACTGATGGCGTGCTGATGGAAGACTTGTTATAAAAGTGACTAATTGATTCATACGTCATTTGATTTCCTGTTCGATTTATAGACTCAAAAGTTATAGGCCTTATTTTGCCACTTCACTACTTGGAACAATAATAGTCATGGTTGGAAGTCCAGTAGTCCAAATTTCACAAGCTTCCATTTATTTTACTGGTTAAATTGTGGAACTCCTTATTAGCTTCCGTATTTCCTCCCCCCTGCGGCTCTTTCAATAGGAAGGTTTCGAGACACTCTTCCTCATATTTTTGGCATATCGCCTTGGATTCTTCAGGTACTGGCACTTTGTGTGGGCCTTTCTGTAGCTTATCTTTTCTCGGCTAGATTTTCTATTACATATAACATAGATTTTCTTTTACACTGCCTCACTCTCTCCCTGTCTTTACTGTTCTTAATTTCAAACCCACTGGTCTGCTAAAAATGCATAAATTATTAGGTTTGGTAGAGAACGTAGCAGCAGATTTATGACTGATGGAAAACACCTGAGATATTAAGACAGGGCGTGACACGTTACCTTATGTTCTTCCTGTCCTACTTTTCTCAAGTACGTACTGTATATCATCCCTTCTACTTCCCTCTGTTTCATCTTATCTCTATTCATGAACCTCATACTTTTCCCTTGACAGGCTTTGACCCTTGCATATTGGCTCATATATTCTAAGATATTCCTTCTCTTTTTTCTTCCTTCTCCCCACGTCTTCCCATCAATAAACACTGTTCCCTCTACTTCTCCCACACTTTGTTTCTTCTCACCTCTCTATATTTACACTTCATTTCCTTTAACAGACTTTCGACCGCGAGTCTATACATTCTTC
>CM035194.1:23889820-23891733 GCA_020233015.1 Callinectes sapidus
ACATTAAGAGCTTTGCGGATTGAGACACAAGGAAGCGATTATCAAATGTAATTGCCAAACCTACTCTTTATCACTAAACTATCCCACACAAAATGATAAACCTAAGCATTTCGTGAAGAATGTAACTGTGCCACATCGAAATTATAACCAGGCTTTCGTTGTTATAGCTTAGCCAGGCATTGACCTCAATATTTCCCTTCAAGTTACCATGTTAATACCGAACAGCTGGGTCCACGTACCATCAGCTTGGTCACGAGGACCAAGCAACACAAATGGTGGCAGCGCAGGGATATTGAGATGCATACTTGCTTAACCCCTTCAATACTGGGGCACATTTTTACCACGAGATTTAGGAGCGACTACACGATCTTATTGACATGAAGAAGGGTCTGTGGAGGTCAGAAGGTTAATGGCCAGTCTTCACAGTTTTAATCCATATGTAAATTTCTGAAACTGTATAAAATCGCTAAATATTAACCAGAATGAATATGAAGATGCGTCATTGTAATAAAAGGGTTAAGGATGATTTTATGGCAAAACACGTACACAAACTCATGGCTCTTCTTCCACATTCATGTTTTATTTGCCCTTTTTTTTATATATATACAACGTGGGCTTTTCATGGAAATTAGAGGCTAAAGAAGATCTCCTAATTAAGACTTCCCATCTGAAAGCCCCACCCATTTGGTAACCGTTACCCCGAGTGGAAGCCCTACCTACCTTGGACCATGACCAGGATTCAAACCCATGAGCTTGAAGAACCGAGTCGGGCCGTAAAGCGCGCATAGATCCACTGTACCACGGCGGCCACATGACGACTATCACCATTAATGTTGTATCCGCTTGAACGTTGCTTATTTCAAGGAACGAAGGGCGGAAATCCTCAAAGTTTGTGCCACGTTTTTATGTCATGTCTTTTCTGCCTCGATTAATTCAGGGTTATGCTGAAAAAAAAAAAAAAGCTTATGAGGATTTTTTTTTGTTCGAACATTAAAGATCGTCGGAGATAAGAGAGCTTAAGAAGAGTAAGGAACGAAAGTGATAAAAGAGAATAGAAGAGAGAGGAAAGGAGGGGAAGAGAGAGGAAGGGAAGGGAAGAGAAGAGAAGAGAAGAGAAGAGAAGAGAAGAGAAGAGAAGAGAAGAGAAGAGAAGGGAAGGGAGGAAAAGAGAGAGAAGAGAAGGGAGGAAGGAGTGAACGAAGAAAAGAAAAGAAGGAATAAGAAAGCAAGGAAGGAAACTTGGAAGAAGATAAGCCTTCAAAAGTAGCTTATCAAAATATACTGGTGGTGGAAAGACGTGGAAACACATACACACACGCACGTTCTCTCTCTCTCTCTCTGAAAATCCGTATCAATTATGGTGGGAAGAAAATAAATAAACGCGAGAAGGCTTTAGAGATAATGATCCTTTCCATAAAATGGAAAACAGAAAACGAAAAGGCCTTTTCAAGATAACAAGAAAGACAAATAATTTAATACAGCAATGTTGGGGATCTGGAAATGAAAGAGAAGAAGAGAGAAAGGAAGAAAACGAGGAGGAGAAAGAGACTAAGACATTAACAACATAGTAAGCGATAAAACGAATACGAAAGATTCAAACGTACTGCAATTAGAATTAAGCCTAGCCAGAAGCGTGATCAATTTTTACACCTGTGTTGATATGAAACTATTTTTCCGCGCAGTTGTCCAGGAATAGAGTGAGGTGAACATTCTTTTAAATGTGTTAAATGTTCACGAGGTAACTCGGTACTTCCACACTAGCATCGTTGCATCACCTCTGGCTTCCATTGTCTGTTTGGATGGATGGATAGAAGGATGAATAGATGAATGAATGAACACACATATATAGGTGAGTGCAGGAGCCTTCTCTCTCTCTCTCTCTCTCTCTCTCTCTCTCTCTCTCTCTCTCTCTC
>CM035194.1:23939339-23963580 GCA_020233015.1 Callinectes sapidus
GAGAGAGAGAGAGAGAGAGAGAGAGAGAGAGAGAGAGAGAGAGAGAGAGAGAGACTATATTATATCAAATTGGGACAAAGACAAAATTGTTTTAATTAGAATTGCTCAGACTTTATTGGGAGACTTTAGATCCTATGTTGATGAAATATGAGCACAGGGTCTAGATGAGTGACCATCAAATGAAGGAAATTAAAATTAAAGTTCAAATAAAAGCTTGTCATAACATCTACATTTGATGATTTAAGTGGATTAAATCAAAAGCATTGTAGTAGCGTAATGACACTAGCGTTGGTATGTAGATAGAAGCAGGGCATAAGCTTGAAGAGAATTATGGGAAAAATAAAACTGTCTGCTCTTTCCAGCCTAGAGATGTCTGTGGTGCAAGTGGAGTGAGTGGAAAGAACATTGGAAGTTGATGTGTGTGAGAAAGATAGATAAATGAATTTTGAAGTGAAGTAAGTCAAACACAGTATTTCAAGGTGGTTTAGTAAGTAAGACAGGGACAGGATTGCTCAAAATGACAGACTGATGACAAAATGATACACTATTTAACTCTCCTAATACACTGATCTATTTCCTTTACAAACTGCAAAAATCACTATTCCATACCTCTCCTCTACATTCACCAATCTTTGAAAATATTCCATTATCTTTTTTATTCTGCATTCATGTCACGTGGCACTGTCCCATCGCCTACTTTCACATTTTCTTCTTGTTTAGCTTTCTTTACTCTTGTTTGAAACTTAGCTTCATTATTTTCCTTAGCCATGTCTTCTATTTATCTATCCTCATGTTTTTTTTTTCCTTTTCTTTCAGAGAAAGAACAGCTGAGAGGTTCACCAAAAAGCAACAGTGAGCGGTGAGTACTTTATTTCTCGAGGCACACATTCACATACTATACAAAACCATATGATGAAATGCGTTGATGAATATGACACCTTGGCATCCTGTACTATCGTGTCACAGACGCCATGGCTGAGGCACGGTGGGTGGGTGGGCGGGTGGGTAGACCCCAAACCCCTCACCACAACTCAAAAGAAAAGTAAAAATATACATTTTCTCTTCTATATACATTCCACATCTAATTATCACAGTTCCTTCATTTTAGGGGGAGGCACGAGACTGGCAATGAGCAACAAAATATACATGATGTAAGCAGAGAAGGGAAATGCTCAGCCAGGTTTTGTTTTCAAGAGTCACGTATTTAGGAGTTAGTTAATGAGTGGACTGGTATATGAGAGGACAAAAAATACACCAGCCACAGTTGCAGAAGAGAAAGAGAAGAGGCTCATAAAAGAACAAAAAGGGGTGACAAAAGGGAAGGAAAGAAAGGAAGGAAGGAATGAGGGAGGAAAAAAGAGGGGAAGGAAAATAGAGAAGGAAGGATAAAATGACAGGCACCATATAAAGTTAAGATATCTGGAATGCCATTGTTTTGATCTCATACTCTCTTGAATGGATTCATTCTGTATGTGTACATGTGTTTATACTGAATGAGTAAAGTGTGTGTGTGTGGGGGGTTGTTTTCAACTTTTAGGATTACAATAGTAATAGTGACTGAGTGTGTTTGTGTTGCATTGAACAGGCATTAAAGGAGGGAGGGAAATTAATGCATTATAAACCATTATAGAGGCCATCAGTAACCCAACCAACGAGCAGCCATGTCTTTTCTCTCGTTGTCCCTCTCTATCTTTCTCTCTTGACAACAATTCAGCACCACAAGCCATCAACACAGCTTTGAACCTTCAAACCTGGGTGTTGTCAGGTCCCAGTGACACATGAGGCTCAAGCTCTATAGGGGAACTGGCAAATGAGTGGCCTTTTCATTTTCATTGTTTTTGCTGCCCTTGGCCAGCTCCCCCTCTTACATAAAAACTATATGTGGTGCTGAAAGAGAGAAGTTGCGCAGTCACATGAGTGAAGTCATTCCTTCAAGGAGTGTTAGAGAACCAGATCTGAGATGAGATGAGGTGGGGAGAGGCGAATGAGAATGATGATGCAGTTTACAGTTCATGTTAAAATTCATTCTCTCTCACATACATGCACATACATGCACACACGCATATATTTCAGATCTGTACAGTAGACACAGTGTTATGTTTTAAAACTTAAATAACATCTTATTTTAAGTAGACAAAGGTTTAAAAAGAAAAAATGTAAGATGAGGTGTTGTGAACTTGGTGAATATATACGTACGTGGATCATAATGGATTTATCTCTTTGTACATGAATGACTGTCATTTTGGAAAGTCTCATGCATAAATATTCTTATAAAGCTTAGTGTCATTATTAAAATTAAAAGGATGATATGCTATGAATATATACATTTATTTATAATAATCAAAATATTCAGTTTAAATGCATAATGTGTCGACACAGTGTTCGAACTTTGATGTTTATTGCACTCCGGTCACTTGAGGCACTCGCTGGACCATAGACTGGGCGTCTCTCATAGCATACCGGCGGTAGATGTGCAACTTGCTGGGCAGGGAAGCAATGCCTGGTCTGGCGGCGGTTCAACCACTACAGAGACTCCAGGTTTCCAGAGGTGAGCTTTGAGGCGTACAAGTTGATCACCTGCAACAAGGGAACCACAGATTAGGCAAGCTTGATGCTGGTGTTGCTAATAAGGTGTTGTGATGTAGATCACCCTTACCACTCTGTCAAAATACGTAGTTCCTTTGTTCTGTCCTGGCACCCAAAGAAAAACCAATATCTAAAGGACCTAAAATAAAATAGACTACCAGTGATTTCTATTTCGCTTCTAATGGCACTGCCAGGCTAACAGTAACAAAGCAAGGCAGTACACACCCTGTAGATAAAGGCGTACTGCTCCTTAGTCTGCACGGCACCCGCTCTGTCCCTCCTGATGGCATACACGGTGCGAGGCACATCTATGGTGCGGTGCTCCTCAAACTGCTTCATGACAATGTCGCTGGCCAGCAGGGTTCCTGTGCGGCCAGTGCCTGGACTGCAGGAGAAGGGAGACAGGAGAGAGTCAGTCTTGACCTGCTTGCCAAGATGAATGCCCAAATTTTCCTCTTAGGTGGAAGGGCAGATTGTAATATCTTTTATTATAACATTCATTCAACTTAGGAATAGTTATAAGTGGAAAACAACTTTTGTTAAGCTAAAAAAAGAGGAACAGGCCGGTGGCAAGCAGACTGCTGCTCTGCTGGTAAAAATGATATATCATCAAGCTTTATCTTCATGAAACTACAATATTGTCTCATTAGAGTAAAGCACACAGCACACAGGCCCCTCACCTGCAGTGGACAACAATGGGCCCCTTTGCCCTCAGTTTCTTGCGGGTCCTCCTCACTTCCAGGATGAAGGAGATGAAGGCGCCCTCCTCATTGGGCACCCCTGAGGCCGGCCACCCAGTGAACCACATGTGTGCCACCTCCCGCATCAGGTTGTTCTCCAGATTCTTGAGCTGCACGTTGGAAACCACAAACTTCTCCCTCATGTCACGAGACTTGAGAGTCACCTGTGTAACACAAAGGAGGTGCTAACTAGTGAACATGATTCATCTCAGAGACTTATCTTCACCTGATGTCCCGGAGGCATTATATACTGATGTATTACTACATAAATGTGGATATTTAGTTTTTGAAAATTAAAGTACATATCAAAACGTTTGTTAAGTTTTTGATTCACAAAGAATTGTCATCCCTAATTTACAAAAATAGGTTGACATTCCTTGCAACAGCAATCTTTTATGTACTGTAAATAGTGTCAAACAACAATGCAGATCAGTACGAGTTCGTTCTTTAGGCCCTTACCATGCTGAAGCCCTTCGGAAGTGACATTTTTGTTTGCCCAAGTCAGTCTTCATGCAAGAAAATTATTTCAGGGATCTAAATAAATGAACTGGCAGAGAACTGATGTGTGATGAAGTGCATGACTCACCTGGAAGTCCCCATACAGCCTATGGCAGTCCAAGGTCTCTGAAGGCGGCAGATAGTCAGCACACTTGTCGATGCCTTTCTCCACAAAGTCTGTCAGCATAACCACCACTCGTGACTCCTGCTCCCACACCATCCGCCAGAAGTCTGCCACAGTGTCATCAAGAGGAGCCTGAGGAAGTTAGTTCAAAGAATTAAAATACAAATAGTACTGACATACAAAACAATATATTTCCATACATAATTTTGCCAGAAAAGTCAATGGACATTTTTTTCGTGCATTGATATTTATGTTGTATTTCAATACAACTATCATTGGACTGACCTGCGTGGCAATGTAGTACTTGGATTCATTCCTGGCACCGCGCACAAAGTTGGCATTGATGTACTCACAGTTCCGGCCATCCTTGGTCACCTTAAGGAGCACTCTTGTCTCCGGCACAGGGATTACATTGGCGTACCTTAGCAAAGGAGGGAAAGATGAAAAGGCAAGTTAATGGAGTGGTGGAGGCCTTGTAAAAAATAACAGGAAATTTTGAATCATGCAGTACCTACAGTACTTATACAAAGACGCATGTTGGCAATATGCGTTTTTCACAATAAACAACTTCATTCCTAAATCATTAATCTTCACTTGTTTTCAATATGGAAAATAAAATTATTTATGTGTAATCTGATCATATGATTATGAAGCAAAAATTATGTTTCCCCTCCAATAAGCGTGCGTGTCTGACTCACTACGTCGGTGCCGCAGAACTGTTTAACTTTGACTCATAAGTTCGTAGTTCATTCGTCACCAGACTCTAGCTGGCGAACACGTCCACCTTTCACTCACCCAACACACACTATGCTGCCTCCCTGTCCCCTCTGCCTCACCACTGCATTGTGATTTTCAATAGCCAGAAATCATCATGGCCCTATCCAGAAACTCCATGAATCGAAAGAACAATTTAGGGATGGAGAACATCATTAAGTTACTGAAAAGACACAAAACAAGACAATCACTTCCCATCTCCGCCTACCTCCTCTACTCCCTTTCCCCCTCAAGAGAAACAATGTAAACAAACCTCCCATATGTTCCCTCTTTCCTCTTGATTGCTTAAAATCTAGTTTTTTTTATGAATAATGCCTACAACGTCAAGTACAGGATCATCAATGAACCTTTCTGCGATACATTAGGATAAAATTGCTACAAATAAGTTATAATACAGTAACCTAATCTCGGGAGCTGTCTGACCATTTATCATTTTTTCCTATTGATTACGCAATATGCGCAATATGCGTTGTCATAATATGCGTAGTTTTTTTCGTCACCCATAAAGGTACATAAAGGTGAAAGCAGGTTAGGTTAGGTTAGGTTGGGTTTGGTTAGGCTAGGTTAGCTTAGTTATAAATTATTCGACACTGAACAGCAAAAGATAACAAGATATTGTACATATACCTGTGTCTATCGCATATGTGTCTAATTTTTGCGAAAATATATTTTCATAAAATATTTGATACTCAAGGTCGTGCAATAAATACCACACTGTTTAGTCATTAAGATTAGAAGCCGTACCTGTTTTTGTCCTCAACGCCGGGTGGCAGTTCGTCATACTTAGGCATGTTGACAGGAATGGTTGCAAACTCCTCATAAACACCATCAATGTCTGAGATGAAGTGTGTCAGTTTGGCAAAGTTGAGGGGACGTGATGGGCCATTCTGAGGATGGTGAAAAGAGCGATGGTATGAAAATGTTGGGTTATGTTACCCGTTATGGCACAGTATACTGCTATAAAAAAAAAAAAAAAAAATTAATGCTTTGTGTTTTTTCTTAAATAGTGAACATTCATTTTGGTGATGCAGTTCAATGAGAGTTTTCTCCCGTTATATAGTTGTCTAAAAGTTTGTTCCCAATATACGATTACAAAAAGTTACTTATATAATGTTCTAAAAGCTGGTTCTTGTAGTGTGGCACTGTCTGTGTGAATTGGATATTAAAGTGTACTCTTAATCTATGGATCTACAAAACTGCCAAAGTTTACCCTCTGAAAAGATTAATCCCGTGATACTGTACATCATTACCAGACCAGAACCTCATAGTCTCTCCCCACGCCAGGCTAGCACCTTACCGGATCATCAAAGGCCTGGTTGAGGTAAGACTTCATTGATCTGCCAGAAGCTCGCCTCTTGCTTTTCCTCCTGAACGAGTGGTAAACAGAAACACTGTCCATGCTATAGGCGTCCATGCTAACCGGTGTGCATCGGCGGCCATAATAGTTGTTGGTGGCGCCACGTCTCTTGACTACTATCTGGAAGAGAAAAAACATTATGACAGAGGGCTGCTATTTTGGCTCCTTTGCTGTATCACCCTCTATTCTGCAACTTGTCATTCTTTTCTCCCATTTGCAGGCCTCTCATCAGCTTCCCTATACTCTACTTTTCTCATTTTCCTTTCACTTTTGCCAGTATACTTTATCTTACCTCCCTTCAGTCTGTTCCTTGTCATCCTCCTACTCTATACTTCCTTTCTTGCACCATTAATCTCTAAGCTCATTAGTCTTATGTTCTTATTCTTAATTAATATTCATTCACCTGCCTGCCCTTTTTTAATCATTGCCGCTAAAGATGGGGAACATATTTGCATCATGAACCTTAACACAAGATAATTCTCATCGCTAATTCCATTTTTACTTAATCTGTTAGTTACTTTGATACATATTTTACACAATCTTGCATAGCATGGTATTCAGAGTTTCTTACTGTATTTCAGAATCATCTATTTGTTAATTATTTTCTTCGAGTGGCATATACGTTCATAGACAGCTTTAATTTGACAAATAAACCATAGTTTAGGACAGAATTGCCAGATGTACGTACAAAGAAGAAAAGGGCCACAATGATAGTGACTCCAACGATACTGCAGATGACAATGATGACGATAACAGACGTGCCCACTGCGGCCTCTTGTACCTGATCCTGGCTGGAGGACTCGTCTGGTCGCACCACCTCCAGCTGCATCACCTGTGGCGTGGAGAACATTAGTGCCAACACACACACACACACACGCACACACACACACACACACACACACACACACACACACACACACACACACACACACACACAAGCGCGCGCGCGCGCACATACCGGCTGTCTCAACTGCCCTTGATCGTTTCTGTGTGTCATGACCCCATTAAGTCGTAACTCTTCAAAGATGAGTAAGAGAGGAAAAAAGGCTACTCTGTGTGTGTGTGTGTGTGTGTGTGTGTGTGTGTGTGTGTGTGTGTGTACATACCCGTGGCACCAGGTACTTGAGATCCTCGCTGATCACCAGGTCAGTGGGGAAGAGCGGGAACTTTTCTGTCAGCTCCCTATCCACCTCCCCATCGTTGGTGACGTAGAAGTACACATGGGTGTGGTTCTTTTCCTGCATTGTGGTGTCATGACTGTCTGCGTTCTCAAGCCCAGTCTGGTCATCCCGGCTTGGTGGGAAGGACGGGCAGTCGGCCATGGCGAAGAACTTGATGTCCTTAGACATGACTTTCCTGCGGAAACCAATGGCCATATCTAGGTATTCTGGCAGTGCTTGAAGTATTACAATGAATTATACTTTAAAACTCATGTACGTTCCTCAAAACAAGCACCTCGTAATTGCTTTTGTGATATCAAAAGATCATCGATGAAGCCAGAAAGTGAGAGTGTTTCATAAACTATATTATTCTGCAAGGATGATTAAGGACTCTAAAGATATGAAGATTATGATTTTGATTATCAATATTATAATTTAGATAATGATGACAGCAACACAAGTAATTAGCAGTGTCCAGCGTGGCAGCACAGCACTCACACACTGCCGTTCAGATCCTGTGTGATCCATTCCCCAAACAAGGAGCGGAACTCATCCTTGCGCTGACAGAACTCCATGGCATCGTAGTCCACCAGTGCCCTGATGTACGGCAGCGCCACCACCACCTCTGTGCCATTGTCCAGTACTGTTGTGGTGGTGAGCATCGGTAACTTACCTGAAAGGAAAAATAATAGTGTACAGTACACCACAGACAATACAGGTTTCCCAAAACATAAGCGAACCAGATCTTAATTGCATCCAAAAGATTCAAGTTCAAGTTGCAAAGATTTTTATGGGGTTTTTAAGGTTCTTGTGACAGATTAACAAGGTTCCTATATCATTATCAAAAGAAGCACTCTTGAAAAAACAGCTTATCGTATTTATGGTGTTGGCAAATGACTGTGATGAGAGAGCAAAAGCATTTTATAATATGGATCTTAGTAGATCTAGGTGTCTCCTATTCCTACACACGGTTTTTTCCTCATTGAGACAGCTTATTCTTAACAATTTGCATTAAATTTCATTCTAAGATTAATTACTAGGTTAGAGGAATACACAATTCCTTGAGCTGTCCTTCCTTTAAGTGGAGGATTTCAAGGCATATTATCCATCCATGAATAACCCCTTCGGCTGTTTTATTTTCCGATTGAGGTCAGTGACTGTCGAACATTAAAAAACGTTAATCTCACCTGGTCTGTTTTTACTTTGATTTTGTTGCTCTGGGCTACTGACACTCTTGTATACCAAAGAGTTAACCTTACATTTCATAGCACTGACGAACATTATTGGTTAATGTTTGTGGCTTTGAGGAGAAAAATTGCACCAGACACAGCGAAGCCTCATCACCACCTACCGGGCGCTGCTGTTGTATTGTTCATTTCTGGCTCTGGCAAGATGAATGCTGTGGTAGGGTCCGGTGCTGGTGCTGTTGTTGGTTTGACAGCAGGTGCCTCAGTCTCAGGAACTTTCTCCGGGGCAGTAGTTGTGACGGTGGTGGTGGTGGAGGTGGATGAGGATGTGGTGGAGGTGGTGGGCGTAGTGGTGTCTGGTGGGGGAGGGCTGGGGAGGGTGGTCGCTGGAACTGGTGGAGGCTCCATCTCAGATTCTGGTGCTTCCGCTGTTATGAATATATGTTGTTAGAGAGTTAGAGAAGTACTACTTACGGATTCTAATCTCACACTGTCCACATACTTTTTTTCATTACTTATTAAAGAAAATGTTTTATCTCACATGAAATTCAGAACATGACATGAACATACCCTTCCCCGGCATCTCCTCGTGCGTTTCCTCTTCCCCACCTTCTTCAGGCTGCACCGGTTGAGGTAACAGAGTAGGGATGGGATCATCTGTGGCTGTCGGGACAACCAAAGTGGGTGAGTCGGAGGTAGGACGGAGGGACGGGGTGGGGAGGATGGCTACGGAGGCTGAGGAAATGGGGGCGTCAGGAAGTATGGGAACAGCAGTGGACATTGGGGTGGCAGAGGAAACAGGAACCTCAGTGGGGACAGGGACTGCTGAAGACACTACAATGTCAGGAGTTACTGAAGACTCGTAGGTGTCGGTAAACACTGGGACAGTGAAAGATTCTGTGACATCAGGAAGGACAGGGGCAACTGATGATACTGGAACATCAGAAGAGCCAGGAATAGATGATGATGCAATAACATCAGGAAGAACAGGAACAGGTGTTAATACTGAAGAATCAGGAGGAGCAGGGACAACTGAAGATACTAGGACATCAGGAAGGACAGGGGCAGCTGATGATACTGGGAGATCAGAAGAGGCAGGGACAGCTGAAGATACTGGAACATCGGGAAGGGCAGGGACAGCTGATGATACTGGAACGTCGAGTGGGACAGGCACAGGGGAAGATACGAGGATCTCGGGGGGGATGGAGGTACCTGAGGACAGTGGAACATCAAGAATATTTGAAGACACTGGGGCATCAAGGAGGACAGGGACAGGTGAAGAAAGTGGTATGTCTGATAAAACTGGAGAGGCTGTAGATTCTGAAAGAGACTGATAGGAAACAAAAGCTAAAGATTTTGAAACTTCGTGAGGTCTGGAGGAAGGGGATGTCACAGATATTTCAGGATATGTTGGAGAAACAGTGGATTGAGCGATATCGAAAGGAACAGGAAGGATAGAGAACAAGTTTCTGTGTGTGCTGTGTGAAGTGTGGATAGGTATTATGGTTTCAGAGGGGCTAGGGAGAATTTCTGGGACAGGAAGTGTTGGAGAAGAATAAAAATTTTCTGTGGCTAAGACGGTGGACTCTAGAAGGTTCTCTACTACTGTGGACTCTACCTCAGGGACTAAAACTTCTGTTGAGGAAAAAGTTTGTGGGGGTCCTGTGAATGTTGGTGTCTGAAATGCAGAAAAAGTATCCTCTCTATCAGAGGAGAACAGAGTTGAGGGAAGGAGATCAGAAGAATGTAAAATTTTATCTATTTTCTTCACACTTTGATAAACAGATTCAGTAACAGAAGAATCATAAAGTGACTCACTGTCGGTTTTGTGTACAGCAGTAGGAGCTAATGAAGCAGGAAGGGTGCTAGAAGGTGCAGACGGGGTGCTAAGATCTTGAGCTTGTGCACTGGTGGTGGTGCTGCTGTCGACAAACTCAACTGACGAAGCACTAGTGGCACTAGCTTCTGGCACTAGTTCACTGTGAGACGTGGGAATAGTGTGGGTGGCACTTATGATTGGGGTAAAGCCAGTAAGCACTTCTGGGGGTGTTTGGGACACAATGGTGGTGGCGATAGGCACTGGGGAGGTGGAGGTAGGGATGGGGACGCTCTCTGTCTCCTCTATTATTGGAGTCCAAGTAGCACTTACAGCCGAGGTAAGTGTAACAGGAACCTCAGAAGGATCAACTACTGGATCCTTCTCATCTTGAGCTGGGATTGGCAAGGGCTCATCATCGCTTACCTTTGGGTCATCAAATATTCCATTTCCATGTTGTGTTTTGTTTTCTGATGTGTTAGAATTTGGTAAGGTGTTAGGGTGAGTGCCATCTAGTGCGTTATCTACAACTTCTACATTGCTGGTGTTATCTACTGAAGTGTGTTGATCAAGGCTAGCAGGAGAAAGGGTATCTACATTGGAATCTTGAATCGTGGTGTTCTGAGCAGCTTCTGTGTCGGTGTTCAGCTCAGGAGTATCAACAAAGGGAGACTCTGTAGGTTCTGGGGCCGGGTTGGGAACCTCTGTGGTGTTGTGAGCAACACTTCCAGTCTCACTCTTCATTGCCCTAGTTAAGACCTCATCTGGATCATCAATGTCTAAGGGAGTGGGAGGATCAGATTCGTCTGGAATTATGGGCTCTTGGGTGGATTCATTTCGGGATGGAGAGAGTGCAAGGATGAGAGAGGATTCATCTAATGCCGAAGGAGGCTCTATTGATGTGCTCTGTAGAGGAGGGGAAGCAGAGGACAAAGGCGTCACTGCATCTGCAGCAAGAGTGGTAGCGGTGGAGGGAGTGAGCGGGGTGCTGGAAGGTTGGGTGTTTGGTCTAGAAGGTGAGGATTGCGACAGAAGCTGCCACAAAGGAATTCTAGAGGTTTTTTCTGCAGGTGAAGTACGGACAGACGACGGCTTTACACTACCAGGGGTGGTCGAGCTTGTGGTAGTTAGAGGCTCACTATTAGTTGACGTCGCCGGCAAAGTAGTTGACTGCGTAACAGGTTGGGAGATGTTTGTTGGCTGAGGTGCCTCGCTCGTGGCAGCAGGTGAGAAGAGTCTGTCTGGATCTTCCGTGGTTGATGTGCTATCTGAATTATTGCTATGAAAACCACTCTGGGTCGACCCAGATCCGGAGGGCATCACTTCAGACGTCTCAGGAGTCTCCTTTGCAACCGTGTCACCGGTTTGTGATTCCTCAGTTAGTGTGTTATCGAGGTGTCCTTCCACTACCTCATTCAAAACAGTAGAAGTTGGAGGCACTGTTTCTGTGGTAACGGATGGGGTGATGGATTGAAGTACTTCGGTAGTTATTACTAGCGATGTGGTGGAGGAAGGTAATACTGGAGTGGATGCCACCGGTGTTTCCGCTGCATCCACCAGAACACTGGATTGTAACTCCGATATGCTTGACGGGAGATCCTCCGGTTCTAGAGGCTGCGTCACATCAGGAAGTACAGACGGCACTACTGACGAGGAGGCGGTGACAGTCTCGCGGTCAAACAGTGGACCTGGGATGGCTGTGGGGCTAACAGATGCCAGGTCAAAGTAATACTGAGTGACAGGAACTTTAGTGACTGTATAGGACGGCGAGGTTGTGTCAGGGGAAGCCAGAGCGGTGTCAAGAGTGGCTGTTGGTGGTGGGCCTGTTGGAAACCTTATTGACGGTCTTCGAAACTCTTTGGTGCCCTCCAAGAGGTGAGAGGGCCAGATTGGGAGCCATGAATCTGTACTCGGGTCATTGAGTTCACGCAGCACTGAAGACGGCCGAGTGGACTGGAGCGGCACCACCGGCGTGGTGGCGGTGGCGTCGGGACCTGTGAACACGATGCGCCGTGTGAGGTCCGAGGGGGTGGTCGTCATTCCGTCCCCTTGTTCACCGTCAGCCAAATAGTCAGGAAGATCTGCCACTTTCCCTGGCTCGGTGAGATCGTTCTCAGGACTATTGGACTTAGTTGCCGTCTCTGTCTCGTCTGCAGTATAGTCGTCAAAGTCAGGAAGAGTAGCATCTTCGCTGGGTGAGTCTGTGGCTGCGAATAAGTAATCATCAGCTTCACTCGCCCCTGGTGAGTTGGCATCAGAGGCAGTTTCTGCGGCAACAGCGTCAGCAGCAGCGTCAGCAGCAGCATTAGTGACTGAGGCATCAGAAAGCGGAGTAACCTCTATAGTTTTACCAGTAGTGGAAACAGCGTTGGCGTCCAGGTGCTCCGGAAGGAAGGAGTCAGCACTGCCAATGGTCAGCTGACCCGCGACTCCTGCAAAACAAAGTACAAGTCACTTGTGTATACAAACATATTCAACACACAGTAGGCAAGCAATTCAGCGGTCACAAATAAGATTTTAACTTGGTAACGCGTATGTTATTTAATATTCAAGTAGATTTCTTACTTTAAAAGGACAAAATAATTTAAGACAATATTGACGCAAAGAGGGAAAATGTTAAATGATGAGGAAAAAAGGCGCTCAAGTCACTGACCAAAATTTTTCCTGGCGCCTTACAGAGAAATCAAAATGTTTAAAGCGCTTTTTTCTTCTTATACAGCTCACGGTAGCCAGTGACTAGGCTGACGATAAATTAACTTCTCCCTCGGTTGTGGGTCACACGTTCATGATGTATCGTTTTTTTTTTTTTTTTTTGCATCTTGCATGACATCACACTCGCTGAAGAGGTTTATGACCCAATTTCACAGCAATCAGCCATCAGTGAAACATATTTGGGGCATATCTTCTATCTAACAAAACCTCTCAAGCATCCACTCACTCACTCACTCATCGGAACCACTGCAACATCAGATAATTATTCATCACGTGCAATATTCAGACCAATAAGCCTCGCCTCCCTTGAATGATCCTGACTCATCCTCAGCAACACGCCAGGTTATCATTATTATCATTATTATTCACTACAACGGAATAATGAACAATCTCTCCACGATCATGATCCAGATTCTTCATTTCTTTGGCAATAGTTTAATACTTTTCCTGCCATTTGGTTCATCTTCCTTACTAACAGAACACCATCCAAATCTTTGGCCTTAACTGTCTGCCATCTCAAAACATTCTATTAACTAAAGACTGTTCAAAATGCACTTTTTAATTATTTTTTCCATCTTTCTTGTCGATTTTCGTTAAGATTTCGCTGTTCTAGGAGTGTGTTGGTGTGTACATCGCAGTGAAAGAGTTAAGGGCGTTCCTCATTACACTCATGCTTGTAGTCTTATGCATCGGTGCAACCAAACAATTACAGTTTAATGGCATAATAAAACTTGCTAAAGAGTGTGTCAACCTTGGCTAGATCGTAAACTTTGGCCTTCCCTCCCTACACCTCAACACCAACCGCCACCAAAGGAGAACAGAACCACACTATTTCCAGCAATGTATGTTCCCTATTTGTTACCGCCATCTTATCTCTTAAGAACTATTTTCAAAGGCCAAGGAAATTATTAATTAGGTTTGTATGAGGATCTCTTTTTTTAATTGATAATGCTGAGGCTGTATTAAACTATCACTTGAATTATGAAAACCGCTAAGAAAATTCATATATATTTCGTTAGAGAGTTGAAAGTAGTAAAGCCAAGACACCGAAACATTTAGACACGCTTCTAATAAAAAAAAAAATGAATAAATAAATAGAAATAAATCTGAAAAAAACTGTCTCCACTGGTTTAAAATCCACCTCGAAACCAATAACTCACACGGCACCTATTCTCGGCTAACATATGACTGGAAAGTTGCAATCGGTCTTACGCAATAGATTTCCTGTTAAGCCACTTTCTCTTCTGAAACACAAAATTTCAGTGGAGTGGAAATGGGAAGTTTTAAATCGCATTCCTAGATATAACTTATGTCATGAATCACCGACCTAGTTCCTCTGTGTGTGTGTGTGTGTGTGTGTGTGTGTGTGTGTGTGTGTGTGTGTGTGTGTGTGTGTCAGGAAGCACGATATTTCTGATTACATAATATTTCTTCATCCTGCTTTTTTCCACTGCGAATGCAAAACCTCTATAACATACATTTGCTTTTCACTACGAAATATGCGTATCCCCAATATACAAGATACTTACTGGAGCCCTGAAGGAGGAAGAGAAGGAAGAAGAGGGGCCGCAGCAGGCACAACCTTCTGGTGGAGGGTGCCGCCATAATGAGTCTGTGGGAGAAAAGAATCATCACGTTATTTATCACCTGTTGAATGGGTGTCACCTGCAGGCACCAGGGAAGCAGTTGGTCGGTGCCAAAGCTGCGGCAGGTGACAGCAAAGCGAGGGAAGCAAGTAAGGACTGCAGTGTTGTGGTGTAGGCGTGAGTAACAGTGCTGCAAAGCGAGTGTGAATACCAGTACTGAGAAGAACGACTAAATAACAATACAGGGAGGCACGAGTACAGGTGTGAACAGCAGCACGTGGGAGAAACTGTGAGCATAAGGGCGGATGAGTAAAAGTGAGCAACAGTAGGCGGAGGCACGTGTAAAAGTGTGAACAACAGCAAAGAGGAAAAAGTTGATTGACAGCCAGAAAAAAAAATAAATAAGGCATCTCGAGAAAGCAAATGTTCACAATTTTACAGGCGTACAAATATATACAGCGACGCGTTGGTATAACAGCAGGAAATGTGTCCATTTATCGCACACAATGTAAACGATAAAGAACGCATCCCTTCCAGCTCCTCATCAACTTTTACGTCAGCGCCGGCACCACCTCGACTCACCCGCTGGCTTCACTTAATGAACAGCTTGCCTCGCCCCTTGAGATCCCCAGCTGCTCGTGCGTCTTACTTGAATTGCCTGCAGCCTTAGATAATGATGGCAGCACGAGAGCTCAAGGCGGCTAGAGGTGACCTTTCCTCCACACCCTTACATCACCCCCACACTGAACACAGGAAAAACGAGTCAAAATACGACCATATCATGAAACATTTCTTTGCTTCATCTCCACTACTTTCAAAAGGTTGTACTTAAAGCAATGCGTGTTTTCAAGAGTGTCTTTATGGCTCTGGTGGCAGATTACAAAGATTTATGTCTTATTGAAGGAAGAGTCTCAAGTTTCAGGCTAATTATCATTGTAGCCTTAGAAAAATAGTTGTGGTGAGAGAACAAAGTTTTATGTATGACGAAGTGCCAGCTAACAGGAATCGCGGTCTCATATACTTAGACACCTCACCTAGCATACCTTTAACATACACTAGTGGAAGTTGTAAGAGTTTTCGAGGAAGATTTTAAGATTTTTCTTGCAGTGTAATTCCAAATAGTCAATGAGGAAAGGCACATACGAATCCATCACATTATCGCTGTAGCCTGTGACGACTGATCTTGTGGGAGCGTTACAAAATTTTAGCTCTTAACCGGTGATACGGTTTGTTGTTACGTTAAAAGGCCATCTTGTTTGTGTGTGTGTGTGTGTGTGTGTGTGTGTGTGTGTGTGTGTGTGTGTGTGTGTCTCTAAGGAGCTCCAAGTGCCAAGCAGTGCAGTCATCTGGAACATAATACGACACAGCTGCCCACCACCTAACGCATGCAAGCAGGACCCCCACAAACTCACACACAATTCACCTAAATAACTTATGATACACATGAGCAAGCACGGATTTGCCACATTTACAACCAGCCACACAGCCCCTAACCTGTGCCACTCCTTTTCCCTTTTAGAGCGTGTCGTAGTGGCCTTACTAATTTCGCATCATCCCGTATGGTTTGGTGAGCACTGAGCATCCTTCTGTCTCTATTACCGCATGGCCTTGGTCATTCCCACGGGCTTATATAAGTACACTAACGCGCATGTGTATCCGGGAATGCGGGCTTGTGTATTAGTAAGGAAGAGTAGAGGATGTGGGGTGGGACTACACCACCAGAGAGAAAAAAAATAGAAATTCAACAGGAGAAAGATATAAAAGAAGAGACAGAAATTTCAATGAGAAAATTTATATGCGTATCAATTTTAGTGCAGGATAAGTGACCAATATAAAAGAAGACGATACAGAAATTAAGATGACAAGGAGAAAGACCAAGAATAGATTGAGAAAAGAGAATACAGATCAGAGGAAAAATAAACTGTAAAAAAAAACAAAAAGAGAACGATAAAGATTAAGAATAAGATGGAGGTGTGAGAGAGGACCAGAATGAGAAGAGAGAGATGAAGAGGAGGAGGAGGAGGAGAGGAGGAGGGAGAGAAGGGACAGGAGCCAACGAGTGCACATTTCCTTATTATAAGTCCGCGCAGCACCTGGCCAGGGGCGGCGTGGGGACTGTGTATGTTTGACTCTTAGCCTCCCCAGCCTCTCCTACTTTTCAGCCCCTTCTTCTTCAGCCTCTCCTAAAATTCTCTTCTTACTCTGCATCTTCTCCACTCTCTCCTCCTTCACCATCAGGAGGGATGCTGCCGAAGGAGGGACGTAGAGGAGGATTGTGTTGTAGTGGTGTTTTATTAAGGTATTGATGTTAGTGGTGGTTGTGGTGGTAGTGGTGGTGGGGGTGTTGGTGGTGGTGGTGGTGGTGGTGATAGTATTTACAATTTAGCTGCTGTTACTTCTGTTGTTGTTGTTGTTGTTGTTGCTGCTGCTGCTGCTGTCTTTGTTGTTGTTGTTGTTGCAGTTCAACTTACACACACACACACACACACACACACACACACACACACACACACACATATCCGTCTGTAATAACAATAACAACAACACCAACAACAACAGCAGCACACACACAAACACACACACACACACGCACACACACACACACACACACACACACACACACACAAAGTATCCAACAACATTGACAACATTAAAGAACAGCCAAAGGATAAGTAGATTGATATAACCAAAATGCTAAAAGAATACGTTAAAATTTCATGATAGAATTAGGAAACTTTTTATTTCATCTTCCAGTTTTGTATTATTGCATCACGCCACCGCCGCCGCCGCCGCCACCACCACCACCACCACCACCACCACCACCACCACCACCACCAGTACTACTCAAAGCACAGAAACCATTAGTAATATACCACACTTAAAATCACAACCTTTCCGTCACACCGAGCTACAAGTTACACAAGAGTGGAGTGGAGTAAAGCAGCGCCCGTGTTCCCAGCCTCATTATGTTCTTCATGTCGAGGGAAAAAAAATATACAAAAAAAAACTGCAGTTCCCAAGAAGACTTAAAATTTGGGCAAAACACATAATTTTGTTCGTGTTTGTAGTCACTCGCGACACCACATCCTTCCGCTCCTACACTCCCACGTGTCCCTACTGTGTGTGTGTGTGTGTGTGTGTGTGTGTGTGTGTGTGTGCAGCGGAGGAAGGGGACAGTGGTAAGGGGAAGGCTGAGGGGGAACCACGTACAGAGGCATTGAAGGTTACCTCTTCTCAGTACACTCACACTTCATCCAGTCAGGCCTTGAAGCAACTCCCGCCCCCCTCATCCCCCGCCCCCCGCCCCCTGGCCTCCGCTCCACCCCCCCCCCCACGCCTCTCTCTCTCTCTCTCTCTCTCTCTCTCTCTCTCTGTCTCTCTCTCTCTCTCTCTCTCTCAGCTCTGTCCTCTCTCATCCTTTTCCTTCATTTTGTCACCAAACTTCATGTTTAATCTTATAGTATCGGCAATATATTTTTATTGAAACTTTTACTTTATATCAACTAACAGTGAAGAAGCTATGACATTTTTTTATGTTTATTTGTTTCTTTGTTTAGCTTTTTATTTGTATTTTTTTATCGCATCGTTAATTTATATCCTGAAACTGTTCCTTTTTTTCTGACACTTCACACGTCTTCTATCTCACCATTACACCTGATGGCACACATTCCCATCTTTCATCTTCCTCTTGTACCTTCGACACCCAGTATCATAATACACACAGCCTCTCTTTCCAGTCCTTTCTCTTTAAAGTTCTGCCCCAACATTGCCAAATCTGTAACCCTCAACTTCCTTTTCTGTCCCTACTCCCACCCACTAACTACTTCCTCTCCTTCCTTTCCCTGCTCTACCACTTCCTACATCCCGCCCTACCTCTGATCTCTATTTTACAGTCCTCACTCTCCTGGTGCGCCATGTCTCCATGCAAATGCACAGGGCAGTAAATGTTATATTTGAGAAAGGTTCCTTGGAGTTACGGGTTAAAAGTTTACGTTTACATATCCCACCAAGTAAGGGAACAGTGTTGTTTTCACTGGAATCAATAAACTGTTCTGAGAAAAGTCTAGTTCATTATATAAAAGGCAAACAAAGATTGCCAAGGTCTCTATGTTTGTCTAGTCTTTTTTTTTTTTTTTTTGTGTGTGTGTGTGTGTGTTTATATGATTTCAGGATTTTTCGTTGAAGTAATTGGTATGTTTAAGTCTCCCATGTTCTTTGTGGATCATTCTTAGGAAGGATGTTTTGAGGCTGCACTGGGAACACTATCACTGCCACACTGCACTACGTAGAGGAGGCGAGATCTACGAGTAACAGTAAACATGGTCCTGCTGTTTGTCCCTTCTGCTGTTTCTCGTGTGTGAAAGTTAGTGTGCGACTAATGCAGAAGTCACAGCAGCCGGTGATGACTTCGTGAAATTCTGAATACGTGAATCATGATTACAAGTAATGTTCTTTTGTGGAGTTTCTTATCGGTAAAGTTATTTTATCGCATTAAATATTTCCTAACGCAGTAAATGTCATTGTTAAGACGAACGAAATTGGTGAGAAAACGTAAAATATTTAGGTATTCACGTAAAAAGATACATAAAAGAAGTAAAAGCTGGTGGATAATTGCCTCACTTTCGACACGTGAAAGTCTTTGTTGGTCTTCCACGTAATTAGCAGTTCAAACCGAAAGCCATTGATGTGGTGATGCAAACTAATGTCTCCCCCTGCTGCTACTGCCACTGTTTGGAGGTTTTAATGTCCAAAAAAACCGTGAAAACACATTCGCACACACACACGCACACACACACACACACACACACACACACACACACACACACACACACACACACACACACACACCGGACGGACCACAGGTAAACGACACGTAACCGCAAGGTGCAGGTGACCACTTCAAGGAGAGCAGGCAGCGCGCGTGACCACACCAAGCCCACTCCAACGACGAGGTATGGAAGCAATGGCCCAAAATTTTACGGTTAGTTATCCACGAAAACCCAACTACGACATCGTGGTGTTGACAACTGCACCACTGCTCATCCCTTCAGAACCTCAAATGAAGGTCTCCCTCATTTAAACAAACCGTGAGGGATGGTCAAGGTTGGACTTTAAAAAGGTGCCATCGCCTACACTAGATTCCAGGTACAAATAAGCCGTAGCGCCGCCTGATATTTATCCTCGGGACCTTCGTGCAAAAAAGCCACATCATGCTGGTATCTAAGTGACTCAGGAACTGGAGCTATCTGTGGGTTGTATTTTGAAACACTTTTGCGCCGCAGTTCCACGATTTAAAAAGGCCCTATTTAAGATTACACGGTTTGTTTCAACAGCATTTTTACCATTTTAGGTGGAGATTGACATGATTTCTACAGTATTAAATGGAAAATAGTCTTGAAAGCACTCAAATTATCACCATATCTCTTAGAAGTAATCTACCTGTGGCCTATATTTTCAAACACTTTTGCGCCAGAGTTCCACGATATGAGAAAGACAACTCGTTTTGTTTTAAGAGTATCTTTACCGTTTCAGTGGCAGATTAACATGATTTCTACAGCATTAAGAGGAAAATGGCCTTGTATACACACAAATCATCACCGTGGCTCTTCATAATTGTCGTGGTGAGAGAGTAAAGCATTTCTGAACACGAGCCCATAACAGACATATCACAAGAGTCAGTCGCAGCCGCTCAGTGAGAACCCATACAAAATTAATATGGTTTGTACCCGCCGCTGTCTGTCACTGCCGCCGAAAACAAGCAAGAAAGAGCAAGACTAAACATTGAGAGGATGTTTACATGTAGACTGTAGATACATTCATACATTGTGTATCAAATATAAAGCAAAAGACAAAAAGAGTGAAAGTAGAGTAACAACTACATACACTCACTTTTTTTGTCTTTTGTTTTATATTTACATACACTTCAGTACGTATGAATGTATATTGAGTAAAAACTATGTACACGTCATATTTGAATAGAAAAGCAGAATGATATAAGAAAAGGATGTCAGTATGCCCCCGTATTTACTTGCTTGCGTGTGGGTGAATAGAGAACAAAGTCATAAAAGTGAAAGGAAAATTGATATAATGCACTGAGAACTGGAGAGAAAAATAGGTTACATGGTTAGAACAGTATACTTATGCCAGTTTACGTGTGGGTGAATACAGAGCAAAAGTCAAAAGTGAAAGCAGAATAGGAAATGCACGTCAAGAGATGAACAACAACCTACACACATACACGCACACGCACACACACACACACGGGCGGAACCCCACTTCTCTACTGATTGAAATTCTTGCCACATGCACCACAAGACCGAGGACACCCTGCAGCGGGACACCAACGGGCGCCTTCCCTTACTTGTAGGTCAGAGGTCGCTGTTCAGGTGGGCATCGGTGCACGGGAGGCAGAAGGGCGGCGGGAGGTGAGGTGGCAGTTGCTTATCGTCACTCTGGAATGGAAAAGAAAACTCGTTAGTTCTCGTTACGTTTGCATTGTGGTGGTGACTGTCGGTTTGCCTTACGTCTTAGCATCACTACTATTCATATCTAGGTTTGTCTAGGGATAGGGAAGCTGCTGCAGTTTGGGCGGAGGCTTGCAGGGGACTGGGTGGAGGTGTCTGTGTGATCTAACTGGGTGTGGTGGCGGAGGGCGTGTGTGACGGGCGCGGGGAGGGAGCAGTGGGTGGGCAGACAGGCAGAAAGACAGGTGCGCTGACGGAATGATTGCTGTGTGCTTCTCGTGTGCTAAAAATGGAGAGTGCGATCTTATTTTTCTTTCTTTAGTGTGTGTGTGCGTGTGTGTGTGTGTGTGTGTGTGTTTGTGTGTGTGTGTGTGTGTGTGTGTGTGTGTGTGTGTGTGTGTGTGTGTTTGTGTGTGTGTGTGTAGACAAAAACCCTGACGAACCCCATTGGCTTTACAGCAACACTCTTTCGGAAGTTATCATTACCAACCCAACCAGACCACCACCACCACCACCACCACCACCACTACCACTTTTACCCGCCACACCCACGCCCATGCCAGCCTCCCCCCACTCACTCATACAAACCCACGACCTCCGCCCATACCTGCAAACCCACCACCCGTAGCACACCCCTCCTGCGCCTCACCACATCCCATCACAACCCTCATCCCTGTGACTTTCATCCACTTCATTCACTTAATCCACTCACTACCGCTTCCTACTCCCATCTACCCCTCCCATTCCACACGCACCAGTCCCCGCCACCTCGCAGTTCCCGCCACGCCCTCTCCGTGCTCTAAACAGTCACCATTACCTGCTTGTCACCACCGCACGCCTCACGAATTGCATTACCTTGTGACTTGTTACCTTCCCTTCAGCCTTCACAAAACACCTTCAGTAGCCTTCCTCGTTCTCTCAATACGTGACGAAATTCTCATAGTTTGTTGTAGATTTCCTCATGTGTTAGTATAGGGAATATGTTAGTGATAATTTTTTTTTTTTTTTCGAGGGATTGTTAAGATTACGTAATAAAACTTTTTCACATATTTCTTTAATTGTTGCCAACTTATCTCTATTTCTACAAATCAGTAACGGAGATTTCACTTTTATTTTATCTATTTACAAATTCAATATCCTCTTTCCTCACATTTCTGAACGTATTAGTCAACAGTTGAATGTCTCGCCAGGAAATAATTCAGTAATATTCACCTGTGCTTCCAGGCTATTGTAGTGAAGCCGCAGATCAACCACAGTTTCCCTAAGTTGATGTGAATTTACACCGGCAACAGTTACAGGTGTTCTTTCACTTCCTCACTGCTTCTATCGGTGCGTGTCTTGTCTCTTTAAAATTTCGCGAAAGGTAGTTGAATTTCCAAGGCTTTCACGATGTAGCATTACGTATAATAGGGACACATGAAATAAAACCACGTATTGTTGACGTATAAAGAGTAAACTTCATATGTACGTTGAAGATCTCATTACTTCTGGATCCATATTCATCTGCAGAAACGCTCCGCTCACTCACCACGACTATTTTCGAAGACCACAAAGACTACAAGCCGGTTTTCTGAGGGTATTTTTTCTGCCATTTCTGTAGTAACCTTGTTCATTCGTCATTACCTCCTTAAAAAACACCTTTGAGAACTTGTGTCACTTAAACAGAAACCCCTTGAAACAGTGAAGTGGTTCTGAATATGGACGCTGGTACTGTAGTAGTGTATTGTAACAAGTGGGAAAGTCGAATCACTACAATACTATAATAAAAAAAAAAGTCTAATCACTAGAATGATGTAACAAAACAAGAGATGTCATTAACTGGTGTAGAGTACAACATCCGCCACCACCACCACATCATGACTGCAAAAAACTTAATCAACACTCACTATCGCAGCCAAGGGAAGATCAGATTAGAGTAATGACAAATATACCAGCTGTAATGTAGCACACACACACACACACAGAGAGAGAGAGAGAGAGAGAGAGAGAGAGAGAGAGAGAGAGAGAGAGAGAGAGAGAGAGAGAGAGAGAGAGAGAGAGAAGAGAGAGAGAGAGATATGGGGGGGTCAGGAGCTAATGAGAAAAGAAAAAAAAGGAAAAAAGAGAATGAATTAAAACAGTAATGAAAGAAAGAAGAAAAAATGAAGGTTAAAGCGTAAGAGGATGTGAGGAAATGAAATAAATGGTAAAAAGGAAAAAAGTATAAGGAGGAATAAACAGAGAGGAGGAGGAGGAGGAGGAGAAAAAGAAGAAGAAGAAGAAGAAGAAGAAGAAGAAGAAGAAGAAGAAGAAGAAGAAGAAGAAAACAATTCACATTTAATACACCAATTTTTTATGGTACTCTAAATGTATTCTCAAAGATGGAAGATGAAAAGAAAAGACAAAGGTAACTACACTTCATTAGAGTAACAATGCTAAGCTCTTACTTATATCTTAGGTTACTTTTTTTTATTGTACATCTCACCTACATTCTGCATTCCACACTTCACTTTTACTCTTCATTCTATGCTTGATTTTAAATTTCCACCAAACATTTTATCCTTTTTTTTTTTTTAGAATTTTCCATTTCAATCTCAAATCTATTCCTAAACACATTTCTCCCTCATCATTGTTATTTTCCAAAGCCACACGGATGATAAATTGAGTTGTTATGAGTATTTTTTCCCCTTTGATGGTATGTTATCCTTGTTAAACCAATGCGGGAGTCATGGAAATACCCCTGAAAACCCTAATGACTCCCGTTAGACCAGGAAATAATAGTGGTCAGATGAAGATTTATGTGTCCGGACTTATTATTACTTTTTTTATTAACCCATTCAGTACCATGACGGATTTTCAAGTTTATTCTGTTTACTATTTGGCGATTTTATACAGCTTCAGAAACTTGAGTGAGGATTATGATAGTGAAGACTCGGGCCATTAATCTTTTCATCTCTGTAGACTCTTTCTAACGCCACTTTAATCGTGTAATCACTCCAAAAACTAGTGATAAAAGTGTGTCCCAGTACTGAAGGATTTGAAGGATGATATTTCCTGACTGTTTTGCCTGTATTAATGTCATTCATAAGTCCATCATTCAAACGTGTGTATATTTGTTTGTGTTGCATATTTTATCATTCCATCAACTCTATCTTATCTTGTGAATTACTAGCCAAGCACACACACACACACACACACACACACACACACACACACACACACACACACACACACACACACACACACACACACACACAC
>CM035194.1:23963600-23971100 GCA_020233015.1 Callinectes sapidus
TAGAGTAAAACTAATACAAGTACCAGTCGAAGCAAAAGGAAAAAAGGTAACCAATACACACAAAAAATTCCGTCACTAAAACCGTAGAAATTAACGAGATGAAATCAATGTCAAGTACACCATCCGTATTTCGTCCCCAAGACACGAGCGTCACTCCACCAGACAATCAAAAAGAGGCAATCAGTGCGGCGTCTTACAGCATCCAACCAAGACGAGGCCGCTGTGTCAGGCGTACAGGAGTAATTACAATAAGTGTCTCTGGTTAAAAGTTCAATGCGATCATTAGGAAGACAACAAAGGCTTCTTCCCCACCCCACACACGCGCCACTTGGAACGCCCGATCTCCAGACAAAGGCCCCACATTCGGTAGTAGAAACGTGTCCAATTGCCTCGCTCTAAAATCTAATGTTAATATCCATCAGAGGACATCGCGAGACCAAGGAGAGACCAAGGACATGAAAAGATATTGTATTGCTATTACTACTACTATTACTACTACTACTACTACTACTACTACTACTACTACTACTACCACCACCACCACCATTACTACTACTACTACTACTACTACTACTACTACCATTGATACTACTATTTTATACTATCACCACCACTGCTACTATTTTATACTACCACCACCACTACAATTACTATTTTATATTATCGTGGTACCACCACTTCTACTATCATTATTTTATACTATCACCACCACTACTACTACTATTTCATACTACTATACATACTACTATTATTTTCATACTAGTACTACTATTTTATACTATCACCACCACCACCACCACTACTACTACTACTACTACTACTACTACTACTACTACTACTACTACTACTACTACTACTTCTACCACCACCACCACTACCACCACCACTATTGTTACCACTAAATTGTGACCGTAAGTAACTTTACCACTCACTTCATCCTCTGTTCCCCTCAATTATATATCCTACTTACCACCATCCTCTCCCATACCTCCATCTGTGTTCTCCTTCTCATGCCCTTCCTTCTTTCCTTCCCTCTCCCGCCTCCCTTCTACCCCTAATCCTCTGCCCTCTCTATTCCTTTGTTCCCTATCGTCATCACTGTTGTTTTGCCACTTATGATTCTATTCTTGAATGAAACTTGTATAGACGATTAATAAGTATGCCAGAGGAAGTAGGAAAATAATAGGCAAGGAGAGAAATATAAGAGAAAATGGTACAATGTGAGAGACAGAGAGAGAGAGAGAGAGAGAGAGAGAGAGAGAGAGAGAGAGAGAGAGAGAGAGAGAGAGAGAGAGAGAGAGAGAGAGAGAGAGAGTATGCGTGACTCTTTACTCGTTAAAGAAAGATAAATACATTCCAATCATTCCAAGAAAACACACACACACGCACACACACGCACACACACATACACGCACATCGATCAACATTTCAACTAGCATACCAAAGGGTACACGCACACACACACGCACACACACACACACACACACACACACACACACACACACACACACACTATATCAGTCATCTCCCTCAGTCAAGACAATGAGCTTTGTGAACAATAAAAATGACATGTAACGAATTCCCAGTAACAATTTTATTACTTTCACATTTGCCTGGCATAACTTAGGTTCATCGCTTCCACCCGTGCAGCGCCTCCACCTCCACCCTTTTTCCACCTGCAAGCATCTTCACCAACGCCCTCCACTCATGTCCGTCAGCCATGCATCCTCCACAACGTCCTCCACCTTTTGTAACCTTCTTTGTTCCACCATCCTTTTTTTTTCTTTGTCTCTCTTCTTCTCTCTTCTCTTGTTCCTTTTTTTCCGGTTTCCTTAATAATTTTGTTGTTTTTTTTTATCTACATATTTCTTCGTTCTTGCTAATCTTCATTTTATATTTTTTGTTCTTAGTTCTTCCCTTCTTTATTCATTTTATTTCTATCTTTATTTTTCCTCTAATAGCTTTCTTTGTTAATAGTCTTGTTGTTTTCTTCTCTACACTCTACTCTTTCTTCACTAACTTCCTTTATTGTATATTTTCTTTCCTTTATTTGTTTACTTTTTACATTTTTTTCTTCATCAACCACTCTTATTAGAAGTTTCCTTTCGTTTGATGAATATTCCACTTTTCCTCTTCCTTTTCCTCCTCCTCCTCCTCCCTGTTCTTCCTCCTTCTCTTTTCCTCCTCCTCCTCCTCCTCCTTCTTGTTCTTTCTCCTTCTCTCTTTTCTTCTTCTTCCTGCTTCTCTTCCTCTTCTTCCTCCTCCTCCTCCTTGTTCTTTCTCCTTCTCCTTTTCTTCTTCTCCCTGCTCCTCTTCCTCTTCTTCCTCGTCCTCCCCAGCGCGTCCCCGGGAGCCAGACGATACGGTGCCAGGGAGACTGGTGTTGGTGGGAGTGGATGCTGTGGGAGTCGCTGTTAACGGTGTCCCGACCTGCTCCACCAGGCGGCCCTTCACCTCCATCCACGCCCCATCCACCACCACCACCACCACCACCACTGCCTTTGCTACTCTACCACTATTACCGTCTTTATCATCGGTGTTGACTGTTTATATCATAGTTTTATATTATCTCTAACACTATCACTGCCTCCATCACAAATACAACCTCTCGTTAACCAATACTACCACAACCACTGCCTTTTATCTCTAGTTTTTGGTGTTATTATTTGGAATATTTTCAATACCAACTATCTTCATCACTGCTGCCTCTACTTCAAATATACCACCACCACCACCACCACCACCACCACCACCACCAAAAACCTCGCCAGCATCACCAACACACGTTTCATTACCACCTCTCATGAAGTAAAATTCGTACATTTCTTTTTTTTTTTTTTTTTTTTTTTCTTTTTCTTAGAGATTGAATTGCATTGATATAACCACAGATCACCACTACCACCACCACCACCGTTACCATTAGCATCACCACTGTCATTATTTCCACCATCAATATAATCACAATATTTTTTTTCTTCTCTCACATATGGAAGTGATAGCATTAAAATCACTATTGCCATCCCTTTACCTCATCACTATTTCCTTCACCATCATTATCCTGTTTGTACCTTCACTTTCCTTTTACTTACCACCACCACCACCATTACCACCTTTGCCATTCAAACATTGCACTCTTCCTCCCCACCACTAAGTATGACTCAAGCACAGCACCTTAATCACGAAACCAGCACTCTCACCACCACCACCACCACCACCACCACCACCACCACCACCTCTCTCTTTCTCTCACCAGCAATCACAAAAACACGCATGCACTTTGCTCTAACCTCATCACCATCCTCGAACTTTCATCATCGTCAAAGGGGAAAAAAGAGCGCAGCAGCGAGATCCTTGAGTCATCACAGCCAGCTCCCACAGCCACACTCACCCACGACCTTCCAGCGTTTCGCCCCGCCGCCCCCGCAGACCACAGCCGCAGCGGAGGCGTGAAAGGAACACACGCTCACACTACCTACGTTCTATTGACATCCGAGTATTAGAGAAATGATCGATGGCTATGGGACTGATTTATGAATTTTCGTCGAAGGTTACAGGATGGTATTCTCAAATGTTTCGTAGTCACTTATTGGATTTTTAACTGGCCAAAGTGGAAGTTCTTATGTTTCCCGCATATTTTTTTCTTTTCAAGGTTGTAGTAATAATTTCGTAAGATTTGTACATCCTTTGTGGAAAAATGCGGTATTTTTAAACATTTCGTTGTCATGTCTCAAGTTTGGTTTTGACAAGCGTTTGTCAAAGTTACACGGGTTTCGAAGAATGTTTTTTTTTTTTTTTTTTTTTTCATTTGTTCTAGTGATGGTTTTGTAAGAATATTAAGACACTGAATAGTGGAAGAAAAAAAATATTTACCAACGTCACAATATCTTGACTCCGTTTCGTCAGAGTACAGTGGAAGCCGTTGGTAGTCAAGGCTGCTTTTCACAGTTTTAGTGATGGCTTAGCAAAGAATCTCCGTCATTATTGAAAAGAAAATAACATCCGTGGGAACATGACTCATCACATGTGTGACGTTTGAAAAATAGTCCTTGTGAGAAAACAAAAACAAAGCGTTTACGGTCCACAATCTTGCTTTCATTCCCACACCTCAGATTTATTGACTCTTAACGGACAAAACACAATTTACAGTATAGCAATAGTTGTATAAATCTTGTTACTTTATTTTTTTTCTTCACAAGTAAACAAGACTCACCAAGGCAATCAAATTAGAACAGAAACTCACTTGATTTCAGTTCATAGAAAAGAAAACTCAGGACTACCTGTTGTCATGATTGTCTTCCTATTTTCTCTAGCGATCACTTGTGAGCTGATTTTGCTGCCTCCTGCTGGAAATCCCCTCACGATCACCACAATAAACGTACAATGCATCTCGGGCATTGACTCAATCGTTGAACACTACAATAACTTCTAGTCAGGATACAGTTCACCTTCCCTTAGCACCGCAACGTTGACTCAGTCACCGCATTCTTTGGCTTTCAAAACAGTTTTACAGTAAGTTGTTCACTGACCGCAGCAACATAACTAGTACACAAGTATGAAATTTCAAAATAGGCAGAAAGAACAAAGTCTGATCGCCTTCCTGAAAATAAAACCACTAAAGATCACTTCATTAAAGCTTTTATCGATAAATACTTGAGCAACACGATCAGACAGCTGTGGCGTGCGGGATCACAAAGGCTGAGGTATTCATCGAGTAGCGGGAGTCAGTCGGTCATGGTCGAGAGTGGATAAGGAGCTTCCTGTCAGGCGACAAATAACTCTCGAGGCAGGTGTCACTGCTGCCGTAACCCTCTGACTGATAAGCAGACTACTGTTATGACGCTTGTGATCCTTAGTAACTGGACGCTTCTGCTGAGGAAGATAAAACTACAGGCAATGAAATAGCTGAATTATTCTTTATCAGTGATGTATTTTCAACTCTAATTTGAACTTTGACATCACTGTTTTTTTATGGAGTAGAGGGAGAAGCAAGAAAGATTTAAGAGCATTTTGTAAATATACAATAAGCAACAGGCAATGCGTTCACGACTGTCGCAATAACAGCATGCGATATGTGGGACACTTGTATTTGATCTCATTACGGAGAGTGAAGTATGCTCGTAATGATGTATGATGGCGCGGCCCCGGTGACAAATGGGAACGGAAAAAAGCGGGAATACAATGCCAGGATTTACTTGAATGCTGGGAGACACTCAACAACAGTCCCACGATTACAATGGAGACGAACTGAATAGACGGGTACAATTGCTATTTGAACGGAACTCGGCAAAATAATTCTGACAAGGGGAGACCTCAGGGACCACGCTGCGCTGAGGCTCACCACCTGTGTTGCTGTGGGAAGACATGGTAATGTGGTGCAGTCATGTTCACAAGTCGAGCAGCCTTTTCTTGCTACCACTTTGCTTTAGTCTTGATCTGTTAATAATCTATGGTCAGATCAGAAGCCATAGATTGAATGGAAGAGCAAAAACTTATTAGATGATCAGGTGCAGAATATGACTCTTCTTGTCACCACCCTTGTCTTGCATCACTACACCGGTGAGTCTTCCTGTCGTGCAAACTGTACAGAAACCGGATTCATTCGAGGCATCCTGAAGGCCCTTCCGCACCGTTATGCTGGCTGAGGCTTGTAGAATTGTGGAGCTGTGTGGACAGGTAATACATTGTCACATCTTCACTCCATCACGATATGCTATAAACTTGAGGCGCAAATATGTCCTTCGCAAACATTTTTCTGTGTCACCAGATTCCCCTAACACTTATAGTTATCATTAAATCAGACAACAGAGGTTTTCTATCATCCTTCTTTCCCTGTTCTCCGTCCCTCTGCTGCGTCAGACAACGTGAAAATTCCCCCTTCCCTGGATACATAAATAAACGAAAAACATTACATAACATGCGATGAATCACTGTATGTAGATAAGCAAACTCTCATACCAGAAGTGCCTTGCCTCGTCGAGCGGCAGCAGGCGATGAATTGCATTGTTTCGCCACCACAAAGACGTGAAGCGATAACGTGAAGCGATAACATCACTAAGGAGACAAGACACCTCACGCAATACTGGTGCGCGCTGCCCTCTCACTTTCATTCCTATAAGTAACACTACGGTATACAAACACAATCCGGAAGTTTACATAAATATTGAACCAACAAAACAAAGACAGAGGCACAGGAAGGGGTTGTTTACTTCACGAGTGTCCCCGAACTTTTCCGTGAGACTCCTCGTGGCGTCTTGGCATGTCTTAGGGAACGGACAGACACGTAGGCCAACACTGCGTGAATGCATATATAAGAGGCATGCAGGAAGAGCTGCATTCAAAAGACTAAAACATGTACGGGGATAGTGACATAAAAAAGGAGGCTGACGAAATGCAGTGAAAGCTCTCATGTAAGGAAACCAAACTACCTTCCTAGAATCAGCGGACAGTATACTCGTAAGTGACCATACAGGATACTGAACATTAAACCCACAAAGTGTCTGTCGCAATACTCTCACGGTCATATGTTGTGTCTTCCTTGATACAGCCTGGACAGGGAGTAAAGCAGCCATACAAGACTTAGAAAGGATACAAAACAAATCAAATAATGCGATGTGGATAGAAATGCTGAAAATAATTTCTAAATAAATCAGTACGGCTTAATAATGGGAGAGCAAAACCAAATTAGACGAGAATAAAAGGCTCTTTTTTACGATTTTACACATTACATGTTTTTTTACACCAAATATGTACAGTGAGTTCTTGGTTTATTGCGTCACATTTGTACCTGTTCTCTGTGTCTGGTGATCTCATAAAAAACTTGATACATTCCTGCACAACATATTAGGAAAGGAAAACATGACTAACATACAGAGCGAGAGTTTCCGTTTATACAGACATTTTTCTACATACACAATGCATTCATGGGCACGATATCTTGGAACGGAAACACCAACAACAACACAACACCAACACCAACCCAGGGAAGAGTTTCAGAATACGTAGCTACTGTAACCCCTTCAGTACCTGTACGCATTTTCATATTTTTTCTGTTTATTATTTGTCGATTTTATACAGTTTTAGAATTTCGTGTGGGGGATCAAAATAGTACAGACTCAGGCCATTAACCAGTTCAGTACTGGGACATTTCTACCACGAGTTTTAAGTATGATTGGATGATTTTATTGATATTAGCATGGCTCTATGGATGCCACAAGATTAGTGGTAAGAATCTGTACTATTTTAATCCCCACATAGGTTACTGAAGCTGTATAAAATCGCCAAACAATAAGCAGAATAAATATGAAAATGCATCCCAGTACTGAAGTAGTTAATCTTGTGACCTCAATAAACACTTACTTACGTAAATAGAATCGCCTAATCACACCCAAAACTCGTGGTAAGAATGTGTCCCAGTAGTGAAGGGATCAATGCATACCTTTACATCATACAGGGAGACGAAAGCAAGAATACCAACCCAACCAAAAGTGTTTCAGTGACGTG
>CM035194.1:23976100-23983907 GCA_020233015.1 Callinectes sapidus
CACTGAAATTATGAAAAGATCACTGAAAAATATAACAATTATTTCCAAACAATTACGTTTTCAAAGGTCACAGAGAGAATTAATCAAGCATTTAATAACGTTTGTCCTACTTATTAAATCATTAAAATCATAGATTCTTAAAAACATCATCCACCTTCATCAGAATTTATCAAAAGAAGTAAAGACGAAATACCAAAACGTATGGGAATAATATCCCTGGTGAAATACATGATAAAGTCACAATGCACACAAATGTTCTGGTGGTGGTGGTGGTGCTGGTGGTGGTACTGTACATAACCTTTCGTACAGTGTGTGGCTTTGTATTACTCGCGCCAGGTGTTGTCCGTCACAGCTGTGTCATACCTAAAGTTCTGTCGGGAAGTTTCCATATTCAGTTACGGCTTGAAATACCAAGATGATTATTTGCGTACAAAATTCAGTATTACTCATTTGTCTGTTGCCGTGACAAAAGATATAGATACAAGTTCGACAGAAAAGTATGAACTCGTGAATTAAAAGAAATCCACACGAAAAACATAAGTAACGAAAAAGCTTGATACTTGAAGTTCAGCTGACATGTGTTCATGAATTCTTTCACTTAGCTGTTTAGATTAAGATGAATTTAATGTATAAGTCCAGACAAGGAAACTTTGTATGGCTGTTACTAAAAAAGAATGGAGAAAATATAAGTAGATGTACATACAAGCTCAGCATATATGATTTTCTCTATTATTAGAATACATATACGAATAATTTTACGTAGAAGACCAACTCTCCCTCTTGACGTGGTACTGACGTGCAACTAATCGATCGTGTATTGACGACGCGAGAAATGGTGCAAGGAGTTATTGACAACAACACATCAATTTTGTATTTTTACCTGAAGACTTCCGATGATAGAGTGTGGCAGCTTATTTCATATTCATGCCAAGTCATTGATATTTATATTGTACATTATACTTCTCCCTCCCCCTCCTTTTCATTGTGCTGTAAATCATTAGTATTATTGTTGCTGTGGTTGATATTGTAAGACTTCATGATGGAAACAAACATGATTATCTTCTTTTTCTTTGTTCTTCTAGATCCGCTTATCTAAATGTCAATTGTAAACCCCACAAATGCATACTACATTCTTGTGAATTTAATCATATACTAGCATTTCACGTTAACTCCTTTAATTGTTTCATTGTGCTGCAAATTGTTAAGAACCCTGTTATTGTTACTGGTGGTGGTGTTGGTTGTTTTGTTGTTGTTGCTATTCTTATTTGCTGTTGTTTTCCTGTTGTTGTTATTGGTGGTGGTGGTGGTAGTGATGGTGTTATTATTCTTATTGTTGTTGTTGCTGCTGCTGTTGTTGTTGCAGGACGGCAGCGTGTGTATGGGAGGAGAGTGCTGGGTGTATGTAGAGGAGGGAAATTCAACGAGACGGGACTGGGCTTAGCTTGGCTGGGCGTGGTTATTGGCAAGGTACAGCAAGGTAAACAAATTGACTGAGGCGGCCATGGCAGGGAGAGCATCAGACCAGCGAGATGAAAAAATGGTCCAGCTTGTCACGTGATCTGCAGCACGATAGCCAGGCGTCTCTAGTTACTCGTGTTGTAGGTGAAGGGGGACGAGGCGACTACTACTACTACTACTACTACTACTATTACTACTACTACTACTACTACTACTACTACCACCACAGAAAAATGGATTAAAGAAGATATATATTCACTTGTAAAAAAGGAAAGGATGTGATGACTGTGACTGCGAATAAAAAAGCAAGAAAATAAACACGTAGAAAGCAAAAACATATGGACGAGGAGGCGAGGAAAACGAGAAGAGGAAGATGGGTACATGCGAGGAGGAGGAAGAGGAGGAGGAGGAGGAGGAGGCAAGCGGTATGACGGACCTCTCTCTCCTAAAAGTGTTGATTAACCTTATCCTTTTCATTCCTGTTCACTTGACGGGCTGACCACGCGGTAACTTGAGCCCAGTCCATCTGCTGCCCTGCCCTCCCTTGCTCGTCCCTCCTCTCCCCTCCTCCCTCCCTCACTACCTCGCTCCCTCCCCGCATTTCAACACCAACACAGAGAGAGGGAGAGAGGGGAGGAGGACGCTTTTTTTTTGCTACACGTGCCTCACAAACCACAGAAAGAAGGGGAGACACGAAAGATGTTCCCAATTCTGATGAGGATGTGGTTGGGATAAGATGAAGAACCTGATATGGAAAGACGCGTTATCATGTGTCTCCCTCCCCTTCACCCTTGAGCTTTCAGAAGGTTACGAAAGATGCTAAGACCAAAATTATGATAGGATGTGGTCGCCAAAAGTTGATCTTGAAGGATAAGTTAGCTCGTCTTCTCTCCGATAAGATATTGGTATTAAAAAGACACGTCATTTGGTCTCTTCTTTGGCTTCCTTTTTTATAACCTTTGAGTGTTCAGAAGAATAGGTTCCCAAAGGACAAATTTTACTATACATTGCCATAGCAACAAGGGAAAAAATGACATCAAAAGACATGTCATATTTTCTCTCCGTTTGTTTACTACTTATTTCATGAAAACACAAGAAAGGAGAGATGGTTGTGTCAAAAACTTCAATGATTAAAGAAAGAGGAATGACTTAAAAACTACAGTGATGTCACGATAAGAAAACAAAGCATTACTCTGTCTCTTCCTTCGCTTCCTCCATGACTCATCCAAGCTAATGCCTTCAGTACTGGGACACCTTTTTATATACTTTCTCCTTATTGTCGGTTTTATACAGCTTCAGCAACTCATGTGGGGATCAAAATAGTACAGACTCAGGCCATTGATCTTCTGACCTCCATACACCTAATCTAATGTCAATAAAATCGTCTAATCATACCCAAAACCAGTGTTAAAAATGTGTCCCAGTACTGAAGTGGTTAAGAATAGAAAAAAAAGATGTTTAGGGTAAATAATGTTGCCTTGAGGAGAAGTAGATATTTGAAGGTTACATTCTTCTTCCTCCTTTCCTCTTTGCGTTATGAAAAAAAAGAAAAAAAAGAATAAAACGAGGAGATGCGTGAGTGATAATTATGTAACGGTAGGATACACTAATGGTCGAAGGTTTCATGGTGTAGTCTCGTCCTTTGTCTCCACCCTTGACTCATCGAAGCGTAGGAAAAAAAAAAAGAAGAAGGATGAGCAAGTTAAGAAGGTTCAAATTACACCATTACGTCAAATTGCTGAGGTAAACATTGAGTGGTGGGAACAGTGATGGCTTGGGAGATGAGGTGCCAAATTAATACACTCATTTCCTCCCCCTCAGTCCCGCATCCTTTTTTTTTCTCTCTCTCTCTCTCTCTTTCTCTCTCCTTTCCGGTATCAGAGTTAGCATTAAATCACATTGCTTGGAAGTGAATAACCTTTTGCCATTTTCACTTCGTCACTTAGGGGAAGGAGAAGAAAGCAGACTATTATTTATTGCTCTTATTTCCGCGTTATTTTTTTTTTTATTTCTGTATTTATTTCACTATTTTTTAAGTACTATTTCAATTCGTCTCAAATCGCATAGTTTAGAGGTGATAAAGCTTCTCTCTTTTTTACTTTGCCATTTGGAAGCCCGTTTCACGTATTGTTATTATTACTCTCTCTCTCTCTCTCTCTCTCTCTCTCTCTCTCTCTCTCTCTCTCTCTCTCTCTCTCTCTCTCTCTCTCTCTGAAACCGGAATTCCCATTATATATATTTAATTTTAATCCAACGCCACACTTTCCATTCTTTCTTCTTCTCCTTCCCTTCCGTCTCTTCTTCTCGCCTCTCCACCACCACCACCATTATCACTTTCCTTGCTTCCGTTCTCCCCTTTTTGTTGGACTGAAACACCTGTTGCTCACCGCTTGTCGTTATCCTTTCTTTCCTTGCTTCCTTTCTTTGTGTGTGTTTTAACTTTTCCTCTTTTTATTTTTTTTCTATTCCTCTCTCTCTCTCTCTCCTCTCTCTCTCTCTCTCTCTCTCTCTCTCTCTCTCTCTCTCTCTCTCTCTCTCTCTCTCTCTCTCGAGGGGGTTGAATAGGCTGTCCTTCCTTCCCAAAAAGGCAAAAAAGAAGAATGTTACGGATGGCTAAGAAAAGATTTATTTACAAGATTTCTGTCTGATCTGAATTTTTTTCCCTTCGTTACTTTTCACTTCATTTTTTTTTCCTTTCCTTACTGCAAGAAATTATGGAACTAGTAAGCAAACCCCTTTCTCTGGTAAACTCTGGAATCTAACCTAACCTAACCTGATTTTTTTATTTATTCCTCACTGCAAGAAATTATGGAACAGGTAAACAGGTAAACAAACACCTTTAATTCTCTGTCAAACTCTGGAACTGGAACTGCCTCCTGTGTTTTTATCTTCCTTTGCAGTGATCTTATTTCAGAGGCGGGTTTTATATAAGACATTTATTTGTTGCATACTTTTGGCTCTAACTCTGACCTGCTTGGGGACTGGCATCTAGGTGGGCGTAATGGATAAATTGATAGATGGAAAAAATATATGAATGAATGAATGAATGAATGAATGGAAGGATAGATAGATAAGTTAATGAATATATATACGATCTCTTATATTTTGAAAGATAACTCTCTCTCTCTCTCTCTCTCTCTCTCTCTCTCTCTCTCTCTCGTATCACAAACTATTTCCTTCCTACTTCCCTTGCTCTTCCACCAATCAAAAACTTTCTCCGTAAGCTTCATTCATCCCTTCTCCGTTTCTTTCCAATCTTTCTTGCTTCACTTTCCACCTCCTCCTCTTCCTCCTACCAGAACTTGCTACTTAGACTTTACCGCCTCTCCTTCGCTTCTTCCCTTCTCCCCTTCCCTCGTCCCTGTTCCCCGCGCTACCTGGCTACCCAAGTGTGACAAGTGTGACGTCTAACAAGTTGCCAGACCCCTCCTGCGGCGCCGGCCTCACATTTCGGGTAATGTTTCACCTCCCAAGGCATGAGGTACGTGTCTGTGAGTATCTCGCTGCAGTGACTCTTTGTTTAATGTGTTTTGCGCGGAGAACCGTGTCAGGGGGTCAGTGACGGAGTAATTTTGGTGATGGTGGTTGTAATTATAGTTAATGCGTCATACTGTTAATTAGTGTGGCATATAAGTAAGGTTTTTATTTCTTTTCACATTGGATCACGTTGTGAGAAATATTTATGCTGCTTATTAGTGTCTGTGTGTGTGTGTGTGTGTGTGTGTGTGTGTGTGTGTGTGTGTGTGTGTGTGTGTGCGCGCGCGCGTAGATCGATTATCATAATTAAGTTTACCTACTAACCTTCCACTCACTCACTTTAATCATCAATACGGTGAAAAACACACAAACAAACAAACACACACACACACACACACACACACACACACACACACACACACACACACACACACTTATCACATCTAAAATGGAGCAGGAACAGTGTGGGGATGTTAACAGTGAATTAGTGTTAAGAGCTTCGATAACCCAATGTATACATGAGTAATTGATAAAAGCACTTGAAAAACGTCTATCACTACTACTACTACTACTACTACTACTACTACTAAAAGACAGCAGTAGCGTTATTATTTCATGAATCAAAACCGCAAAATGATTCGCAGCTCACAGCGTGGGCGTAACGAGTTAGCTGCGCGCGTCGAAAAGTTGAGACACACACGGAAATCTTACACCAGCGCGAAATTGTGAGGTCTCGTCGTTAGGCAAGACTGAGGCATTACAAGGTGTTGCATTTGCCTCCCTTCACGCCGCCTGTGTTTCTCGTCTCCTTCTTTCTTCGTGTCGCTTACGGGGAAGGGAAGGGAAGGGAAGGGAAGGGAAGGGAAGGGGGTTGGCTAGACCTGTTTGAGTCTCAGCCTTGCTTGTCGTGTTCTGAGCGTTGTGTTGCTCTATGGGGGAGGAGCGAGATAGATGTAACCTTGGCATTCAGGTGGTGTTCTGGCTCCGGGCACGTGGGAGGGACTGCTGCTGTGGAATCTATTGGTCTCTCTTTCCAAGCACCGATTGAATGTTTTCTGTGACAAAGTTGTTGTTTTTTTCAATTTCGTCTAGCAAGTATTTATAAACTTCTGTTTTAGTTTAGAGACTATTTTTTCATTTCTTTTTGTATTTATTATGGATTTTTTCACGTACAGAAAATATATAATTGATGTTTTATTTTGTTGACCTTCTCTAGTATATGCAAGTTTTCATGGAAGTTTTGCAATGATTGGTCAACATTTCTTTTACTTTTGTGATTATTATGAAATAGAAATAGTCCTCGAGTTATTTTTACGAATATATTGCCATCACTATGTCTATGGTTACTTTGACAGCAGTGTGTCTATGGTTACTAAACTAATTAACTAGCTCAGGTGCTCCCTAATCCATATCTAGTTCACACACTCACACAAAAAGAAAATATCTGTGACAGTATGAGAATTTAATTTACCACGTTTCGCTTCCTGGATACTTAAGTATGATGAACTACTTACAGATAAATGTGCTGATGACCAATTACATAATTAAGGTTCCGTTTCCACCTCACCATCATCACCAACTTTTTGCCTTTTCACTTGAAGAGGCTCTGATTGTCATGTTTCTCGCGTCACTCCGACATGACATGAAGCACTGCAATGAATAAAAATTAACACCAACTTTCTAGTCTTTTAGTTCAAGAGGCTCTGGTTGTCATGTACCTCACGCCGCTTACTGACATGACACGAAGCACTGCGATGATTACAAAGACGGCCAGTTATGTACAAGTACCACAACGCATTCACCTGCCCTCTCATCTAACCACCCCTCCATTTCCGCACGCACTCACGCACGCATACACGCCAGGAAAAAGAGAATCATGTGAATCCCTACAAAGACACACGAGAGACAAATGCAGACATGAATATTTGTGTGTGTGAGAGGGGGGGGCGGGGGTGAGGAGGAGGGAGGGAAGGAATGGGGATGCAGTCACTTAGTATTGTTGTCATCATCGTCACCATTTCCTCAAGCCACAGTACAACAGAAGCATAAAGACTTCACTGTTTTCCTGTGGCCTTCTGTGGGAGGCGTGGTTTTAACCCTTTCACTGCGGTATACTTCGACAAATATATAAGCCATAGTATTCAGGTTATTACTAGATTCAGGTCTTTTTTTTTCCGTTTCTGATCTAAAGTTGAATACGATATTCCCCATAACTAATCTGAGCATCCAAGACAGATCTTATTGTGGATTTCATCTTGTTAAATCTATATAACTTTGGGAGAGTAAGATGAGATTATCAAAACTCACATTATCAGAAGTAACGTGAGATATTTTATGAGCATTTATGAAAAGAAAATAATAGAGGAAGAGTAAAAATGACAAACTTTACAATTTCTAGCCGATGAAAATGTCTGGAAATTAATATGAACCCAGAAAACAAATATCTCAAGACCAATTGGTGATTCAGGAGAAACTCATAAGTAACAACAGAAAGGTTACAAAGAGACTGAGTAAGTAGCTGACTCAACACGACTCTGGGAATGCGTAGAGGTGCACATGACGCCTAAAACGCCACTCTCTCCCCCGACTCACGCCACACCTGCCGCCACCACCACCACCACCACCACCATGAGTGTGTTCCCTGGTCGCTGAACCGTCACAGGAGCACATACAAGGCTCAATTTAGTATACTCAGAACAATGCAGTGTAAAAAAGTAAAGTAGAAAAGTAGAAACGCAATTGAGGTACTGGAGATTGGTTAGACTTGTGGGCGGTGTATGTGATTGCAATAGTGATGAAGCTCAGGTGTTGATGTTGAGGTTGTGATGATGTGGTGATGACTAGGATGTTTATGCTGCTCTTTCCTTCCCCC
>CM035194.1:24072263-24082591 GCA_020233015.1 Callinectes sapidus
CTTCTAACCGCTATAAACCTTTCCTAATGTCAATAAAAGTGTCTATTAACACAAAAAATAGAGGTGAAAAGGTGTTCCAATGCTGAAGGCGTTATCACTATCAACCCAGTGTGAGGAATCTTATCCTTTTCTACAACAAGATAAAAGTTTATAGGGAATTATAATCTAATGAAAAGAAGGTGAAATGTGATAAGAGATGGCAGCATTTCGGGAGAATGTGTCAGCTTAATTAAAGATAATCTGTTCCAGGAACTGAGCCTATCAATCCCCCCCCCCCCCCCCCCGAAAAAAAAAAGAAAAAAAAATCTTGTTTATCTTTTATAACAACCGGCATTTAGTGAGTCTTTCTTTTTTACTATATTTTATTTTACCCTGGCTGGATTCCCTTCTTACATGAAAAAAAAAACGAAATGAATTGAAAAAAGATCAATGCACTACCACAAACATAGATACAACAAGCTTTGCAAGGAATTCTTCTTCTGTAACGTTGTCATTAGATACCTCACAGAAAGTCTCAGGAAATTATGAAACGGTGAGAGAGTCTTTAGACATGAGAGGCAATAACCGTTGATAATTACAGTGAAAGAGAACAAAAAGCAACACCACAAATGTCAGGACCATAACGATAGCCAAGACCAGAGTCATTGATGGCATTTGAATTTATGGTCATATTCTTTTATTGTATGTTCCTTTTATATCTTCTTCTTCTTCTTCTTCTTCTTCTTCTTCTTCTTCTTCTTCTTCTTCTTCTTCTTCTTCTTCTTCTTCTTCTTCTTCTTCTTCTTCTTCTTCTACTTCTTCTTTTTCTTCTTCTATTTTTCATTTTTTGTAGATTGCGTGTGATATGATGATTGTTGTTATTGCATGCATTCTAGATATTGCCTTTTTTTCATTTTCAAAGCAGAGGAGTCCCCAACATATTGGAATATATTTTGTATTAAATTACTCCTCCTCCAGTCCTAGTTTTGTTATTTTGTTATTCACTCTCTTGTCTTTTTATGATACAGTCGGTAGTGGGTGTGTTGGCTTGCATGGGAGCACCGATAGTGTGATCCTTCGATGGTCATGAAAACTCACCAAGAAAGCGTTCGTGGTAGTTGTCAGTATATTTTTGCGAATGTAATTATGCAAGTGAACATGTTTTCTTGTTGTTTTGTGCGGCAATGTTCCTTTATAATGAATGTTCTTTTATGTAAGATGGCGAACTGACCAAGGGCATAATAAAATAATGATGAATAAAAGATTCACTAAGAAGCCGGTCCCTGGTACAGAAGTCATGTTCTTTTTCTCTCCCAATAAGCAATTATGAGTGAAGAACGTATGTGTAGCTAAATGGATATAGGTTAATGTGAAGGAAAAGAGATTTCCTTAAGGGAGAGGCTGTAACTGACCTTATATGTGGTGAAACACAAAGGGAAAAGTTCAGTGAGGTCACAGTGAAATTTAACAAATCCACAGCATCCCCTGAACTAGTACCAGTGGACCTCATTGTCAGTAATTATCACTTGGGCAGGCTTTGTATTGATGAGGTAATGATGGTGTTCATTGCGTCTTGCAATGGTATGAACTCTGCAGGTACATGACTTTCGCAAAATAATGTCGCTTTAATTACTGTGTTAAGTTATCTTTTTTCGTATATTGTGTATGTTGATGAAATAATATTACTTATGGACTGAGATTTTCATTTGTTACCAGATAGGATGGTCTCATAGAAGGTGAATGCATATGTAGATAAATATACTGCTGTACACATGAAAGAATTTACTATACAAAGTCAACAATGGTAATAAATAGATGATTAGAGAGGGAGAGTTTCTTCATTGTGGTCGAGAGTTTGGTCATTGAGGATGTTTAGGCATAGGTGTATCGCCTCTCGGGAGAGCGGTTGCGGTCCTCCTCGGCGGCCTTAGCGATCTGGTCCAGCACGAACTGGGGGATGGGGTGGGGGAACTCGGGGGCCACGGGCAGCAGGTCAGAGTCGGGCTGGTAGCCGCCTTCGTCAGCGACGAACTTCACCTCAACAGGGGTGCCGTCAGGGGCGGTGTAGCTGTGGGGACAAAGTGTGCATTAGTCTTCATGCTGATACTCACAATACTGATACTGTTACCACTACACGCCTGCTGCCAAACTGTCAACAAACAGACAACACTCGCTGCCACCAGCTGAGTGGTACTCACGAGTAAACTCCACTCTTGACCACGGCGCCCTCGGGGCCGTCGGGGCTGCCGCGCTGGGACACAGAGATGCCGTTGCTGGTCCTCATCTCCAGGTTATACCTGCCGTCGTCCTGGAGATCGAAGTCGTGCTGCAGGATCTCTGCCTCCTCGCTGGATCCGGAGGATGCATAGGTGTAGGGCCTGTCGGGGGCGGCGAAGGCCACGGCGGCGAGGGCGGCGATGATCACCTGCATGGAAGACTTCTGTTACATCATGACGGACACGTCTGTTATCAAATATGCAAAATAAAAGAATGGTGCATATCACACTGTCTACTGTTCTAGTGGGAGCAATCCCATCACATAACACGCCGCTGTGATGCTGCACGATAACTGTTATCGCCGCACTCCGTGTCTCCGTGTGCTGCCATTGGACTTACGAATTTCATGTTGCTTGGTGGAGCTTGTGACGACTGGAGGCCCATGTGCCAGTCTATATAGGAGTACCTGCTGAGTGGCGGCGAGTTGCCGGCTGCTGATACTGACAGGAAATATCTGGTTTGGCCACTTTACCGAGTCTCATGAAGGCATTACGTCATTACTTGACTGTCCATGACCATCATATTTTTTTGTGTGTGTGCATGTCTCTAAATTAGAAAGGCTCGTGGTAACTACTACCACACTACAAGATGTCAGGGTCGCGGGCCTGATACTTTCGGCAGTAAGTGACGACCCACGCTAAGACCTGGATGAAAATTACAACTTCTGGGTTTGCAAGTGAAGCCCTGAAATATTTTTGTTGTTCCTTTAGGACATCTGTTTCTTATTTCATCAATTCATTTTATTTATTTTTCATTTACCTGGCTTAGCAATAACTAATGTAGTAGCTAGAAATGTTTTATTTTCAAACTAAATATAAAGAAATTCACATCATAAACATTATTTTTTATCTATATGTAGTCAATATTTTTTTAATATTTCATATACATACGTAAACTTGTTTCCTTGTGCATTTATACATGTAAATGCAGATAAATACAAAAATTAGTAATTGAACTGAAAGACGGACACACACACACACGCACACGCACACACACACACACACACACACACACACACACACACACACACACACACACACACACACACACACACACACACACACATACACGCACACATATGCATATAGACAGAAGAACAGACCGATAAACTGACTGAACCAAAAATGAATAGTTAGATAGATAATTAAAATAATAACATATAAATAGCAGACTACTGCCTTTATTATCGTGGTTTTTGTTTTACTGACGTTGATGATAATAGCAAAATAGCAATATGTTATAAGTTAACCTTAAATTAACTTAATATGCATAAAATAACATTACTTCCAGGACATTTCAATCCGGTCAATGAATCCCACGCAATCTTCAGTATGTAGCCACTAATCCATGTTGCCATTCAGCTGCTTATAGCAACTGTTTTCTTTCATGAATGTGATGGATGTATTGTTCTGAGCAAGAACGTGTATTTCAAGTCAAATCTTCATTAAGGAGGGCAAAGATGGATATAATGTTACACAGTTTCTCTCACAAAATGATGCTTTCATACGATTTTTTCTGAATATGCTTTTGTTTTACTTTTTTTCAAGTGAATCTGGTATGATTTTGTGTTTATGTTTATATTGATGTTAACGTCGTCGTCGTCGTCGTCGTCGTCGTCGTCGTCGTCGTCGTTGTTGTTGTTTTTTATTTTGATGTTGTTATTTTTGTTTCTGTTGTTGTTTTTGCTTTTTGTTGTTGATGCTGTTGTTGTTTTTGTTATTTTATCATTTATTTATATTATTTGTCGCCTGGAATTCTCTTCTTTCATTTTCAACACTAAATATGCATAAAATGCTACACTTTTACAGATTTGTGAAATAGCTGGAACATAATTATGATACCCTTATCCATATAACACTTGGTTTATTTCCCTTTTCACCTTTTCCTATTCTTATTAGAAAAATATACTTGCAGTGGGCTTTTCTTTTCTTTTTCTGTGTGGGTGTGTCTTTCATCTTCGTTTCCCCCCACCCTGGCCGGTAACCCATCTCAGTAAAGAAGTGTGTGAGACTAAGCTTAGCGATAGTATTGCATATGTACCTTGAGAACTCTTGATGTCTGAATCGTCATAGAAAAAGATACCTTGAAGTAAAAGTATTATCTAGGTGCAGCTGCTCCTAACGTTGATTCTTTATAATTAACTACACTAGTCGAATGGTATTCATAAAAACACCCCAATAAACTTAGCAAGATATGTGAGATTGTAAACAGAAAAAATAATAATTATTGTTTCGATTGTAACTGAATTAATAAATACACATTTGTCTATTATGTTTTTATCAGCAATATCTTTTATATATCTTTTTAATTACTACTTAAAGTGTTTCGCTGGCACCAATAGTTCTATATAAGGTGTTGATGCATACACTCTTGATGTTGAGTAGTGGTGACTATATTGCTGTATCTGATGCGTTGAGGCCAAAGGTGTCTTCCATAATGGTGTATTTAGACTTCATGTATTAGACAAATAAAAATTTTGAATATAACACGTCATGCGGAAACCATTTCTGAATATGGTTTTCTGAAGTGTTGGTGTCGCTTTCATCAAAATTTCTCTGCATTACTGTAATGTTGTACTCCCAGACAACGCTACTATAGTTGTACACTGGTTAAATAGATAAAAAAGAACTTTTCATAATATACTTTATTATTGAATGTCAACAATGGCAATAAATAGATAGATAGAAAAGAACAAATTGCTCCCTTGTGGTCGAGAGTTTGGTCATTGAGGGTGTTTAGGCATAGGTGTATCTGGTCTCGGGAGAGCGGTTGCGGTCCTCCTCGGCGGCCTTAGCGATCTGGTCCAGCACGAACTGGGGGATGGGGTGGGGGAACTCGGGGGCCACGGGCAGCAGGTCAGAGTCGGGCTGGTAGCCGCCTTCGTCAGCAACGAACTTCACCTCAACAGGGGTGCCGTCAGGGGCGGTGTAGCTGTGGGGACAAAGTGTGCATTAGTCTTCATGCTGATACTCACAATGCTTATACTGTTACCACTACACGCCTGCTGCCAAACTGTCAACAAATAGACAACACTCGCTGCCGCCAGCCGAGTGGTACTCACGAGTACACTCCGCTCTTGACCACGGCGCCCTCGGGGCCGTCGGGGCTGCCGTGCTGGGACACAGAGATGCCGTTGCTGGTCTTCACCTCCAGGTTGTACCTGCCGTCGTCCTGGAGATCGAAGTCGTGCTGCAGGATCTCTGCCTCCTCGCTGGATCCGGCTGAGCCATAGCTATAGGGCCTGTCGGGGGCGGCGAAGGCCACGGCGGCGAGGGCGGCGATGATCACCTGCATGGAAGACTTCTGTTACATCATGACGGACACGTCTGTTGTTCAAATATGCAAAATAAAAGAATGATGCATGTAACACTGTCTACTGTTCTAGTGGGAGCAATCCCATCACATAACACGCCGCTGTGATGCTGCACGATAACTGTTATCGCCGCACTCCGTGTCTCCGTGTGCTGCCATTGGACTTACGAATTTCATGTTGCTTGGTGGAGCTTGTGACGACTGGAGGCCCATGTGCCAGTCTATATAGGAGTACCTGCTGAGTGGCGGCGAGTTGCCGGCTGCTGATACTGACAGGAAATATCTTGTTTGGCCACTTTACCGAGTCTCATGAAGGCATTACGTCATTACTTGACTGTCCATGACCATCATATTTTTTTGTGTGTGTGCATGTCTCTAAATTAGAAAGGCTCGTGGTAACTACTACCACACTACAAGATGTCAGGGTCGCGGGCCTGATACTTTCGGCAGTAAGTGACGACCCACGCTAAGACCTGGATGAAAATTACAACTTCTGGGTTTGCAAGTGAAGCCCTGAAATATTTTTGTTGTTCCTTTAGGACATCTGTTTCTTATTTCATCAATTTATTTTATTTAATTTTTCATTTACCTGGCTTAGCAATAACTAATGTAGTAGTTAATAATGTCTTATTTTCAAACTGAATATAAAGAAATTCATATCATAAACATTATTTTTTATCTATATGTAGTCAATATTTTTTTAATATTTCATATACATACGTAAACTTGTTTCCTTGTGCATTTATACATGTAAATGCAGATAAATACAAAAATTAGTAATTGAACTGAAAGACGGACACACACACACACGCACACGCACACACACACACACACACACACACACACACACACACACACACACACACACACACACACACACACACATACACACACATACACACACACACATATATGCTAATAGACAGAAGAACACACCGATAAACTGACTGAACCAAAAATGAATAGTTACATAGATAATTGAAATAATAACATATAAATAGCAGACTACTGCTTTTATTATCGTGGTTTCTGTTTTACTGACGTTGATGATAATAACAAAATAGCAATATGTTATCAGTTAACCTTTAATTAACTTAATATGCATACAATAACATTACTTCCAGGACATTTCAATCCGGTCAATGAATCCCACGCAATCTTCAGTATGTAGCCACTAATCCATGTTGCCATTCAGCTGCTTATAGCAACTGTTTTCTTTCATGAATGTGATGGATGTATTGTTCTGAGCAAGAACGTGTATTTCAAGTCAAACCTTCATTAAGGAGGGCAAAGACGGATATAATGTTACACAGTTTCTCTCACAAAATGATGCTTTCATAAGACTGTTCCTGAATATGCTTTTGTTTTACTTTTTTTCGAGTGAATCTGGTATGATTTTGTGTTTATGTTTATATTGATGTTAACGTCGTCGTCGTCGTCGTCGTCGTTGTTGTTGTTTTTTTTTTTGTTATTTTTGTTTCTGTTGTTGTTTTTGCTTTTTGTTGTTGATGCTGTTGTTGTTTTTGTTATTTTATCATTTATTTATATTCCTTATCGCCTGGAATCCTTTTTTTCATTTTCAATACTAAATATGCATAAAATGCTACACTTTTAGAGATTTGTGAAATAGCTGGAACATAATTATGATACCCTTATCCGTGTAACACTTGGTTTATTTCCTTTTTCACCTGTTCCTGTTCTTAATAGAAAAATATACTTGCAGTGGGCTTTTCTTTTCTTTTTCTGTGTGGGTGTGTCTTTCATCTTCGTTTCCCCCCACCCTGGCCGGTAACCCATCTCAGTAAAGAAGAGTGTGAGACGAAGCTTAGCGATAGAATTGCATATGTACCTTGACAACTCTTGATGTCTGAATCGTCATACAAAAAGATACCTTGAAGTAAAAGTATTATCTAGGTGCAGCTGCTCCTAACGATGATTCTTTATAATTAACTGCACTAGTCGAATGGTATTCATAAAAACACCCCAATAAACTTAGCAAGATATGTGAGACTGTAAACAGAAAAAATAATCATTATTGTTTCGATTGTAACTGAAGTAATAAATACACATTTGTCTATTATGTTTTTATCAGCAATATCTTTTATATATATTTTTAATTACTACTTAAAGTGTTTCGCTGGCACCAATAGTTCTATATAAGGTGTTGATGCATACACTCTTCATGTTGAGTAGTGGTGACTATATTGCTGTATCTGATGCGTTGAGGCCAAAGGTGTCTTCTATAATGGTGTATTTGGACCTCATGTATTAGACAAATAAAAAAAAAAATTTAGTATAACGTGTCATGCAGAAACCATTTCCGAATATGGTTTTCTGAAGTGTTGGCGTTGCTTTCATAACAACTTCTCTGCATTACTGTAATGTTGTACTCCCAGACTACGTTACTATAGTTGTACACTGGTTAAATAGATTAAAAATAACTTTACATAATATACTTTATTATTGAATGTCAACAATGGCAATAAATAGATAGATAGAAAAGAACAAATTGCTCCCTTGTGGTCGAGAGTTTGGTCATTGAGGGTGTTTAGGCATAGGTGTATCTGGTCTCGGGAGAGCGGTTGCGGTCCTCCTCGGCGGCCTTAGCGATCTGGTCCAGCACGAACTGGGGGATGGGGTGGGGGAACTCGGGGGCCACGGGCAGCAGGTCAGAGTCGGGCTGGTAGCCTCCTTCGTCAGCGACGAACTTCACCTCAACAGGGGTGCCGTCAGGGGCGGTGTAGCTGTGGGGACAAAGTGTGCATTAGTCTTCATGCTGATACTCACAATACTGATACTGTTACCACTACACGCCTGCTGCCAAACTGTCAACAAATAGACAACACTCGCTGCCGCCAGCCGAGTGGTACTCACGAGTACACTCCGCTCTTGACCACGGCGCCCTCGGGGCCGTCGGGGCTGCCGTGCTGGGACACAGAGATGCCGTTGCTGGTCTTCACCTCCAGGTTGTATCTGCCGTCGTCCTGGAGATCGAAGTCGTGCTGCAGGATCTCTGCCTCCTCGCTGGATCCGGCTGAGCCATAGCTATAGGGCCTGTCGGGGGCGGCGAAGGCCACGGCGGCGAGGGCGGCGATGATCACCTGCATGGAAGACTTCTGTTACATCATGACGGACACGTCTGTTGTTCAAATATGCAAAATAAAAGAATGATGCATGTAACACTGTCTACTGTTCTAGTGGGAGCAATCCCATCACATAACACGCCGCTGTGATGCTGCACGATAACTGTTATCGCCGCACTCCGTGTCTCCGTGTGCTGCCATTGGACTTACGAATTTCATGTTGCTTGGTGGAGCTTGTGACGACTGGAGGCCCATGTGCCAGTCTATATAGGAGTACCTGCTGAGTGGCGGCGAGTTGCCGGCTGCTGATACTGACAGGAAATATCTTGTTTGGCCACTTTACCGAGTCTCATGAAGGCATTACGTCATTACTTGACTGTCCATGACCATCATATTTTTTTGTGTGTGTGCATGTCTCTAAATTAGAAAGGCTCGTGGTAACTACTACCACACTACAAGATGTCAGGGTCGCGGGCCTGATACTTTCGGCAGTAAGTGACGACCCACGCTAAGACCTGGATGAAAATTACAACTTCTGGGTTTGCAAGTGAAGCCCTGAAATATTTTTGTTGTTCCTTTAGGACATCTGTTTCTTATTTCATCAATTCATTTTATTTATTTTTCATTTACCTGGCTTAGCAATAACTAATGTAGTAGCTAGAAATGTTTTATTTTCAAACTAAATATAAAGAAATTCACATCATAAACATTATTTTTTATCTATATGTAGTCAATATTTTTTTAATATTTCATATACATACGTAAACTTGTTTCCTTGTGCATTTATACATGTAAATGCAGATAAATACAAAAATTAGTAATTGAACTGAAAGACGGACACACACACACACGCACACGCACACACACACACACACACACACACACACACACACACACACACACACACACACACACACACACACACATATGCAAATAGACAGAAGAACATACCGATAAAGTGACTGAACCAAAAATGAATAATTAGATAGATAATTAAAATAATAACATATAAATAGCAGACTACTGCCTTTATTATCGTGGTTTTTGTTTTACTGACGTTGATGATAATAACAAAATAGCAATATGTTATAAGTTAACCTTTAATTAACTTAATATGCATACAATAACATTACTTCCAGGACATTTCAATCCGGTCAATGAATCCCACGCAATCTTCAGTATGTAGCCACTAATCCATGTTGCCATTCAGCTGCTTATAGCAACTGTTTTCTTTCATGAATGTGATGGATGTATTGTTCTGAGCAAGAACGTGTATTTCAAGTCAAACCTTCATTAAGGAGGGCAAAGACGGATATAATGTTACACAGTTTCTCTCACAAAATGATACTTTCATAAGACTGTTCCTGAATATGCTTTTGTTTTACTTTTTTTCGAGTGAATCTGGTATGATTTTGTGTTTATGTTTATATTGATGTTAACGTCGTCGTCGTCGTCGTCGTCGTTGTTGTTGTTTTTGTTTTTGATGTTGTTATTTTTGTTTCTGTTGTTGTTTTTGCTTTTTGTTGTTGATGCTGTTGTTGTTTTTGTTATTTTATCATTTATTTATATTATTTGTCGCCTGGAATTCTCTTTTTTCATTTTCAACACTAAATATGCATAAAATACTACACTCATAGAGATTTGTGAAATAGCTAGAACATAATTATAATACCCTTA
>CM035194.1:24098788-24118788 GCA_020233015.1 Callinectes sapidus
CTCTCTCTCTCTCTCTCTCTCTCTCTCTCTCTCTCTCTCTCTCTCTCTCTCTCTCTCTCTCTCTCTCTCTCTCTCTCTCTCTCTCTCTCTTACATATGGATAGAATTCACTTAGTGTTCATGAAAAATTAAGGGAAGGAAACAGGAAAGGTGAATACATGTCCATTGATTCACTGTTTAGTGAAAACCTGGACATTAATTCTTTATTATGGTAAAAGATTAAATTAGTAAATAGAGAAGGAAATTCCAGTTCAAGTCAATATCTATATTCTCACTTCACAGTTTGAAACGGCGGACAATATCATAAACATATATTTTCTCGTTCTTGGGATGAATTTACATATGCCAGTTTTTGTTCAGTTACAGAAGCGGTCGTCTGATTGAGTCACACGCAGCTGGCACCAATGTCATGCTAGTGGAGTCTCTGGTAAGTAGTGTGCCGCCAACAGCCGTGAACTGTGACGAACGTGCATCAGGCAGAGAGCAAACACAAGTGCCCTCTGACCACGGAGGGGTGGATCTGCCACCTCCAGAAAAAAAAAAAAAAAATCAACTGAGGAATTCTTTATTTGCTCAGCCGACAGACAGGTCTCACTCACTCACTCACTGGCTCCTCGGTTCATGACTTTGGGGGAAGGTCGTTTGTGAGGTACCTTGTGTGCTGTGTGTGCGTGTGTGTGTGTGTGTGTGAAGAGAGAGAGAGAGAGAGAGAGAGAGAGAGAGAGAGAGAGAGAGAGAGAGAGAGAGAGAGAGAGAGAGAGAGAGAGAGAGAGAGAGAGAGAGAGAGAGAGAGAGAGAGAGAGAGAGAGAGAGAGAGCATTGATTTAAGTGCGTTGTGTGGGAAGAGGGTCGGCCTGGGCAGCTAGGTTGGGTTGGTGTGACTGAGTGATTACTTAATTGAGGGTAAGGAGCCTGACGCCGCAACACGGGAGGTCACACTGGTGCATTTAAGGCAACAACATGGCTTTAACATTAAATAATAAGTGGTTGTGCTCTCAGTAAAAGGTGGGGTTGATGAATGATGCAAAGACAGTAGTCAGTGAAACAATGTAAGTAATATAGAAGTGGTGGATATTAAAACAGTTATAAAGTAGGTTAATAAAACTGGTAAATTTTTAAAACAAGTAAAAGTTTCAACACTGCACGAGGCTCGTAAAGAATGTTGGGAAGCAGATCTCAAGAGAAAAGCTTTTCTGAGATGTACAACTCATCCTAATGCACTTCCTGCACTCAATGAGCTAAATGTGTAATACGTTCAATTGACTATGAATACATATAATATTCAATCAATATTCTTTATATAATAATTTTGATAGCTTCATTTATTAAGCACTTTTTTGTACAAACTTAAATTTTGAATAATTTCTACCACAACAAGAATGAGAAACATTTCTTGCCAAAGATTATGAAGTAAATAATTTTTTTTTCTTTCATTTGCCTTGAATTCCATAACTTATTCAGCCACTATAAACGAAACAAAGATCTGGGAGACCTCAACCTTCATTATATATATTTTGCAGTATGTACAAATGACACTTGCTCTACATCAATAACGGCAATAATACATGTAATCACAATCACCATTTCAATTTTCATTACCCTTCTCTTCTCACTACCAAATCTTGAATCTTTATGTACTTTCATCCTTTACAGAAAAAAGTTACAAGCATTTCTTCCATTGGACTACAATACAAACAAGTACAATATGCAATCAATACTCTTGTACAGTTATCACCTTCATCTATCAGTTGAGTTTGACCACCAAGACTTGCAGCGCCGGGGAGCCGAGGACCAAATGGCGTGCTCCATCCACACCCTCATCTCTCTGAACACTCGGGAGCAACAACACAAATCACAATCAGGCTTCTATTGGCTAACCTTCGAGTACGTTGAACTTCACGCTTATGGCTATAACTTTTTTCCTGTGTCAGTTTCCTGCTAGCTTGTACTTATTATTTTTCTCAAGCCATATAATCTAGGAAAGAAACCTGGTTAAATACTAGGCCAGGTCAACTGTGGGCGGAGGAGTGTTACCCTCTCGCCTTTTCAGTTTTGTAATATTTGTTCTTATCTCATCTTGGGGATTGTGGCGTGGGAAGTTCTATTAGGGATGTCTAGTGACTTTGTAACATACGCATATTAGATTCGATATCTCACTGTCTGCTATTTTGTTGTCTGCTATCATATCTCAGTCCCTTCTATGATTTTTTTTCCCCTTTTATCTGTTCTGTATATTTCCTTTGCTCTCATTTATTTTTGTCTTCTCACCGGCCACATATCTGGAAGCGCCTCGTGAAGTTCACTAGAAACTCTCCTTTCAGTCTTGTAGAATCTACTGATGTGTAGTCTTATATGAATGTGTGCAATTTCTCTCTCTCTCTCTCTCTCTCTCTCTCTCTCTCTCCTCTCTCTCTCTCTCTCTCTCTCTCTCTCTCTCTCTCTCTCTCTCTCTCTCTCTCTCTCTCTCTCTCTCTCTCTCTCTCTCTCTCTCTCTCTCTCTCTCTCTCTCTCTCTCTCTCTCTCTCTCTCTCTCTCTCTCTCAGTCCATCACGCAAATAACCTCCTTTCACAAGACACACAAAGGTAACAAACAAGTATGAATTAATTTCCTCTCGTTGTAATATTACTTTTCTCTTTTTCCCAGTGTCGTGATCGAGTCCCAGACATTTTATATGATTATCTGGTAACAATTTTTCTGCATTATGTTTTACCTAGTTGAAGAAATCTTGCAATGAGGTTGTCGAGAGTAAAAGCAAACAATTTTTCCGACTCATTTTTCTCTCCTTCCATCTCCTTGCTCCTTCCTTTTATTACTAAGACCTCCATTCGTTCCTTCTTAATTGTCCACTTCTCTTCTCTCTATTTTTTTTATTTACTTCTCTCTTTCATTAGTTCTTTTCCTGCTCTTAATATTTTCTTGCTTCTTACTGTGTTCATTATTTCTCTGCCTTCCATCCAATAAGCTGCCTAACATACTACTTCTACTCATCCTCTTGCTCCTCACACTCCCTCGTTCACCATTAGTATCTTGTGTTCATCTGTGTTTCCTCTTCGTTTCATTATACCTTTTTTCTTGCTGTAATATCTTCCTCTCTCGTGGTTCACTTCTGTTTTACTATCTTATTATATAATCTCCTTTGCTAATTTCTTGATTTTTTCTTTCACTTCAATTCAAGCTTCTTCATTATAATTTTTCCTTCTTCTGCTCTTACAAATCTTCCTTGCATGAAGATGATTAGTCAAAATTGTTAGTTAGGGTTCATACAGACGGTTGAATGTCTCCCCAAAGGTTTTGTACAGCTTTCCTTATATACTTATATTTTTGTGTTCAAACCCTTACTTTCTACTTCCTTTTGTTCCCCCCCCTCTCTCTCTCTCTCTCTCTCTCTCTCTCTCTCTCTCTCTCTCTCTCTCTCTCTCTCTCTCTCTCTCTCTCTCTCTCTCTCTCTCTCTCTCTCTCTCTCTCTCTCTCTCTCTCTCTCTTATTGTAGTTAAGGCGTTTTTTTCTTTGATTTTTCTCCTGCACACTCCCGCTCTATTCGTGTCCCAAGCTTCGTGCAGAATAAGTGAAGAGAAGTAAAATTTCTGTGCACCATAAATCAAGTGGCGGCAGATGGTCATTATTCGGAGTGGCTTCACGGGCTATTAATCTCCTGGGCCTCATACCCGCTGCTGCTGCCCACATAACTCACCGCAGCCTCCAACACCAAATTATGGAGATTCATCTATTATTCATCTCCACCGGGGCCATTGCGAACAAATCGGTTGAGTCCATATGCGTGGTTCGTTTAATACAGGTGGTCCGTAATTCTTTCTCTCTTGTTTTGCCAAATGCATAAAGGCTTTCTTCCTCACTCGTGTAATTTGGCATGGTTTGTAAACGTATCTGGACAACGTAGGGTTATTAAGTAACGTTCAAAGTTAAATATGTTAGATTAACTGATGGTCAGTCCTTCTATTAGTCTGTTTGACAAAGGAATTACTTCAAAATTTGTTATTTCCTGTCTCGTGTAACTTGGAAAGGTTTGCGAAGGAAGAACGGACGACTCTTCTTAAATCCATCATTCCTTTTCAGCACAAAGGAAATAGGGGATAATCGATAATATTCTTCTTCATTCTTGTCTAGTGCAGTTTGATAGATCTTTTGAACAGATTATGGACACCTTTCCCTGAAGTGGCTAATTTTTTAATGTGGAAATGGGAAAATAAAAAACCATGGTATTTCTTTCCTCTCAATTAGCACTTAAATAAATTTTTATTTTGCCATGTCTAACTTGGAAAGCCTTCAACAAACCTGCAGGAGGTATCTTGAATTCGCTACTTCTTAAACGGTGGAAATAAACGATTAGGAACAGGTTCCTGAATATAAATGACAAATGTGATTGTGGTAATGGTACACCACACTTACGAGCGGCAGCTGTGATGGAAATGATAGTAATAAGGATGAGGCACACGTGATTTTACTGTAATAAAAGACAAGTGGACGCATCGTTTGTGAAGATTTTCAGTGCAAAGTTCTTGATTCCGTGACTTGGAAACACTTCCATTCTGTAACTATATATATTGTATATTCAACTGGGGTATGGATGGCTCTGCGTTATAATGTTTGGGTTGTGGCAAAAAAAAAAAAAAAAAAAACTTGAAAGTTCAACTTTAATTCTAAGCAGTTTCTCGATGAAAAACTCTCTTGTAACCCTGACTGTGGTTACATGGCATTGCTTCAGTGGCATAAATGAAGTGATTCAGGTTGCAAGCATATTTAGTTTTAAATTCAGTCATAACTGTTTCGCCTTATACTGAACAATTATTTTCAGCAACGCAACGGTGCATAACACAAGTGATAAAATTAAGTGGTTTACGTCTAACCTGCGTTGTTTTGTGACCTTTCACATTACAAAGTCATTAGTAAGGTTGGGAAAAAAAAAATTGGATCTTAGCGTACCTGTCGATACTTTACTTCATCAATCACCTGTTTTTGCTAACCTGACATTCATTAAGATTTTTTTTCTTTGCTCTTAACTTCATCATACTTTTTGCACATGTCGAAAGCTTTAAACTCGCTGAACGTATTTCTGAAGTCTTATCTGCTTTAGTGGTTCAGTGTTTATGCAGATTTTTTTTCTAAGAACTAGTTTTTATTTCTTTATACGTATGTCATTTTTTAAAGATTTGAATACTAGTTTATTCATATCTATTCTCTATTACTTACGTATTTGAGATCTCAGTCCAATTTGGATGGACTAAAACTTCATTTGACTAATTATGTCTTGAATTATGGGTCTATGTTATTTCTATACAGCAAATATATTTCTGTTGCATCATAACTGATAACTCATCTATGAAAATAAAGACCATTACAATGTGAGTCTCTTCATTGTTACATATGCAAGAAAAACGTAACATCAGTTGTTATTATGTGGAATGGTTTCATTCACCTTTGTCCTTCTGGCAGTTACGTGGCCAGAATTTTGCTATATAAAGTATAAAGCATTGCTCTGACGTGTTCATTCTAACGTCTGTTTTATTCATTAAGCATACATTTCCCTCCATACCAGCTGTAACTACTTCCCTTTCGTGGCTGATTAAATGAACTGCTTATGAAATATGAAAACTGATTGATAGTTAATGATGGTGACAGACAACAGATGACTAAATAATAATGATTGGTATCTGGTGGATAACAGCTGATGACTGAATATAGGTGAATGATAATTAGTTACTGTTAACTGGTATCTCGTAACTGAAGAGTGGTTAATGGTGTTTCTGTACTTGTGACTTGAGACTATTGACTGGTCACTGATGGCCAATGATTGGATTCTTCATCAAGTATTTTCCGAAATTGCTGTTTGTTCTCCTTTCATCACTTGCTTATGTGTAAATTGAGTAAACGAGCGCTTGGTTTATAGAGTGACTGAATGACACCGTGAAAAAAGGAGTTACATGGTGCTGCCTTCAACTGGGAGGCACACGAATGCCACATGCACTGTAAAGATGTTGCTGTTGTTGATGTTATGGCTACTATTTTCTACTACTGCTACTACTACTTCAACCACCACTACTACTACTACTTCTACTTCTACTACTACTACTACTACTACTACTACTACTATTACTACTACTACTACTACTACTACAAATACTATAATTACTATGACTACTACTGCTATCGAAATAAAGAAAATGATAAAAATACTATTTATGAGAATAAAGAATGGTAATCATACAAAAATTAATAGTAATAAAAAATAAAAACAATAATGACAATGATTAATGATTGCAATAATGTTAGTAATAATAAAGATAAGAAAAGCGGAAGAAGAACAAGAACACAGAGCACAAAAAGAACATGAGTGAAAACAAGAAAAAAAGAATAAGAAAAAGAAAAAAAAACTACAATAATTTTAAAAGAATGAGAATGGGTCCTATACACCTGCTCGAGTTTGTCACCTCTATGCAGTCAGCATAGGAACATGTAAAACTGAGTCCTACTTCACGCCCAGGCAGCATCTGATAACCGCTCTAAATCTGCGAGTTTTCCTCATTTCATCAGACAACTGGTTCACTTTTTCTACATTTCACTGAAGGTTTATTGATATATTTGATGTTTTAATAGTTATTTGTAGCTTTTCATAACTGTTTACGTCTGTGTATGTTTGACAGTTTTCCTTGCTTATCCAGATAAATTTTTACGATGCTTCCTGGATTCTTTCATCTTTTTTGTTTCTTTATGACTCTACCAATTTAAAAATTTAAAAAAATCAAGAAAAATCTATACATAAATGGAAAATACCTATACAAGTAGGAAAAGAGAACGTGAGTAATGAAATTAATGGTGGTATTAATGATGGCTATGATAATTTTTATGGTATTTCTTGCCTTATACGATTATGTTAATACAATGACTGGGCTTGCAAGTTCAAGGTGAGTTGAAGACAAGACTCTAGTCAGAGAGAAAATTCCAAGTAACTGCACCGAGCTAGAAAAAGGAGGGGAAAAACTTGTGAGGACACGGATACACCTCTCGCTAATAACAAATGCAAGAGTCTCTTTTAAGTGGATTGTGTTCGAGGCAGAATATTGGCTTGCCTTCGAGTATGATTTCAACATTTCCCACACTAAAGGCAACTCAGCTTATTGGTCTGCAGTTGCTGCTCGTTGCCTAAAGTTTTACTGAAGTTCAGAGAAAGGGAATTTTGTGGCACTTCATGGTCTCTGCCCTGAAAGTTTACGAGGAACTGCAATAAAGTGTAGTAATTCGAAACTGGCCTTTTTTTTCCAGAAAGTTATGCAAAGTCAAGAGTGCTTGCTGGTGTACTCATCAACTGCTCAGCGAAGTAAATACATAGTTTGTCGTATTAGTAGGGCATTGAATGATATAGAGTATGTGTTTCTGATATATTGATTTCTTCATAATTGTAGGATTAATATTTATCATATTTACTAATTCACGTGTTTTTTAATAAGTCGGTTCATCAGATTGTCTTGTTATTTTTGTTAAATTAATATAAATACAGAAAGGATATTTGGCAGTTTGAAATTAGTAATGCTTTACGAAAACATAGACAAACATTTTCAAGCAGCATTGAAAACACATGCGTTTGCCTGATGTTCGTCTGCGTACTTCCCCTCCCTTAACACTGAAAATATCACTCCTTATACTCATGTGTTGACAACGACACTGCTTTGCTACAAAGGGGAAAGCTGAAGCCGAAGCAGAGAAAAAAAATCCCTGTCATTTCGACTTCGTTTTTCCTTCCGCTTTGTCTGTTTTTATATCCGTCTCTGTTTTTCTTTTTAACATCGCAGTGTGAGAAAAAAAAATTAAGTACCCTTCTGAAAACATATGTCCTTAAAAGGCTTCAACAAATAAGTGGTGTACTAATTGCCTCGGGAATATGACAAGACGACACAGCCATGATTTGCTATATGGGGTTCTTCTCGGGCTGATATATTCAAGTAAGGATGTGGAGGAGGTTAGGGTGACACAAAACGTACTGCACTTGATAAGACTGGTGGTGTATCTGTCTTTTTAATGTTTAACCCCTTCAAGTACTGGGACACTCTTTTATCACGAATATTTGATATGACTAGACGAATTTATTGATATTTGCAAAGGTCTATGGAGGGGAGAGGATCAATAGCAGGAATCTTTACTATGTGAATCCCTCCACAGAAGTCTCTGAAGCTGTATAAAATTACCCAATCGTAAGCAGAATACACATGGAAACGCGTCATAGTACTGAAGGGGTTAAAGGTGTACGGATCGTGTGTGTGTGTGTGTGTGTGTAAGTGCGTGCATGCATGCGTGCGTGCGTGCGTGCGTGCGTGCGTGCGTGCGTGCGTGCATGCACATGTGTGTGTGTGTGTGTGTGTGTGTGTGTGTGTGTGTGTGTGTGTGTGTGTGTGTGTGTGTGTGTGTGTGTGTGTGTGTGTGTGTATCATTTTGTCTATATATCACGAAGAGAGAGATCGAATAGACAGATGATAACTAGTTCTCTTCCCACAGTTTTACGTAATAAACATCATTAAACTAATATTGAAAATTGAATAAATACGAGCACGTAGAGAAGCTCTTAGAGAAGTTATTATGGAATGAGAGATTTAAAACCAGACATATTTTGACTAAAAAAAAAAACCCTTAGTATAGTGTTATTAATTCATATCTCGTTTTTTTTTTATATGTTTTCATAATGTAGCATGTATACTGTTTCAGCCATCTACATGTTAACATTAATCTCTTCAATACCGGGAAGCTTTTTTTTATATATTTATTCTGCTTATCTTTTAGCAATTTCAAACAGCTTCAGAAACTAATATGGGGACTCTGGCCATTAATCTTCTAACCTTCATGTACCCTTCCTAATTTCAATAAAATCGTCTAATCATGTTCAAAATTTGTGGTAAAACTGTGTTCTAGTACTGAAAGGGTTAAAGCCCTTATCACATTACTTTGAGTTACCACCGCCGGAGGATTCTTAAATGACCTCGCCCAAGTATAAGTCACTTTCATTAGGTGTTGCATGTTTTCCTCCTCCCTACTGGCCTGACTATTCATGCATGAATATATCGTATTGCAAACATGGGTATAAGAGAAGAAATAACTCTTCCACTGAACTTTTCTTGCGAGCACTTCAGCTTTGTGATTGTATGACGGTGTCCCAGTTAAAATATAATTATGGAAGCACCCCAAAAATAAAGCAAATACAAATAGTCGAGGAATAGATTACTCAATCTTTGCTCTGGTTTTCTTCCTCCTTCCAATCAATGATATAATAAAAGTAAACTTGTAATGCACGGTGAAAATAAGTTATAGAGCGGTCAATTTGTGTCTATTCTTATTCTGCCATTATGTTTCTGAGACTGAATATTTACATGTGTCATTTCCTAAGTCGTTCACTGGCCGTGTGTTACCCATGAGGCGCAATAATCTTGAGTTACATACACCTAGATTCAAAAGGAGATAGGCAAGGGTTACTTCACAAAAAGGAAAGTGGATGAACCAAATAACCTTAACAACCATGCAGTACATTTAAATATAATACGAAACTTGAGGAGATGGGTAGACAGATTTATGGATGAGTCCGACATATCGTGCTTGGTTCAAAGATGCTGTCTTGTGAATACTCATTGTCATATTGCAATCTCCTTATGTTCTTATGTTCTTAGGGGCGTGTGTTGTGAAGCAGCTCTGCATCACAACAATCACAATGGGTACTAAGGAGACATACAGCTGACAGCCTTCAATAAATACTTGCCATGCAAAGCTACATAGAACACACTGGGCACTCATATGATCCCTTGTCTATAAGGAAATTACTGTTAAGTGGGAACTAGAAAAAAAAAAAAAATACCCCTTCAGTACTGGGACACATTTTCACCAAGAGGTTTGGTGTGATTAGACGATTTTATTGCCATTAGAAGGCGTCTATGGAGGTGAGAAGTTTAATGTCCAGAGTCTGTACTATTTTAATCCCCACATGAGTTTTAAAGTTGTATAAAATCGGCAAATAATGAACAGAATACAAACGCTTCTCAATAATGAAGGGGTTAAGGAGTACGAAACAGTGAGCCCAAAAAATAAGGGCTACTCTTCAACTGGAAATGAATTTAATATACAAGGGGATTTTTACAACAGCATCAATGGACGCGAGAGGTGGAAGAACGCACAGGTGTTAGGAGTTGTGTTTATCTTCAACCGGTTTCACTTACAGCTTTTTCAGGAGGGCTAACACCTGCGTTTCCTTCCACCTCTCCCCTCCAACTTGTCTAAATGTCTGCGCAGTAGCATCAGTCTTGAGGTAAAGTAAGGAACTAAAGAAAAAAAGTCAGAGAGTAAGCCATGGCAAATAAAATAATGATTAATGCTTACTCTTTTAAAGAAATTGTCATCTGGAAACAAGAAAAAAAGCCTCATCAGACTTTACACAACATTATCTGTATTTGAATACTGGTGACGAGTAATAAGGGACAACATTGAGAGAAATAAGTATGAAGAAACACAATTCCTGGCTCTTTTTTGCTATCGTTCTGTGTCTTTTATGTAAGTGGGCAATAAAAACGATCTAGCAACATTAAACAGTACTTGTGAGAGTAGTACTAAAAGCTTTTTCTTTTCTTTTTTTCCCTTTTTCTTAACTATCCTTGGCCTATCTTCTTGTCATGGAAAAAAGAAGAGAACAACAGCAGGGACTTTACTGTATATTCTTAACACTAAAAAATCCCTTCCATCTAGAGAACCACAGAACACATCAGAATTCTAAACACTCCAGTAAATACACACAACTTATCTTACAACTTATCGTGGCACCAAATGGAACAAAAGGAACAACAATGAGGCAAAAGGTAAGAAACGGAGGAGAAGGAGGAAAAACCGGTTGCTCTCCCAAAGCCAGACACAAAGACACAGAGCGCACACCACACTCAAGACAATGCCATCAGTATACATCACTTACCATGAGAACGTAGGAACTTCAGAAAATAAGAGAAGCTGTGAGGAGTCTTTATACCTACACGCGGTATTCTCTGCATGTTACACAAGTACATTTATTACCAAGGACTAAGAAAGCACAAAAGAAACGCAGAATCTGAATGTGTATGAGGCAGGGAGTGACGAGTTGAGAAAAGAGTTAAATAAAAGACAAAAGAAGAAAAAGATGGCACATGAAAGGTAATATTTAACTCCCTTAATACTGAGATATATTTTTGCTACAAGTTTTGGGGTGTGATTTGACGATTTTATTGACATTAGAGGGATTTATGGAGGTCAGTAAATTAAAAACCAGGGCCATTATTAGTAGAGATTCTCGATTTGAAGCTTTTTCTTAGACAAACTTCTATTCTTAAAATCCGCCCTAATCTCCCGAAGTTGGTGTTGTAATTTAACCATTATCTCATCAGCTGCTTGGGATTTACTGCTGGCGAGATAATGGCTAAAACACAAGACCAATTTCTGGAAGTTAAGATGAAATTTAAGACTAAAAATTCGTCTAAGAGAAAGTTACATACTCAAGAATCTCTGTTAACATGGAGACAGAGTATACACTATTTTCAATCCTCATATGAGTTTCTGAAGCTGTACAAAATCGTCAAATAAGAAATAGGATACATATGAAAATGCGTTCTATTACTCAAGGGATTAAGGATTGTTGGCCAAGAGAGTGAGAAACGGTTATCAAAAGGCTTACTGGTTGGTCAGTGGTAATGAAACTCGGCCACAACCTCTCCCCAGAAGCCGCATGAGGGCATTAGCTTATGACCTCTGTCTGGCCAAGTCTCCTCCAACCCTCCTTCATTGTCCCTTCATCCTTACAACCTCGCTTCCCTTCCCTTCCCCTCTCCCTTTCACTGTCGTAAGAGGTACCGTGTGTGTTAATCTTTTCCTTCTTCATACGTCTCTCTCTCTCTCTCTCTCTCTCTCTCTCTCTCTCTCTCTCTCTCTCTCTCTCTCTCTCTCTCTCTCTCTCTCTCTCTCTCTCTCTCTCACACACACACACTACTTACCCTCACTCGCTCACTACTTGAAGGCAAATAAAAGAAAAAAACCCAGACATTCTCAATCGTAAATATTTAGTTTATCTTAATACGCTGTCAATTTAAGACGGGGCTCGAGGGATTGTTTCTTTCAGCGGGACGAGGACGGTGCGCATTATGGTCGACATTTTCGCTTCAATAAACCCGTCTGGCGATATGATGGAGGGACAAATTTGTCATGTGGAATATTGCAGGGGCCAACGGCGGTGTTTTATGATGCGTCTGTGTTTTTTTGTGTGTGTGTGTGTTTAGGGTTGTGGAGTGTTTCTTTATCTTCACATCTCCCTCTCTCTCTCTCTCTAGTTCGTTTTTTTGTCTTGTTTTTTTTTCCTCATCAGTTTCTGGTTCCTTGCTTTCTTTCTCCTTGGCGTGACGAGTCCTCCCTTCCCCTAATTTGCCGCTCGCTTCGTGATCCCGTGTGCACTGCGGCTGCTCCCTCCCCCCCGACCCCCCAAGCTACTCTCGCTGTTTCGTGTCTCTTTCCAATTATTTCTCTCTCTCTCTCTCTCTCTCTCTCTCTCTCTCTCTCTCTCTCTCTCTCTCTCTCTCTCTCTCTCTCTCTCTCTCTCTCTCTCTCTCTCTCTCTTCCTACTCCTACTCGCCCTCCACCTCAGTTATTTATGAACTCGACTTCTTATCAACAATTTAATACAATCTCGGCCACCTTTCACCCGCGGCTGTGGAAAACCTTTATCGCTGCAGAATACTTGATAATGGTTGAGTTCGGCATAAAATGCAAATGTCTCCTTGACCTGTTCGTTCCTCTCCGGTGATGCTTATTCTTCACTCCACGGTACTTGTAGACATTATTTTTTGACCCCATTCGCCCTCGTCATCGTCATGTGCAGCGCTGCTTGAAAGCGTTACCTTTAGAACGACGAGTTAAGTTATATAACTCATTTTCTAAGGTTATCATTATGGAATGACTTAAAAGATTCGTCTGGATTATCGCGGTGATGTGTCATACCTAATATAGTCTCCCTGTCTGGAAATGTTCATGACAGACCGAGCACATGACATGAGGTGTATGAAAAAAGCAATAATTCCAGACATTTAATAAAAAAAGCTGAATATATGTACAATCTTATTATGAAGCACGTAGGATGGAGGTGGGTGGCCACACACTCCACATGAACTGAGAGTGAGAAAGGACCGGTGTCGAGGAGGCGGCAGGCGACACTCACACAAATTCTCGTTTCCACAAAGAATGAGGAACCTGAGACCCCTTCACTCTATCCCCACCAATCCTATCATTCCTCGTGCACTTGTGATGGAAGAGAAGGAGTTCCTTTCCTAACATACACACACACACACACAGATAGAGAGAGAGGGGGGGGGAGGAGCCTAGAAACACAACCATGATATAATTATAGTAGGTTATTGGTGCGTTTAATAATTGAGGTTTAAGTGAAGAAATATCAGCGCATCAAGGCGACAAAAAGCAAATAGTGATGCTGCTTAATCTGATGACTTGTGTTTTCTTTGCTTCTTGGTGGATGCGCAACAATAACACGCGAGTTGGTAGTGCAGGAGCTGGTCATCACCCTGCTGGCTGAGGTACAGAAATACTTGCACATGAAGACGACAATACCCAGCAGTGGTACAGCTTTTAATCTGATGACTTGTTTTCTTTTCCTCTCAGTGTATACGTTACAGCACAAAAGCTCAGTGATTTCTGTAGTTTTGAAATATGTAAAGAGTTAGGTATTAATAAAAGGATTTAGTTTAAAACCTACTTTCTTCAGACATAAGGCTGTTTATGTGAGTAGATATGCAACTCTTAGCCTCACTGTTCAAGTTAGTTGAGATCAGGTTACATGCAGAAAGTCAGTCACTTCTTCCTTCGCTTACTGTACACCTAATAGTCTTGCACTTGTGAATAGTAAACACGGCGACCTGTCTTGATGTTCTTCTCCTTTACCATTTCCGTCCAAGCTCTCTCTTCTTACCACTCATCGTACTTCAGGTCCTCGCTGCATATGTTATAATCTCTTTTTTTCTCTTTCCAAAGATTTGAGAGCACGCACACACACAGATACAGACGTGCGCCCCACCCCCCAACCCTCGCCCCCCCCCCAAAAAAAAAAAAAAAACACTAATAACTCAATGATGGATAAAAGCACATCACAAGTTTGTTCATTACATCATACAGCTTCGTCACCAAATAGAACTAACAGCCTCTCTCTCTCTCTCTCTCTCTCTCTCTCTCTCTCTCTCTCTCTCTCTCTCTCTCTCTCTCTCTCTCTCTCTCTCTCTCTCTCTCTCTCTCTCTCTCTCTCTCTCTCTCTCTCTCTCTCTCTTTACCCTAGAACATAACTATTGAGCATAAAAATTCCTTCGTGCAACAGACTTTTATTAGTTGACGCGCCATTGATCCCAGACTCGGAGCTGTCATTGAAGGACAGAACCAACAGCTTATATTTCAACGTTCCTTGCTTTACCTCAATTGATTTATTAAACATTCTTTGACCATGAACTGTCCCTGCTGCTCACTTGTGGTTATAGTTTTACGTTTATTTCTTTTCTATCAGCTATCTAACTTGTCCGCAAAAGGTAAGTTTTAATCTCGACCGCTGACGTTTTTACTACTACAACTCCACGACGGAAAAGAAAGTCGTACGTGTGTGGAGACTTCCATCCAGGACACAGCGGCTTGTAACACTTGTTGGTTAACGTCTTTCCCGAGTGTCTTTTTCCTAAGGACGACTGGCTGTTGTATGCAAGTTATTCTCGTGTGTGTACTCTAAGCTTGCCAAACCCGAGTACTCCTCTCAGCTCACCTTTAGTGCGCCCCAGCTTGTCCTCTTTTTACTGCCCTCAGTCCACAAAGGGCTACACAAGTACTTGAGTATCGTACTGAATGCCGTGAGGTGTGAAGTAAATGGTAACAGGAAGCATTATGGAGTATTAAGACACACAATGAATAAGCTGGTATAGAATGTTCATGCCTCTCAGGCCAGACATTGCTTCACACCCAGTGGAGGGACAGATCACAATCATCCACTCACATTTTCTCAAACTGCATATATATATATATATATATATATATATATATATATATATATATATATATATATATATATATATATATATATATATATATATATATATATATATATATACTTTCACATATATATCATGCAGTTAAGTTATATGTTTTGAATCTGAGTTATGAGTGAAAGAAAGCCCACTATTCTGTGGCTAGTCAATACAGTTAAGAAAATATGTTTTAAAATATATTATATCAAGCATCATTGCATCACAGAGAAATTCAAACTAATGATACACAATTGGAAGCATCTGCCAAGTGAAAAATGACATCTTGGTGAAGTAGAATGTGGTGAGGTGCTGCCGGTGACGAAATCCAGCCCATAATGTTTGTGTGTCTAATGTGTCGGGCACCCATTGATTGCTTCACAGCGAGACCGGCTCCTCCCGCTCCACCTCTGCCCCTCAATCAGGGTTTTCCCGGCACGTTGTTTGGTCAAGAAAATCTTCTCTAATTACCAGTTACTTCTGAGGGAAGCATAATGACTGGTCTCGTGATTACTGTGGAGTGTGGCGATTTACATAATGAGTGGCCAATGCAGTGGCTTGGCCAGTTCCGACTCGGAGCAGTCACGTGGCCTGCAACCACTGCCATGCCGTCTTTCTCTGCGTGGTTGGTCGTGGCAGCCTCGGGTAGAGTCATAAAGAGGAAATATTTGTGGTCGTGGATTGGATGTTACACCAAATATTCTTCCTCGGGTGATGATCAGAGGTGCGTGCGAGTCTGGCCGGCGGCAAGAGCGGCAGAGGTGACGACCTGCCCGGCAGGACGGGCGGGCCGGGCGGGTCGGCCGGGAGTGCATGCCCTCTTGTAGAGGAGGCTTAGAATTTCTCCATCACAAATGTCTTTCTTTATTAACACGTTGTATTGCTCTTCGTAGTATAGCTATGGCTTATTCCTCTGTGCAGTAAGGCTGTCACAGGCTTCTCACAGTAGAAACAAAATAATGTGTTACCCCCTCCGCCCCACACACATATACATAGATCAGGAAAAAAATAGCAGAGGAATTGGAAGCTGGATGTCGTCTGCCAAGGCATCAGGCAAAATGACAAATTGCACTTGAAGAACAACAATGACAAAAACAAAAGATCAATAAAAACAACATCCTCGTCAAAAACAACAACACGGGCGAGATCGACATGACTTACATTTTATTGCGGTGGACCGCCGCCCAGGGAGGTGCGCTACGCCTCCCGATGCCCCCTGACCGCCTGATCTGCCCCTATCCGCCCCTGACCCCGTGGAAGGGTGCCAAAAGGCGGCGACCTTTCCTGGCCGACACACGAACCGAATGTTCACGTTTACTCCCCCGCCACCGCCGCCACCATCATCACCCTAACCATCACTACTGCCGCCCTCGCCTTGTTCTCCGTCTTTCACCTTCTGCTGCTCTCACATTCCTAAACACTCACCTTCATAAATATACGACATGTCCCTGTTTTGTATAATGCTTACATGAATACCTGAGCGATCTCCCGTCTCTTGCACAAACTAATTCCTCGATTTTGTAGTCCTCTTGCTCTTGTCTATAAACATTAGCTACAAGCATTTTTATTCGCTTGAAAATAAACAGGAAAATTCCCTTAGCATACGTGAAGATTTTTTATAGAAACATGAAGATTTAGCTGTGCGAGATGTATTTTGTTTTTCAAATAATGAACAACAAGAGAAAAAAGCTGTTCGTCTTCCTCAGTTTGACACAGCAACGAGCACGTGAGGTTGACTTATATGATTGAGAAACAGCCGACCCAGCGGGCAATGCTCTGCTGAGAAATGTATGTACACAAGGAATGATATATCATAAACAATCAAAATGCAATTTAAATTTACATACTGAAATATCTTTTACTCAGAGTTTTCAGGAACAAGTTTTTCACTAGTCTTAATTGACCTCAGTTTGAGGCATCACCATCCACACACAGTGCTCCTCAATAATGGTAAAATAATCTTGAATAGCCTCGCTTGTATTGCATCCCAGCATCCCTGAGGCTATATGGTGTTGTGTTGCACGGAATCTCACCTTTACGATGCTAAAATGTTAATCCGTATGTATCGGCGTGAGGTTTATGGCCCTGTTGCTGCTGCTGCTGCTGCTGCTGCTGGTCCTGCTGGCCAGCACAAGTGTATGCGTTCGTACCTAACAGACCCGCGTTCTGAGCATTCCAGCCCTGCATCACGGCGCCCCTTAAAGGAGATGCCTGTAAGAGGGGGCGGTGACTCCCCTTGTTGCGGCTCTCGATGCCCTCACCTCCATGACAGACACAAAACACGAAAGTAATCGCCGGTGAAGAGATGCTAGATAAATCCAGCGTCAAGGTTGACCTCCTTTCCCTTCAGCCTTGAGGACCAGCGAGGGACAGGTGTCGAGTGTACAAGGCCTCTTTAAGCACTTTCTTCGCCTCTAAAACCATTTTCAAGTTACAAAGAAAACCTTGGGCCAGTTATTTATTTCTAGGAAGGTTCTGAGATGAAGAAAGGCGTCTGTGGTGGTATCAGCGTGAGGCTAACGGAAGGGTACTAAAGTTCCTGTCTGGCATGCGGTGGCAACCCTTTCTCGGCTGTTCCTCGCGCCTATATATACTGAGTGTCGCCAGGGCCTGGGGCATCAGTTTCCTTCTAGCAGAGTCTCAAGATGAAGCTTGTAAGTAGCAGAAGGCGAGGGACACATCGCTCCCTTGGACACTTGATCACTGTGGACTAATGGCTGGTTGTGCTCAGACTGACGAAGGGGCGACCGCCGGACCTCCTGCCCGCCCCTGCAGGTTACTGTGGTCCTGCACCGTACATGGCTCAGTGTCGAAGGAAGATTATTGCTTCTTACAATACTTCAGACGAATTCTTTGCTCAAAGCTGATTGCACGTCTTTCCCGCACGCTGCTTAGCGGCCATTATGATGCACTGTGCGTAGCTTGATGGCCACTTCCTAAAGACAAGCATTGGTAGTTGAGAATAAGGAATTGGACGGCAGGTTTAAGATTCGTACTACCAAAAAAAATGAACATATAAAATGCAGGAATGGAAACTTGCTTATTACAGATTTTCGAGACTCCAGGTTTTCACGTGCTTTGCCCTTTCCATTACTGACTGTCTTGAAAAAAGGCGCTCTTAAGATTCCCGCATATTATTTCTGTAGTCGGTTATCTTTCTTTTCAATAGACAAAGCTCTCCTTCTTGCCACATTGCCTGGAGCGCAGCAAGGCGGGGAGCGTGCCCCAGTGTTACAAGCAGCAGTGTCGCGGCTCCATACTTGATGCGGAAGACAACACAAGTCGTTCGCTGCTGTAGGTCAGATTTCAACAACGGAAAAAAAATAAACGGACTGATTTTTCGGGACACAAAGGAATTGCTACTAAATCCACTGTCACCATCACCACCACTACCATCACCACCGCCACCATCATGACGAGTACTATGCTATCAAGAATATCTCTCCTCCCACCTCTATTGTCGCCGGGACTGCCACAGTTTCAATATTCTCAACACTCCTATGCTATTACCTTTCCCTTCAACATCATTGGCAGTATCAGTGCCACAAACATCATCACCATCACCACCACCACCACTACCAACATTATTACCATCTCCATCACCACCACTACCAACATTATCACCATCCCCACCACCACCACCACCACTACCAACATTATCACCACCACCACCACCACCACTACCAACATTATCACCATCACCTCCACTACCTCTACCAACATTATCACCATCACTGCCAGTTTTTACATTATCTTCACTCTTCCACCACTACTACCAACACCACCACCACCACCATCACTTCTACCTCTACCAACACACACCACCGGCATCGATACCATCACTACCACCTCCACCACCACCATCACCATCACCACCGTTACCATGAACACCAACACTGTACCATCACTGGCATCATAACCACCACCATCATCAGCATTACCATGAACCCAAAACCTTCATCATTAATATTGATATCACCACCACCAACACCATGACCCTTACCTTCACTGCTAACACCAAAACAGTACCATCGTCACCCCCACTATCACCACCACGATCTAGCATGGTTCCCCTCTTATGCTGATAAACACTTGCACTATCATAGCCACGGAAGACTCAGGTTCTATCTCTGAATCTTAGCCCTTGTCTGAGTGGAGGCGGTAAAATCCTATTAAGAATACAAAGTGTGTCCAGGTCAGGCTGTGGCGGGATCGGCTTGCCTCACATTAGTGGCGGGTTTCTCCGCTACAAGAAAGACACTTTGGAAACCCTCGTCCTTCAGGTTTTACGGGAAATGTTCTCAACTGTTTCGTCTTTTTCATCTACTTTTCTATCGTTTATTCTTTTGTTATTTATTGGATGTTGAAGAAGTAACATTCGTTTTTCTCATCTTTTCAGCTCTGTTCTCATGTACTCCATTTTTAGGTTTTGTAAAGAAATATCATATGTAAAGTTTTCATCACCTTTTTATCCATTTTTCTTGTCTCTTCATTTGCTTTTATTTGATACGATTAAACATTTTTTCATCTCTCCTCACTTGCTTTTCAAACATCTCCAATAACTAATAGATTTACATATTAAAAAAAATATATAGGATTCCTAATCTTTTCACATACTGCTCCCTTTATCACAATTGGTTTGGGTCACAATTAATACGTCACTATATTAGGAGAGGGACAGACTATCAAATACAAAAGAATGACAGAAGTAATGCGTCACTACAAGAACCTAAACTAAACAACACGGTGCGTCCCTCAGGTCCTCCTCGCTGCCTTCCTGGCCCTGGCCGCCGCCGCCCCCACCCCTGACCAGGATAGGGAAGTGGTGCCCATTGTGAAGTATGACCGCATCCAGGAAGACGACGGAAGGTACAGCGTGGATGTGGAAACGGGAAATGGCATCCGCTGGTCCCAGTCCGGCTCCCCTGTGTCTCA
>CM035194.1:24127689-24142689 GCA_020233015.1 Callinectes sapidus
CAGCTCACGGCACCCACTGAACCAGTGTTATTAGACCTCACTGTGAGTAATTATCGTTTCGGCACGTGTCTACTGCCTCCTGAAAGGAGGAATAATTTCAAATTTAGAGCCCTCTTGAAATTTTCCCCACACATCACCACTGCTTTGTAAAATAGAAAAAAAGATAATAAATAATAATAATAATGATAAAGTTGTGAAGTACTCCTTCTATCCAACCACCTGTTGTCTATCGGATGCCTAACACAAGCCTCCTATGTCTATTTCTTGGATATACGGAAAACATCTTTGACATTTTAACTCCTGTCTCCTGAGTCAAGATTCTGGCCACTGAACAAGTCTGCTTGTATTTTGTAGTCGTTAACTTGCTTGTGCTCCACTCTTGGACTGACTGATGTAGAACAGTGATGGATTGAATTTCTGTGCCACAATAAGGAGGTCGTATGTCGTGGGCTCGGGTTACGAGAGAACGGTATGTGTGCTACTGACAAGCTACCATTATGCAGGATCTAACTTGCATACTTTTGGTCATAATTTGAATCAGGATCAAACTTGCCAAATGTTAAGCCACAATGTGACTATATCTCGAATCTGAACATTTCATGGCTGCAATCTGACTGAGGGCTGAACTTGCAAACTTACAAGCCACCATCTGACCAATCTTGCAACCTTTATTTCTGCCCTGAGCATTACCACACATCCACTGATGCCTCACTGGACACTAAGCCAATATCCAAAAAGGGATGGAGTAACTGTGTAGCTTTGGAGAACCTAATAGTCTTGTATTGCTGGAAAGTGGTCAATTATTCCATCATGATCTTACATATCAGATGCTCCATCGACCTCGAACTCCAAGACTCCCATCTACACCCATTTCTCCACTCTCTCACAAATACTCATTTACACACACACACACACACACACACACACACACACACACACACACACACACACACACACACACACACACACACAGATCCAGATAAAGATTTTTTTTTTATAGTTTTTGACATGTAGATAATCTATGGCAGCCTTTGTTTAATTCATTATGACACATAGCACCTTAATGGCACCAAAACGTAAAACAAAAATAGTATTCCATAATCCAATCAATATAATACTAAATGTATTGAGAATCTGAAAAAAAAACACCTTTAAAAACACACCAAAGCTAATGCAAAATATCTGTAAAAATATCTTAAAATATAACACCAAACATTAAGAATACACTAGAATGCACTCAAAATATCTTCAGGATTGTTTGCTAAAATACAAAATAGATATGGAATATACTATATTGAATAGTTTTCCTTTGAAATTTCACTTAAATATAGAAACCAATGGAAGGCGGTAAGCAATTTAATGGAGGACTTGTTAAATCTCACTTCTATATAATGTCTTATTGGCATTAACAGATCCCAAGACACAAAAACATGTGGGAACAGACGGTTTCTAGTAATTGGTCACGCCTCTAACACATGCAATTCTGTTTGTAGAGCTCCACATGGGCACAAACGTTCCTTCACAAGCAATCATCCGATCCCTCTTCTATTCCAGTGACCCGATTCTATTGCTAACCAGTGACTTTGACTCGAAATTAACTATATTGATATTGTATGTACCCCATTCAGGTAATTCCTCTCACAGTACACTTTATCCACATACATACACGCACACACACACACACACACACACACACGCACACACACACACACACACACACACACACACACACAGACACACACACACACACAGACACACACACACACACACACAAACACACACACACACACACACACACACACACACATTTCTAGATACTATATCAACTCACCCACACCAAGAAAACATAAATATATAGACATATTCACATTTCTGTGCTTAACTTCCACTATTTCAAAAGGCTTCGTTTAAATATAGCCGAGATATATAAGGTGTTTTTACGATTCTAGAGGCAGATTGACAAGATTTCTACATTAAGAACTGGAGAAAGACTCTTGGAGGAAATCCCACTGATCATCTCTGTGGCCCTGGAAAATAGTCGTGATGTGAGCGCAAAGGATTAATGAATACCACACAGCATCCAAACATTAACAAACACTCACACGCATCCACACTCGTCCACATATGTAATTTCCTTCACACCAATCACTCCTCCACTCACAGCATCCCTCTCTATTTCTCATCACCGCAATCTCCGTCTCATCTTATTTCAGTAACGCGGGATGGATCAGAGGCTTCATTCCATCACATTGAGCAACAACCTGACAAGAAGTATTGAGAGAGAGAGAGAGAGAGAGAGAGAGAGAGAGAGAGAGAGAGAGAGAGAGAGAGAGAGAGAGAGAGAGAGAGAGAGAGAGAGAGAGAGAGAGAGAGAGAGAGAGAGAGAAAGGCAAAGGGAAAAGTGCCACGTACGTGTGTGTATACGAATGGTCAAGGTTGGCTGGGAAATGGTGCTTAAATCTAGACCGATGAGTATGTAGCATCTTGCTGTATGCGAGGAGTGGTGTCTTGGAGGCTTAGCTGCTGCAACTACTTGATATGCACTTCACGGACGCTAAAAATTCGTTGGGCTTTTAAATTAGTTCCACATTGTTTTTTTTAAGACTTAACAAGATTGGTAGCCGAGATAAAAAATAATAAAGCAAAGACAATGGAAAATTATAATACTGTAGTAAAAAAGAGATTAGTGAATAAAAATATTGCTTCTAGTAAAATACAATTGGATTTTAGCGAGAAAAAAATAGTGGCACTAGTGAAAGATGAAGGATCAATAGAAGGAAAAATAAAACTATATGGAAAAAAAATGGAAAGGATAATATGTGTCTCTACTATGTCTTACTATTTCTGTGGTATTGTTTGGGAAACAAAGGCTAAGAAATGTTACAATTAATGTGAATGTAGAGAAAAAAAGAAAAGAAAGAAAGAGCTTAGTGAAGGAGGGAGTGACAAGCATGAAAACAAAAATGGAAAAGAAGATACAATATGCATTAATAGCATCAGATACTTTGATTTGGAAAAAAAGGAAGGAATACAAGTATTATCATAGACAGATGAAATAAATATAGACTAACAATTGTAATAAGTGAAAAATACAGAGAAGAAAGCGCATAAATGAAAGAGTAAAGAACATGTTTTATGAAAGATCTGTAGAAAAGAAGGCAATAGGGTAAAAATAAGCATACAAAAGAAGATACACTGTTGATATATAAACAAATGCAATAAACCGGTTCATAGTACTTTGTAGTCTTCACTATACTCAGCGAAGAAGGAAAGATAGAAAAAAGTTTTGGATGATGTCATTTCTGTAGTGTCAGTGCTCGTTCATGACCCGCTGACGTATATCGTTGGCCAGGTCATAGTGGCGCCATCTGTGTCATCGCCGTCTGCGCCAACACAACTTTTTTGCAACAAAACTGATGCAACAACAATAAATCACGACATATGTGACGCTAATACCAGGTGCAGCAACATTACCACTCCTTAACGCATCAGGCTCAACAACCACACGCTCAACAAGATCAAGAACTAGCTGCTTTCTAAGTAACTGTCAGTCTTCTCATCGGCGAAGGTTTGAGATCTCGCCCATGACCTGGTCTAATTAGTGACAGCGGCAGCAAGAGGCTTTCTACTTCAGAGACATGAACAAAAAAATAATGATAGCAAGACACACGTCATAACAACTGCATGATGCTCGCCAAGGTGGAAAAACGAGATTATATTTATTGCCGACATGAGCATCTGGCAACTCACTGCTCCTTCTGCAGGGACCTCTATATAGCCTAACGTCTGGGTCTCCAGTCATCACAAGCTTCACCGAGCAACATGAAATTCGTAAGTTCAACAGCAGCACACAAAAGACAAGTGTGCGATAACATTTACCGTGCACCATCACAGTGGCGTGTCTCAATATACACATAAGAAAACACAGTGACTTCCAATGTTATGTTGTCAAACTCATTAGTGCAGCACATATGTTCGTCACAATGTAACAAAAGTCTTCCATGCAGGTGATCATCGCCGCCCTCGCCGCCGTGGCCTTCGCCGCCCCCGACAGGCCTTATAGCTATGGCTCAGCCGGATCCAGCGAGGAGGCAGAGATCCTGCAGCACGACTTCGATCTCCAGGACGACGGCAGGTACAACCTGGAAATGAGGACCAGCAACGGCATCTCTGTGTCCCAGCACGGCAGCCCCGACGGCCCCGAGGGCGCCGTGGTCAAGAGCGGAGTGTACTCGTGAGTACCACTCAGCTGGCGGCAGCGAGTGTTGTCTGTTTGTTGATAGTTTGGCAGCAGGCGTGTAGTGGTAACAGTATCAGTATTGTGAGTATCAGCATAAAGACTAATGCACACTTTTTCCCCACAGCTACACCGCCCTTGACGGCACCCCTGTTGAGGTGAAGTTCGTCGCTGACGAGAACGGTTACCAGCCCGACTCTGACCTGCTGCCCGTGGCCCCCGAGTTCCCCCACCCCATCCCCCAGTTCGTGCTGGACCAGATCGCTAAGGCCGCCGAGGAGGACCGCAACCGCTCTCCCGAGAGGCGATACACCTATGCCTAAACATCTTCATTGACCAAACTCTCGACCACAAGGGCGAAATTCTCTTTCTCTAATCATCTATTTATTACCATTGTTGTCATTGAGCAATAAATTTTTTCATGTAAATCATGGCATTTTTAATGAGAAATACATTAACTTTGTTAAAATCAAGAAAATAAACAATTCAAAGAAATCTTAATAAAGTAGAAATGAATTTTAACAGCAGGACACAAATATAGCAACATTGCTGTCAGCGTAACACATTTCACAGCAGCAATACCGATATACTTCAGTTGCATCAACATCATCACTACCATCATTTATTGTGATACTTATCAAAGCAGATGTGAAGAGTTAAGCAGTATTCTCAGTAAACTCAAGCGTTCATATCTTTCACTGGTAAACTCTGCACCTTTCCTACCTGCCTCAGTATTTCCAACTTTCTTAATTTAAATAGAAGGTTTCAAGACAGTTATCCCATTCTTTTGCCTAATTCATTCGGACTTATAAGGGAATGGCAACTAAGTGGGCTTTCTTTTTTATTTTGTTCCCCTTGCCAAGCTTTCCCCTCCTACGTAAAAAAAAAAAAAAAAAAAAAAAAAAAAAGAATACCCCCGTGAATAATAAACTTGACGAAACATGACTCAAAATGTCCACCAAAGATACACATAAGATAAAAGACTAAACCACAAAACATGAGTAAACTCAAATATTCGTACATTTACTAAAGATATTTCAAGTATAACACAACAAACATCACAGTGGTCGTAAATAAATAACGAATACTTATTATACTAAACTTGTTGCTGACTTTACTGAACACGGGACAGTCAACAACAATTTTCTCTTCAGTTTGGATCTTTCCACGCGTGCACAATCTCTCATCCATTGGGAGGCAGACACCACCACTCCTATAGCACCTGCCTGCCTCCATTGCTAAGGAGTACGAAAATGAAGCATTTATGGCTATACTATATGAGGTGATAATAATAAAGATAATAATGATAAAATGATGATGATGATGATGATGATGATGATGATGATGATGATGGTGACGATGATAATGTAGTAGAAATAATAATAATGATAATAATAATAATAATAACAACAACAACAACAACAACAACAACAACAACAACAACAACAACAACAACAACAACGACGACAAAACAAAAAGCCAATCTTGTCTACTGAACGCAAGGCAAAAACATATCTAAGGACAGCAACACATTCACCTCTAACGGAAGAATCTGGGAATGCCATATTTGTATTTTCCTTCTTTAAAGAAATTCCACCAATAAACATACTGATTAATTAAGACAAGGCCTACAGCACCCGGGGAAAAAGTGCATGAAGGTAAGTCAATCCTGTCTTGTCAATGAGCCATAATAGCGGTGGATCTGAATTCTTTTCAGTGTTAGTACCCAATCCGGATCTGACAGAATTTTCTTGTACACTTGACAAGCCTGAAAAGAGTGAAAGATGATCAGTGAAACGAAGCTATCACAAAATTTTTTTAATCCTTTACATATAAAACCTATTTTTCTAGGTAAGAGGAGGTAGCTGGCCAAGGGCAACAAAAATAATAAAAACCCACTAATTTGCCAGTCCACATATAGAATCTTAAATAGAGTCTAATGATATATCTTTATCTTATCATTATGATTACAAACCTCACAATCACACATTTTTATTGGCTGTATGTCTGTTGTTTTCGTCATTAATGGTATTGGCACTTTCTTCTCATTCAGATGTGCCACATGCATGTCATCAGTCACAATCAGATGATTCATTGCCCTTGTTCTTGGTGTGAAGGAGCACTGATGAACCTGACTCGCATAGACATGCATTCACAAACAGGACGAGGATCTGAGGGACCTTCTACGCCAACTGCTAAATGTTTTGTCTTGTAAACAGCAAAAAATCTTTAGCTATAATAACTCAAATTTCATCAAAATTATGTAACTGGCCTGCTAACCAATATGATAACTTTCTAAAACGTCATTATCATCTGTGAAATCAATTATGAAGAAAAACTGATATCATCAAATTTAAATCCATTTAAATCCATCTTACAGTGGCCTCTCCAGAGCTAAACTATCTCTAAAAGACTGAATTAATTTTAGTGAATACTTTTTCACTTCATTCATAATTACGTCTTTTTCAAGAAACTCAATATCTTTGCACATAGAGGAATAACAAATCGTGCCGTCAGCTTTGATATTTCGAAGTAAAGAGAATAAATATACATATCCACGGTAGAAATTTTTCATAGTAAAAAGCAGCCAAAAGAATCTAACTAAACAAACAGCTTTTCTTTTGCATTAAGCTTGCATGGTCTTATTACAGTATGTTCACTGTAGTGTGGCAGTGTACTGTCTGCTTGACCTTCATCTTGGGGTATTTAGTCACAACCGTTCACTGCCACACATTATAGGACTGTGTCCCCCCGGAATAAATGAAAAAGAAACTCTATCGTTCTGAAAGTAACGATGTGTCATCTCACACCGATATGGATTTGGATTCTATTGTGTATTTTTTCTTATCATGCGTACTTCTCTTAATCTTTAATTGAATTTCCATTCAGATTGGTGAATAAATTGGTGAGTAAATGGCTTACACAAAAATCAATCTAACATTTTGGAACTTAACTCCTAAAGGCCACACGTTGTGGTATTGTTTCATTTCTCGACTAAGGTAGTTCATCACTACCCAAAATACGAAAACCAACTCCGCAACCGTGACCTCGTGCAATGTGCTAGCGGCCACGACCCACCTTTCTACTCCAGACCCATGCTCACACGATGATGGTCATGGATAGTCAAGTAATGACGTAACGCCTTCATGAGACTCGGTAAAGTGGCCAAACCAGATATTTCCTGTCAATATCAGCAGCCGGCAACTCGCTGCCACTCCGCTGGCACTCCTATATAGACTGGCACATGGGCCTCCAGTCGTCACAAGCTCCACCAAGCAACATGAAATTCGTAAGTCCAATGGCAGCACACGGAGACACGGAGTGCGGCGATAACAGTTATCGTGCAGCATCACAGCGGCGTGTTATGTGATGGGATTGCTACCACTAGACCAGTAGACAGTGTGATATGCACCATTCTTTTATTTTGCATATTTGAACAACAGACGTGTCCGTCATGATGTAACAGAAGTCTTCCATGCAGGTGATCATCGCCGCCCTCGCCGCCGTGGCCTTCGCCGCCCCCGACAGGCCCTATAGCTATGGCTCAGCCGGATCCAGCGAGGAGGCAGAGATCCTGCAGCACGACTTCGATCTCCAGGACGACGGCAGGTACAACCTGGAGGTGAAGACCAGCAACGGCATCTCTGTGTCCCAGCACGGCAGCCCCGACGGCCCCGAGGGCGCCGTGGTCAAGAGCGGAGTGTACTCGTGAGTACCACTCGGCTGGCGGCAGCGAGTGTTGTCTATTTGTTGACAGTTTGGCAGCAGGCGTGTAGTGGTAACAGTATAAGCATTGTGAGTATCAGCATGAAGACTAATGCACACTTTGTCCCCACAGCTACACCGCCCCTGACGGCACCCCTGTTGAGGTGAAGTTCGTTGCTGACGAAGGCGGCTACCAGCCCGACTCTGACCTGCTGCCCGTGGCCCCCGAGTTCCCCCACCCCATCCCCCAGTTCGTGCTGGACCAGATCGCTAAGGCCGCCGAGGAGGACCGCAACCGCTCTCCCGAGACCAGATACACCTATGCCTAAACACCCTCAATGACCAAACTCTCGACCACAAGGGAGCAATTTGTTCTTTTCTATCTATCTATTTATTGCCATTGTTGACATTCAATAATAAAGTATATTATGAAAAGTTCTTTTTTATCTATTTAACCAGTGTACAACTATAGTAGCGTTGTCTGGGAGTACAACATTACAGTAATGCAGAGAAATTTTGATGAAAGCGACACCAACACTTCAGAAAACCATATTCAGAAATGGTTTCCGCATGACGTGTTATATTCAAAATTTTTATTTGTCTAATACATGAAGTCTAAATACACCATTATGGAAGACACCTTTGGCCTCAACGCATCAGATACAGCAATATAGTCACCACTACTCAACATGAAGAGTGTATGCATCAGCACCTTATATAGAACTATTGGTGCCAGCGAAACATTTTAAGTAGTAATTAAAAAGATATATAAAAGATATTGCTGATAAAAACATAATAGACAAATGTGTATTTATTACTTCAGTTACAATCGAAACAATAATGATTATTTTTTCTGTTTACAGTCTCACATATCTTGCTAAGTTTATTGGGGTGTTTTTATGAATACCATTCGACTAGTGCAGTTAATTATAAAGAATCATCGTTAGGAGCAGCTGCACCTAGATAATACTTTTACTTCAAGGTATCTTTTTGTATGACGATTCAGACATCAAGAGTTGTCAAGGTACATATGCAATTCTATCGCTAAGCTTCGTCTCACACTCTTCTTTACTGAGATGGGTTACCGGCCAGGGTGGGGGGAAACGAAGATGAAAGACACACCCACACAGAAAAAGAAAAGAAAAGCCCACTGCAAGTATATTTTTCTATTAAGAACAGGAACAGGTGAAAAAGGAAATAAACCAAGTGTTACACGGATAAGGGTATCATAATTATGTTCCAGCTATTTCACAAATCTCTAAAAGTGTAGCATTTTATGCATATTTAGTATTGAAAATGAAAAAAAGGATTCCAGGCGATAAGGAATATAAATAAATGATAAAATAACAAAAACATAAAAACAAGAACAACAACAACAAACAACAATAACATTAACAGCAACAACAGCGATAAAAAAAAAAAAAACAGAAACAACAACGACGACGACGACGACGTTAACATCAATATAAACATAAACACAAAATCATACCAGATTCACTCGAAAAAAAGTAAAACAAAAGCATATTCAGAAATAATCGTATGAAAGCATCATTTTGTGAGAAAACTGTGTAACATTATATCCGTCTTTGCCCTCCTTAATGAAGATTTGACTTGAAATACACGTTCTTGCTCAGAACAATACATCCATCACATTCATGAAAGAAAACAGTTGCTATAAGCAGCTGAATGGCAACATGGATTAGTGGCTACATACTGAAGATTGCGTGGGATTCATTGACCGGATTGAAATGTCCTGGAAGTAATGTTATTGTATGCATATTAAGTTAATTAAAGGTTAACTGATAACATATTGCTATTTTGTTATTATCATCAACGTCAGTAAAACAGAAACCACGATAATAAAAGCAGTAGTCTGCTATTTATATGTTATTATTTCAATTATCTATGTAACTATTCATTTTTGGTTCAGTCAGTTTATCGGTGTGTTCTTCTGTCTATTAGCATATATGTGTGTGTGTGTATGTGTGTGTGTGTGTGTGTGTGTGTGTGTGTGTGTGTGTGTGTGTGTGTGTGTGTGTGTGTGTGTGTGTGTGTGTGTGTGTGTGTGTGTGTGTGTGTGTGTGTGTGTGTGTGTGTGTCTGGTGTGTGGTGTGTGTGCGTGTGTGTGTGTGTGTGTGTGTGTGTGTGTGTGTGTGTGTGTGTGTGTGTGTGTGTGTGTGTGTGTGTGTGTGTGTGTGTGTGTGTCTGTCCGTCTTTGAGTTCAATTACCAATTTTTGTATTTATATGCATTTACATGTATAAATGTACAAGGAAACATGTTTACGTATGTATGTAAAATATTAAACATTTATTGACTACATATAGATAAAAAAAAAGTTTATGATATGAATTTCTTTATATTCAGTTTGAAAATAAGACATTATTAACTACTACATTAGTTATTGCTGAGCCAGGTAAATGAAAAATTAAATAAAATAAATTGATGAAATAAGAAACACATGTCCTAAAGGAACAACAAAAATATTTCAGGGCTTCACTTGCAAACCCAGAAGTTATAATTTTCATCCAGGTCTTAACGTGGGTCGTCACTTACTGCCGAAAGTATCAGGCCCGCGACCCTGACATCTTGTAGTATGGCAGAAGTTACCACGAGCCTTTCTAATTTAGAGACATGCACACACAAAAAAAAATATGATGGTCATGGACAGTCAAGTAATGACGTAATGCCTTCATGAGACTCGGTAAAGTGGCCAAACCAGATATTTCCTGTCAATATCAGCAGCCGGCAACTCGCCGCCACTCAGCAGGTACTCCTATATAGACTGGCACATGGGCCTCCAGTCGTCACAAGCTCCACCAAGCAACATGAAATTCGTAAGTCCAATGGCAGCACACGGAGACACGGAGTGCGGCGATAACAGTTATCGTGCAGCATCACAGCGGCGTGTTATGTGATGGGATTGCTCCCACTAGAACAGTAGACAGTGTGATATGCACCATTCTTTTATTTTGCATATTTGAACAACAGACGTGTCCGTCATGATGTAACAGAAGTCTTCCATGCAGGTGATCATCGCCGCCCTCGCCGCCGTGGCCTTCGCCGCCCCCGACAGGCCCTATAGCTATGGCTCAGCCGGATCCAGCGAGGAGGCAGAGATCCTGCAGCACGACTTCGATCTCCAGGACGACGGCAGGTACAACCTGGAGGTGAAGACCAGCAACGGCATCTCTGTGTCCCAGCACGGCAGCCCCGACGGCCCCGAGGGCGCCGTGGTCAAGAGCGGAGTGTACTCGTGAGTACCACTCGGCTGGCGGCAGCGAGTGTTGTCTATTTGTTGACAGTTTGGCAGCAGGCGTGTAGTGGTAACAGTATAAGCATTGTGAGTATCAGCATGAAGACTAATGCACACTTTGTCCCCACAGCTACACCGCCCCTGACGGCACCCCTGTTGAGGTGAAGTTCGTTGCTGACGAAGGCGGCTACCAGCCCGACTCTGACCTGCTGCCCGTTGCCCCCGAGTTCCCCCACCCCATCCCCCAGTTCGTGCTGGACCAGATCGCTAAGGCCGCCGAGGAGGACCGCAACCGCTCTCCCGAGACCAGATACACCTATGCCTAAACACCCTCAATGACCAAACTCTCGACCACAAGGGAGCAATTTGTTCTTTTCTATCTATCTATTTATTGCCATTGTTGACATTCAATAATAAATTATATTATGTAAAGTTATTTTTAATCTATTTAACCTGAGTACAACTATATTAACGTTGTCTGGGAGTACAACACTACAGTAATGCAGAGAAATTTTGATGAAAGCAACGCCAACACTTCAGAAAACCATATTCGGAAATGGTTTCCGCATGACACGTTATACTAAAATTTTTTTTATTTGTCTAATACATGAGGTCCAAATACACCATTATAGAAGACACCTTTGGCCTCAACGCATCAGATACAGCAATATAGTCACCACTACTCAACATCAAGAGTGTATGCATCAACACCTTATATAGAACTATTGGTGCCAGCGAAACACTTTAAGTAGTAATTAAAAAGATATATAAAAGATGTTGCTGATAAAAACATAATAGACAAAAGTGTATTTATTAATTCATTCACAATAGAAACAAAAAAGATTATTTTTTCTGTTTACAATCTCACATATCTTGCTAAGTATATTGGGGTGTTTTTATGAATACCATTCGACTAGTGCAGTTAATTATAAAGAATCAACGTTAGGAGCAGCTGCACCTAGATAATACTTTTGCTTCAAGGTATCTTTCTCTATGACGATTCAGACATCAAGAGTTCTCAAGGTACATATGCAATACTATCGCTAAGCTTAGTCTCACACACTTCTTTACTGAGATGGGTTACCGGCCAGGGTGGGGGGAAACGAAGATGAAAGACACACCCACACAGAAAAAGAAAAGAAAAGCCCACTGCAAGTATATTTTTCTAATAAGAATAGGAAAAGGTGAAAAGGGAAATAAACCAAGTGTTATATGGATAAGGGTATCATAATTATGTTCCAGCTATTTCACAAATCTGTAAAAGTGTAGCATTTTATGCATATTTAGTGTTGAAAATGAAAGAAGAGAATTCCAGGCGACAAATAATATAAATAAATGATAAAATAACAAAAACAACAACAGCATCAACAACAAAAAGCAAAAACAACAACAGAAACAAAAATAACAACATCAAAATAAAAAACAACAACAACGACGACGACGACGACGACGACGACGACGACGACGACGACGTTAACATCAATATAAACATAAACACAAAATCATACCAGATTCACTTGAAAAAAAGTAAAACAAAAGCATATTCAGAAAAAATCGTATGAAAGCATCATTTTGTGAGAGAAACTGTGTAACATTATATCCATCTTTGCCCTCCTTAATGAAGATTTGACTTGAAATACACGTTCTTGCTCAGAACAATACATCCATCACATTCATGAAAGAAAACAGTTGCTATAAGCAGCTGAATGGCAACATGGATTAGTGGCTACATACTGAAGATTGCGTGGGATTCATTGACCGGATTGAAATGTCCTGGAAGTAATGTTATTTTATGCATATTAAGTTAATTTAAGGTTAACTTATAACATATTGCTATTTTGCTATTATCATCAACGTCAGTAAAACAAAAACCACGATAATAAAGGCAGTAGTCTGCTATTTATATGTTATTATTTTAATTATCTATCTAACTATTCATTTTTGGTTCAGTCAGTTTATCGGTCTGTTCTTCTGTCTATATGCATATGTGTGCGTGTATGTGTGTGTGTGTGTGTGTGTGTGTGTGTGTGTGTGTGTGTGTGTGTGTGTGTGTGTGTGTGTGTGTGTGTGTGTGTGTGTGTGTGCGTGTGTGTGTGTGTGTCCGTCTTTCAGTTAAATTACTAATTTTTGTATTTATCTGCATCTATATGTATAAATGCACAAGGAAACAAGTTTACGTATGTGTACAAAATATTAAAAAATTATTGACTACATATAGATAAAAAATAATGTTCATGATGTGAATTTCTTTATATTTAGTTTGAAAATAAAACACTTCTAGCTACTACATTAGTTATTGCTAAGCCAGGTAAATGAAAAATTAAATAAAATGAATTGATGAAATAAGAAACAGATGTCCTAAAGGAACAACAAAAATATTTCAGGGCTTCACTTGCAAACCCAGAAGTTGTAATTTTCATCCAGGTCTTAACGTGGGTCGTCACTTACTGCCGAAAGTATCAGGCCCGCGACCCTGACATCTTGTAGTATGGCAGAAGTTACCACGAGCCTTTCTAATTTAGAGACATGCACACACAAAAAAAAATATGATGGTCATGGACAGTCAAGTAATGACGTAATGCCTTCATAAGACTCGGTAAAGTGGCCAAACCAGATATTTCCTGTCAATATCAGCAGCCGGCAACTCGCCGCCACTCAGCAGGTACTCCTATATAGACTGGCACATGGGCCTCCAGTCGTCACAAGCTCCACCAAGCAACATGAAATTCGTAAGTCCAATGGCAGCACACGGAGACACGGAGTGCGGCGATAACAGTTATCGTGCAGCATCACAGCGGCGTGTTATGTGATGGGATTGCTCCCACTAGAACAGTAGACAGTGTGATATGCACCATTCTTTTATTTTGCATATTTGAACAAAAGACGTGTCCGTCATGATGTAACAGAAGTCTTCCATTCAGGTGATCATCGCCGCCCTCGCCGCCGTGGCCTTCGCCGCCCCCGACAGGCCCTACACCTATGCATCCTCCGGATCCAGCGAGGAGGCAGAGATCCTGCAGCACGACTTCGATCTCCAGGACGACGGCAGGTACAACCTGGATGTGAAGACAAGCAACGGCATCTCTGTGTCCCAGCACGGCAGCCCCGACGGCCCCGAGGGCGCCGTGGTCAAGAGTGGAGTGTACTCGTGAGTACCACTCGGCTGGCGGCAGCGAGTGTTGTCTGTTTGTTGACAGTTTGGCAGCAGGCGTGTAGTGGTAACAGTATCAGTATTGTGAGTATCAGCATGAAGACTAATGCACACTTTGTCCCCACAGCTACACCGCCCCTGACGGCACCCCTGTTGAGGTGAAGTTCGTTGCTGACGAAGGCGGCTACCAGCCCGACTCTGACCTGCTGCCCGTGGCCCCCGAGTTCCCCCACCCCATCCCCCAGTTCGTGCTGGACCAGATCGCTAAGGCCGCCGAGGAGGACCGCAACCGCTCTCCCGAGACCAGATACACCTATGCCTAAACACCCTCAATGACCAAACTCTCGACCACAAGGGAGCAATTTGTTCTTTTCTATCTATCTATTTATTGCCATTGTTGACATTCAATAATAAAGTATATTATGAAAAGTTCTTTTTTATCTATTTCATAAGTGTACAACTGTATTAACGTTGTCTGGGAGTACAACATTACATTAATGCAAATAAGTTATTATGAAAGCAACGCCAACACTTCAGAAAACCATATTCAGAAATGGTTTCCCCATGACACGTTATATTAAAAAAAATATTTGTCCAATACATGAGGTCCAAATACATCATTATGGAAGATACCTTTGGCCTCAACGCATCA
>CM035194.1:24147723-24152723 GCA_020233015.1 Callinectes sapidus
AGGGTGTTTTTTTATGGTTTAATGACAAATAAACAAGATTGCTACATTATTTACATGAGAAACACCCTCAGAAACCCAGAGTGTAACCTATGTGGCCTTTTAAAATAGTCGTGGTGAGAGAGCACAGCGTTTCTGAAGACGAGCCTCAGCATCCGAAGATGAGGACTGGCAGGATGGCAGTGTACCATCTGCTCGGCCACGCTCTGGGTCTTCACCGAGTACTTGACTGCTGTATTATTATTATTATTATTAGTTTATTGACCACAACAGAATACAATATCACAGCAGTATAAATAAAGGATTCATAATTAAAAAACAAAAAGTGACAATTTTGGTCCATCACAAAGAAATAAATATTTGACTATATGATCAGATTAAGTAAGGCAACGCATTACAATTTTAAAATTTTACAAGTACAATATTTCAGAAAGTTACAAGTAGCTATATAAAATTGTAAAAATTTTGATAAAAGAAACTACACAGAACAAGTTAATCTTAAACTCAAATGTTTCACAATCATAAAAATAACTGTAAAGATAAACGAACACATGCATATAATATAATATAATAATTCCCCAGTAAAAGTAAAAATGCTAAAAGCAAGAAATATCAATCTTCCCAATTAAAAGCGAACATAAACTGACACACGAAGTAAAAACATATACATCATGATAATCCCCAGCTAAAAATAATGGTAAAAATATCAATCTTACATAATCAATAGTAAACATAAGCTAAACGAAACATGAGAAGACTGGAAAAGATAACTTTATTTACGTACCCTACTGACTGTTATGTTATATCGTCTCACGCTGATAACAGTTGGGTTTCTTAGGAGGTACGGTTTGGTATCTATTGATTACCTTATGTGTGTGTGTGTGTGTGTGTGTGTGTGTGTGTGTGTGTGTGTGTGTGTGTGTGTGTGTGTGTGTGTGTTCGTATGTGTATGTGCGTGTATGTATGTATACATGCTATATTAAAAATCAATCTATGGACTACCACATATATGCATAATAGTTTTTGTAACATCTCTCGTTTCTTTGTATTCTAGCTTGTTTCCCTACTGACGTGTTTATGCAGTAGTCTGTCTATAAATCTTTCTACTCATATGTGTATTGGATTCCATCTACTTAGCTAGTTCTCTATAATTATAACCTATAGTCACCAAGTAGTCTATCACTTATTTGTGTCTTGAAATAGTAGTACGTAACTTTGAAAGTGTAAGTCCATATAAACTCGAGCAACCATAAATGGGAAAACTCCTAAATATCTAAAGAAAATTAATAACGATATCTGAAAGACGTCTGTTGCGGTTATGCTGTTTGTGTGAACCACATGAATAATTGTAACACATTGTTTCCGATTATATACTTGATAATTATCTTCACCTAGATGTTGTGCTCTTTCTTTAGTTACTGAGTAAGGTCATCACTCACTGCCGAAAGTATCAGTCCAGTAACCCTGACCTCGAGCAGCGTGGCAGCGGTCAGCACGAGCCTTTCTACTCCAAATTCATGTGCAAAAAATGATGGTGGTCAGGCATAGGTGAGTAATGACCTGACGAGTTCATGATGATCGGTAAAGTGGACAAACCAGATTACATTTATTCGCACTGTGAATATCAGCAGCTGGCAACTCGCTGCCACTCCGCTGGCACTCCTATATAGACTGGCACATGGGCCTCCAGTCGTCACAAGCTCCACCAAGCAACATGAAATTCGTAAGTCCAATGGCAGCACACGGAGACACGGAGTGCGGCGATAACAGTTATCGTGCAGCATCACAGCGGCGTGTTATGTGATGGGATTGCTCCCACTAGAACAGTAGACAGTGTGATATGCACCATTCTTTTATTTTGCATATTTGAACAACAGACGTGTCCGTCATGATGTAACAGAAGTCTTCCATGCAGGTGATCATCGCCGCCCTCGCCGCCGTGGCCTTCGCCGCCCCCGACAGGCCCTACACCTATGCATCCTCCGGATCCAGCGAGGAGGCAGAGATCCTGCAGCACGACTTCGATCTCCAGGACGACGGCAGGTACAACCTGGAGACGAGGACCAGCAACGGCATCTCTGTGTCCCAGCGCGGCAGCCCCGACGGCCCCGACGGCGCCGTGGTCAAGAGCGGAGTGTACTCGTGAGTACCACTCGGCTGGCGGCAGCGAGTGTTGTCTGTTTGTTGACAGTTAGGCTGAGTGTTATAAGAACAATATCAATAGTAATAGTACCAGCAACAAGTGATTCACACTTTGTCCCCACAGCTACACCGCCCCTGACGGCACCCCTGTTGAGGTGAAGTTCGTCGCTGACGAGAACGGTTACCAGCCCGAGTCTGACCTGCTGCCCGTGGCCCCCGAGTTCCCCCACCCCATCCCCCAGTTCGTGCTGGACCAGATCGCTAAGGCCGCCGAGGAGGACCGCAACCGCTCTCCTGAGAGGCGATACACCTATGCCTAAGCACCCTCATTGACCAAACTCTCGACCACAATGACGAAAATCTCCGTCCCTAATCACCTATTTATTACGATTGTTGCCATGCAGTTATAAACTCTTTCAAGTACAATACCATGTGTTTCACCAGCCCAACAGTATATTTTTCTACATAAGAACATTTTTTTATGCATGTAAAAAATATTTTCAAACAAGCAGTATTAACAATTTAATACACAAAAAAAGTAAAAAAGGAAGAAAGAATTATATAATATATATATATATATATATATATATATCTATATATATATATATATATATATATATATATATATATATATATATATATATATATATAACTACCTCTGCATAACAGTTGGAGTGACACTAACTCCTCAGTGAATATATCATGCAGAATTTTCATTAGTGCAAGGCAAAAAGAAGGAAAAAAGTGCCTCGTAGCTACATAACGTGTGCCAATGGATGTCTTTTGGTATTCAAGATGTTGGAACGTTACTTCTGCTGCACATTTGATATGTGAACATATTACCAAATTCAACATTAATGGCACCTAAACAAGAAAATTTATTCAATGTCATGGTGGTTGTCATTAAAATATACACGTGGTGATTATTACCAGCACTTTTCCGCCGAGTTCACATGACATGCGTACCTAAGCAAACTATGTACATATATGCAGCTGGGCTATGAAGGAAAAAGGGTCATGAATATATGGAAAGTCAGATTGAAAGGTAATGGGATCTTACTGAGCAGCAAATGCTGACAAAGGAATTTCTTAATTCACTAGATTTTTCTATGAATATTGGATAATAGTATATTTTGACACTGTCATTAAGGTTATAAAGCACAGTTTAACGATAAAATTACTACAGCTTTGCGAATAGTTTCAATAATGTTTGTGAAAAACAGTCAGGAAAAATAATTGAATACAAATCTTATCGACAGTATTTGAAATGATAAGCCTATAGTTGCAACTACTTTGCCAATGTTTTGAGAAATTTGGACCCTTACACAAACGAAAAGTAAAAGAAATACCAGGAGAATTTCAGGCAAATCTTTGGAAAAATGATCTCAGCAATCATATTCCTCTTTACCTCTGAGAAAAGACAAAATTTAGAAGACTTGTTTATAAAACCTATATAGAAGTTGAAGGAAATGTACTTTCTAAATGTGATGATTATTTTTTGTAAAGAAGAAATCCAATGAGGATGATTTTTTTTCTGTCTGCATTCGCTACTTAACTAACTAAAATGGCCGTAAGAGAAATGTGTTACAATGGCTTCCAGAACCTAGAACAGTTTTGCTATTCTTTATAGCTGCTTATGGAAAAAAAATGCAGATTAATATTGAACACGTTGAAAAATTCCTAGCATATAAAAAAAAATTTGCCAGGCTCTTACGAACCCTAAAAATATAATAAAAAATAATAGAATAAATAAATAAATAAATATATAAATTAAAAAAAAAAAATCATTCGAACGTTGTTCAGTAGTACTCTTCAGTTCGTGAAATACAAGCTGAAGCAGGAGTATTATAAATCATTTCTGATTTTAGTGCTTTCTTTCTCTCCATACGAATGATGAAGTAAAGGCAATGTATGATGTATTGCTCCTGCTTCTTTTCATGATATTCCTTAAAATCTTTTCGATATCGGTCAACTGCTGATTGTATGTAATGATAACAAGTGTCTCATGTATGCTCTTGGTAGTTTACAAAATAATTCGTCAGTCATTAAATATATTATATTTCTGATTAAATTAGATCAAATGGAGAAAAATTAGAATAAAAAATGAGAATAAGAATATAAACGACAATAAGGATGTGAACAAGAATAACATTAAAAAGACAAAGAATAAGGAAAGAGAACAAAGAAGAAGAAGAAGAAGAAGAAGAAGAAGAAGAAGAAGAAGAAGAAGAAGAAGAAGAAGAAGAAGAAGAAGAAGAAGAAGAAGAAAAAGAAGAAGAAGAAGAGGAAGAAGGAGATAAATAAATAGAAATAAAAATTATAGTAACAAGGGGTACAAAGGAATTAAACAAGATATTAGGATCTGACACTCATTATCGTCCTGACGTTTACAGCGCTGCCTTCTGTTCTCCTTATCAGGGACTCCATCCTGAGCTAATGTATCTCTCAAAGGATAAAGATTTTCTTTTCTTCGGGTCAGTTCTTAGTGTTTCTCTTGGAAATAAGTGTCTAATAGAAGTATTTTAAAGTAAAACTCCCTATCTGCTTCTATATTTCCAACTTCCTATTACTTAACTTTATTTAAGAAGGATTCAAGGTATTGGCTCATGTCTTCTGGCTCATTCTTTTGACCTTTAAAGGGAGTGAGAAATTAGTGAGGTTTTTAATTTTCATTGTTTTTGTTACCCTTGGCCAGCTTTCCTCCTCTTACATTATTATGAGGTCGTCCAATCACACTGTTTGATAAAATATGATGTAATTGAAATAAATTTTTGTCCTCTAACTGGCTCTCATCAGGCTCTAACACTTTTAGGAAATAGTTCAATGGTACTTGTATTTTACCGATAATTCCGTCGATTATG
>CM035194.1:24157723-24163341 GCA_020233015.1 Callinectes sapidus
ATGAAGACTAATGCACACTTTGTCCAAACAGCTACACCGCCCCTGACGGCACCCCTGTTGAGGTGAAGTTCGTCGCTGACGAAGGCGGCTACCAGCCCGACTCTGACCTGCTGCCCGTGGCCCCCGAGTTCCCCCACCCCATCCCCCAGTTCGTGCTGGACCAGATCGCTAAGGCCGCCGAGGAGGACCGCAACCGCTCTCCCGAGACCAGATACACCTATGCCTAAACACCCTCATTGACCAAACTCTCGACGTCAATATTTATTATCATTGTTATTGTTTAATAATAAATTATATCATGTGAATCACCTGATATCTTTACAGGAGCATATTGCACATATTAAATGGCATGTTACCACGTCAAACGAAACTTTTTTTTTATAGATTAAATTACATTTCATCTATTGAAATTTTTGTCTGTAAGAGGTGCACTAGTCCAGTCCAAGGCTATTAGATAAAGCGTACGAAGGAGAGTATTGGAGATGCCTTTTTACGAATGGACAATACCACTGTAGCACGTAAGAAACCTCTGAATTAACTGAATTAACAATTCCATGTACTACTCACTATAAAACTTTTTGTTACGAAAGAGTAGAAAACTGGCCAAGGGAAACAAAAACGGTACCACAAAATGGCCCACTAAGATGTCACTTCCCGAACAGGGTAAGTCATGAAACCTCCATTCGTCATGAGTTCAAGTCATAGATAGATGGTTGGAAATACAGAAACAGGTTGGGAGTTCCAGAGTTTACCAGATAAATCGATAAATAACTGGGAACATAAGTTAACTCATCCGTTAAAATATAAACGGAAAAAGAGGAGAGAAACCAGAAAGTCTTCTGCAGTAAGGCCGTGTGAATGAAAGGATGTAGCCAGCAAATTCAGAAAAGCAGTTGGCACGAAAAAAGCGGTAGAAGATAGCTAGAAATGCAACATTCCGGAGGTAAGAAAGAGGCTGATGACAGTCAGTCAGAGCAAAGGAATTAATAAAACAAAAAGCTGTGTGAGTTGAACCCACCCATACATGTGAAGAATACTCCAGACATGGCCGGATATGGCCATCGTGCAGAACAGTTTGGAATGAAAAAACAAGCGAAGACGGCATAACAAGATATTACATGTGAAGTTTACAGTTTAGATTTTAAGTAAAAGACGGAAAAAGGGTTTTCAAAAGATGGACAGAAGATATTCAACGTAGAACAGGGGGACAATTGAGCGTAGTTGAAGAAGAGGGGATAGTTGTGTGGAAGGTTGTGTCAAGTTGATTGATGAAGGAATGTAGCTTTTGAGGCACGCAACTAAGGTTTCTCAATTCTATTCAGATGTCTTAGAAAGATCAGAAGTCACGAATTCTGTGGCATCCCAGAGTGATCTACTGTTTACTTCCAGAAAGGTTAGTTGTCTCTGAAGAAACAAGGAAAACTGTTGTGTGGTATCATCAGCGTAGGAGTATCTAGGGCACGAAGTTTAGTTTAGATCATCGAAAAAAAATGAGAGTAGGTGGTAGGATAAAACATTGAGAAATACCACTGTTAGTAGATGTAAGAGAAGAACAGTGGCCGTCTACCAGAGCAGAAACAGAACAGTCATTGAAGAAACTTGAGATTAAATTACAGATAAAAAAGCTTGAAGGTGAAGGAGAGAAGTTTTGAGATCAAGCCTTTGTGCCAGACTCTATCAAAAGTTTTTCTTTTTCTCTAAGGCAACAGTAAAAGTTTCACGAAAATCTTTAAAAGAGGATGGCCAAGACTCAATAAGGAAAACCAGAAGATCACCAGTAGAGTAGCTTTGACAAAAGTCATACGGGCGATTAGATAGAACACTGTCAAGAAATGGATGTTTAAGAATCTTCTTATTGAAGATTCTTGAAGATTAAAAAACTTTAGATGAACAGGAAATTATAGCTATAGGTCAATAGTTTGAAAGATTAAAACGGTCACCCTTTTTTAGGAGCAGGCTGAATCTAGGCAAACTTTCAGCAAGAAGGAAAGATATAAGTTGATAGACAGAGTTGAAAGAGTTTCCCCTTGTAAGGTGGAAGCATATAGGCTTTCCGAATATTCAGGCCAGGTAAAGCATGCAAATTAACATTGTAAAGAACCTCAATTGAAGGCATGGAATAGATGGAGGGAAGAGAAGAGAAAGGAAAACTTCAGCATCATGCTAAGTAGAGGATTTGGCAATGCTTTGAGACACTTTCTTTTGTATATAAAATGCCCTCACACTTTTGCCCCACTAGTCACACCGTTGCACAGTAGACGTTGTACAACACGTCTACAAAACGGCATACATCACTCCTATCCATGCCTCACACAACAATACCAGCTGAACTAACGTAACGACTTTGGCTGCATCATCATCATGATAATATCAGCATATGCTTCACCATCATTACTGTAACAGACTTTAGCAAATCAAAAGTAGTAGTCCAGTGCCAAGAGTATTTTTTATTGTAATAGAACAAAATAGAATGTAGTGGCTTGCCCAGGTGATGGATGATTTTGACAACACAGGACGAGCTGATAAATAATTTTGAAAGACATGCCCTCACACTAAGCTCTAGACAGGCAGTGTTTTTCTTATTTTTTTTATATTTTTTTATCACCATATCGGGAGACAGGTCAAGGCCTCAGTGGACGCTGGTGTACACCGCTTTGCACAATTTCTACATCATATGAATAAGCTATGTTGTTTTCTGGTCCTTGTGGCTTTTCTTATATTATCTTTTATGCACTTCGAAAGTTTGCAATATGAACATACTATGCGACTTGTGCAATATTCAATCTCCTCATCCTTATCTTTGGTACCTTGAGCAATTTAATTAATCAGTCAGTTTATTGATCAATTACTTTTTAGGGAAAGCTTGTAAAACAATATAAAAAAGGGTAGCTTCACATTGAAAAGAAGGGGAACAGATGGTGCGTGAGACTTTTGTATGTATGTTTGTGGAAGTACTGCAGTTTTAACCTCCACTGCTTGCAGTAGAGGGCTGGTATGGCAGGTGAAGCTAGGTCACAATAGGTAATAATTCCAATGAATTACAGATTGTTGAATATCTTATAAATTCTAAATTAGTTTGAAAATTGTTGATATCTCTCTACCTAAAATCAATGAGTCTAGAACAGATACATCCTCTCAATAACAAGTAAAAGTCCCAGAGCCTCAAAATACAAGTCCTGTCATTTGTGAAGGATGCTTTCAGCTTGAGTGATATGCTCTGGAGATAAATGTTATAAGAATTCGTTATATCGAGATGTACATCCAAAGTCTTTTCAGATATTAAATCAATCGAGGTATTAGGGAAGCTCAGCCTTCAAGTGTAGAGAGCTGGTAGTGTATATTAGGTGTTGCTGCTGCTGGTAATCTGTCACACACATCGTCAGGGAAAATGCACAACACTCTTTGTAATTGTATTGAGAGGAATTTCTTACAGAATATACCTGTCTTTGAAAAAAAGTAATTCTGCTCGGTATTTTTCACAGCTGGAAAAATGTTCCGTTTCCTGATGACATGTAGCTCTGCCTCCTTTTACCCTGCCTAGACTTTTATTTTTCTTGAGAATCTCTTCTTGCATATTCTCTTACTTTCAAGCATACGTTGTTTTTCAGTCTATCTTCCTTTAGTTACTTTCTTTATTGATAGTGTTAATATGCAACACTTGTTTCTTCCTATATTTTGTACGGAAAGTATATTCCTTTCTTCTTTCCAAGGATCCATTTAGGTTTATTCTTCCCTCACGGTTTCAATTATTTTAAATGGCTTGTTGTCATGAATTCAATGTCGTATACTCATTGTGTGAGATTTACAAACAGGTCACTAATTTCCTTCCTCTCCATTTAATAAATTTATCTAAACCTGATTTTCCATTTTTTTTCTTCCACTTCGCCTACATAGCCATTAAAGTCTCCATTAAGCAGAGCGTAACTATTCGCTACTTTCTGAGTTTGAGATGTGGTTTGTGTCATGTTCTTGCTCTTTATACTCATGAATAAGATCCAAGACACTGGTGGTTACACAGCAATGGTTAAGGGATTGTAATACAAACTATTTCCATACTGTTTACAACCCGCGCTGCTGCATCTGGCGAGTTGCCTAACCGTAATATTGGTGGCAAATTTCCTTCTCGCTAAGACTCAGGCTGTGATGAAATTAACATCTGGATTGCCTCGTCGCTAGAACAAGTGATGCTACTTACTGTGAATCTGAATGAACATTTTCTTCCTTTTCATGCACGTTTCATGTGACATATTCCAGCAGTTCTGGTTTATATCTGCTTGTCAAAAACCTGACATATACTCCTACATAATTCTATATACAACTGGTTTTGTGCGTACTGGATTCATTGGTAATTGGATATATTTTTTTCCCCTGATAAATCTGGTCTTCACCTTGACCAGGAGGAGTCTGTTTCCACACATCAGCCAGTACGATCGTATGCTACCAGGCAAATATTACTGAGGTGAACATTATAATATGCCTCACCAGATACTGGATCTCGCGCCAGGCAAAAGGTGGAGGAGGTCAAATACTGGCACAGTGAACACATTGCGACACAGCTCCAGCCACCGCAGACACATCTGGCCGGCGGGTCAGGGCTTGGTGACCCTTCAGGCGAGACATCATTGTGCACACTTCACATGTAAAAAAAAGATGATGTACTGCTTATGGTGTGTTGCTGCTATGCTGAAATATGTTCTTAGATAAACATTTTCAATTCTATTTATTTTTATCTATTTATATGTTTTTTGTGTGTGTGAGAGGCCCACGCCAAGGTTGACATAAAAGAAAAAAAAGAAAAAGAAGAAAAAGCACTAAAGGTATCGATATCAAAAGAATAGAGCAAAAAAATAATAAATAAATAAATAAAATAAAGAAAAAAGAAAAAAGAAAAGAAAAAAAAGAAAACAAAAGTCAGTGTCTTGAGTTTGTGTTTCTATTCTTGGATTTCTTCTTTCAGGCTCCCACAGTTGTCTCCATTTCACTATATGCAATCAAATTTTCAAGAGGCAGAACTAGTGACGAGGAAAGATGCAAGGAATCCATTGCTAGATCGCTAAAGGTTTGTACGAGACACAATAGTCTAATAAAAACTCAGCACTCAAACTAAATTCTGAGTACCGGTGCAACAACTGGAATGGGCTGGACAGACTGGAATGGGCTGGACAGACAAGTAGTGAGCGCAGAGTCAATGGGTAGCTTTAAAAAAACGGTTAGATGAGAGTATGGATAGAGATGATGGGTGGGTTGGATAAATACTATTGATTAAAGGGGCTGCCTCGTATAGGTCATACTGGCCTTCTGCAGTCTTCACCCTCTTATGTTCTTATGTTCTTGATAACAAGCAAAATAAAAAAAACAACAATAATGATGATAATGATGATAATGGTAATAATAATAATAATAATAATAATAATAATAATAATAATAATAATAATAATAATAGTAATAATAATAATAATAATAATAATAATAATAGTAATAATAATAATAATAATGATAATAATAATAATGCTAATAATAATAATAATAATAATAATAATGTAAATAATAATATAATAACAACAACAACAACAATAGCAACAACAACAACAACAACACAACAACAACAACAACAACAA
>CM035194.1:24189182-24199705 GCA_020233015.1 Callinectes sapidus
CACACACACACACACACACACACACACACACACACACACACACACACACACACACACACACACACACACACACACACACACCCAACACACACACACACACACACACACACACACACACACACACACACACACACACACACACACACACACACACACACACACACACACACACACACACACACACACACACACACACACACACACACAATGGTGTCTACTCACACTTGATGACTATTCATACTCATCTGTCGGTTTTTTTATTGAGGTAACCGAGTGTTAACCTTCAGGGGAGGCATCTCTTTCAACACAGCGCGCAGCTACTACTGGGTCACTACTGCTCAGGATATGCAAAATTAATCTCAAACTTGATCCTCTTTCTTTGAAACGCGTGGGAGGTGTAGGAGGTCACACACTGGACCAGCGGAATTATTACGAAAGAGCCTCTGCCTGTCGCTGCCTCTGGCCCCGATATATAAGCAGGGTCGGTGCTGACGAGAGCAGCACTCGACGCCCAGCACATCAACATGAAGCTTGTACGTCCACGCTCACTATTATTGTTCAATACGATTCTAAAACGAAAAAAAAGTAGATTAATTCAAGAGAAACATATTTACCAGTTAGAAATATCAAATTGTTCTATTTCGAATATGAATTAACAAGAGCAATACAGAATTTTAAAAATACCTTACAAGAAACTTTGATCAACGCTTTTTTAATTAAGAAAAAATTCCTTTCTGTTAGGTGATCATCGCCGCTTTCGTCGCCGTGGCCTTCGCCGCCCCCGACAGGACCTATGGCCCCCCTAACTCTGGATCCAGCGAGGAGGCAGAGATCCTGCAGCACGACTTCGTTCTTGAGGACGACGGCAGGTACAACCTGGATGTGAAGACCAGCAACGGGATCTCTGTGGCCCAGCACGGCAGCCCCGACGGCCCCGAGGGCGCCGTGGTCAAGAGTGGAGTGTACTCGTGAGTACCACTCGACTGGCAGCAACGAGTGTTATCTGTTTGTTGACAGTTTGGCAGCAGGCGTGTAGTGGTAACAGTATCAGTATTGTGAGTAGTAGCACAAAGACTAATGCACACTTTGTCCCCACAGCTACACCGCCCCTGACGGCACCCCTGTTGAGGTGAAGTTCGTTGCCAACGAGCATGGATACCAGCCCGAGTCTGACCTGCTGCCCGTGGCCCCCGAGTTCCCCCACCCCATCCCCCAGTTCGTGCTGGACCAGATCGCTAAGGCCGCCGAGGAGGACCGCAACCGCTCCCCTGAGACTAGATACACCTATGCCTAAACATTCCTTAACTGGACGTCATTGAGCGACAATGTTTTACGCCTGAAATTGTTACACACAAATGAAATACCATGGACATATAATGATATCCAGAAGTGCGGCGGGGGTTATTCTTTCCAGCACTGTAGCCGCGATGGAGCGTAATGATTGTTGTATGTGTAGATATATTTTATTTATTTATGTCTGAAATGAAAGTCTTATTAAAAAAAAACGTCTAATATTATTCCTTAATAATATTGCCATCCTTTTATTCCTAAAGCCAAGGCATTCGCCCACGTACACACACACACACAGAAAAAAAAAAAAAAAAAATCGTGGGCTCACATTTTTCTCTTTCCTTCTGCTTCTTTTTTCAATATGGTCCTTAATCACATCTATAGTTCTCATCAAAAATGTTATCTTCCAACACTGAACTCCACAAATCTGCAGAGGTACAGTCATCTAAGTAGCCATTTTCGTTTATTTTTTCTATGCCCTTAGCTAGTTTCCCTGTTTTACATAACAACAAGAAGCCAGTGACCGCTCATTGAGGCCATTAATCTTCAATTTGTCTCTTCTGAACTTCTAAATCAGTCTTCAAAATGAACATATTTAAGTATATGTTTCTGGATAAAGTTCTCTTTGGACAGCAGTAGGAACCAACAAAGGGCAATCCACTTATAACCTGATTTTATTCAGTTAACCTTGCCAATCGTTATTATGATGTTATGTTTTTTTGGTGTTTGCTATTAAAACCTTCAGTCGCTTTCACATATTGTCTTATCATTTTATTTTGTTAATTTCGTGATGTATTTTCTATTGCTGTAAAGATGGATGGCGACAGTTCTCCTGCAGCTATTACCAAAAGTATTATTATACTACCATTTACTTTCCGTCTAATGTTTTTCATCGATTTTCTGAATGAAAGTAAATGTCATAGATTTAAACAGGAAGAAACGCTCAATTTCTTAAATTCCTTCGATTTCCGAGTACGGTGAGTGATGTCATCTTCAGTGTCCCAAATACACATCGCTTTTCATGCCTTAGACATGACCTTTGAAACAACTAACGCCTCTTGTTCTTAGATCGCGCTTAACTGAAAATCTCTCTATTGGAATCCTCACATATGATTTCATATTAGAGCTTCTGACTTGAAAAGAATGCTTTGTGTTTCTTGTGGGGCAATGACTTTCTCTTTCCTGATACTGACTTTAAAAGAGAACCTTACTCATCTATCTGTACAATATACTTATCGTATGTTGGGGCACGCCTCCCATATCTCTCCTGAAGAGGTTGGTGTCAAAATTATTCGTCTCAGTATGTTACACTCTTCCGCAGTGAAGTACTTACATAATTACTTTCATTGTTCTTTGAATCTTGCTATCAGTATGAACAACTCTTCCTCTCGTGGCTTCGTTACACAAAAACCTTTTATTACTCTTCTAATTACGTTTATCCTGCTAGTGCGAGCGCTAGGCGATACCTTTACTCTTTCTTGTGGGTGAATAAAAACCTGTGGAACACTGTCTTTCTTTATCAACTGCTACATCCTCAAGCTATTTAACAGAAAAATATCAAGACTCTTTTAAAACTTGATTAACCTTCTCTTTTGCATTTCTCTCACAACAAGTTCTCTACTATTATTATGAGATAATCAAGCAGCTTTTTCCTTTGCCAGAAATCTTGCAAAGAAAAATATGAATGAAATGTATAAGTTTTCTATTAAATCTTTGTTGTTTCCTTCTTTTCTCTCTTTGTTTATGAACATCACGATGAGCGGGACCGACACAGCTTGTTTTTATAAGGATAAATTTTGTCTTTACCTTGACCAGGACGCGTCTATTTCGGCAACCATGCTAAATCAGATGTCAGGTCAATCCCACTCAAGGTGTTCATAATTAATGGAAATCTTGATCCTGTTCCTTCGAAATAAATGATAGAGGAGGTCATATACCGGAGCAGCAAAAAGATATTACGAAACAGTGCCTCGTTCCAGCACCTTCTCGCCAAGGACAGGTGTTACTCCCCGCCTGGCTGGATAATTTGTGAGCCGCTACGGGGAAGACGGCGGGCACAGCAGGGTCAGAGTTGCAAGTTGATGTCTTTTATATTTCGTTCTTGTATAGATGCAATGGAAATATTTATCCTTTATTTCATATATTTATCTCCGTGGACATAAAAAAAAAATGTTAAATTCATGTGGAGTTAAATCCTTTCTATTTTGATTTGGATAAGAAATCTAAAGTTTTTCCTGCGCGTTTTGCTATTATTGTACTCATTGGTCGCCAAATTCAAGATCGTCTTATTTGCTATTTGTTTCACCTTGCTGGCTGTGTCCCGTGATTATGACAACACTTGACGCTAGCGCCTCAACCTGAGGTTCATGGATTGAAGCTTGCCAGTGTCAGTCACAATATGTTTTTTAAATCTCATAATAAGAAAAAAAACACCTCTTATTTGGGTGTAAATTGCTTATGGGTACATTTTTTGATTATGAGTATTCAGAAAAAAAATCACTAGAAAACGTTTCATGTTCTTTTTTTTTTTTTTTTTTTTTAAGAAAACTGTACTATAAAATACGAAACAACAAAGGTACCAGGAGTGTCAGCGAGATATCTGTTTCACAGTGGCTCCTGCAACACCAAGAATGCTGTGGTCAAGTGTGAAAATCTTGAGGGCCAAAGTGGCCTGAAGGCAACGAGTCTTGTCTTGGTCTTGCTGCACTGCCAGAGATGTGATGTGACTTTCCTGATGCACACCCTGAACTCATAGTATGGAAAGAATAAAAACAGTTAAACTTATTGTTTTACGCGCTACTTAAAGCTGCAGGGAATCAAAGCTCAATAAGTTCTCTTCAGCAATGGCAATAAGATAAAATCATCAACGTTGGGCCTTTGCAGCAACTAAGTTTTCACTGAGGTGCACATTATGTGTGCGCAAGCGCCTACAAGAGTGAGAAAGTAATAATCCTGTTCAAATTGATAAATACGGATGTATTCTGCATAAAGAATATCTGAAAAAACAAAGAAAGTCTATATCGTAAATGAATGTGTTGTATTGTTATCTGCATTCTATAAAAAAACAACTCTTTAGTAACAAACCCAGTGGCTGTGTTGTTCCTGACTGAAAAAGATATGTGTTTTTATCACAAAACACCTCCAGTTGCTTGACTTTGTGGAGCACCTTAAAAAAAATAAATAAATAAAAAATAAATCAAAGGACGTAATTGTATTGCTTTTTTGGGGAAAAAAAATTGTGAAGAGTTTCTGTCACTGCTACACCTTATCCAATTCTATTTTCATTTCCATTTATTCATATTTCTCTCCTTTTCCCTTTTTTCCACATGTTACAATTGATATCAGATCCACGATAATAATTCCATTATCATTATCTTTATTTTTCCAATAAAATTTAAAACAGATACTCTAAGAACTCCTTGGAGGTGGATTCAGTACCATGTGCCACATTTACCAAAACACCAACTTCACAACACACACACACACTCACACACACACACACACACACACACACACACACACACACACACACACACACACACACACACACACACACATACAATGGTGTCTACTCACACTTGATGACTATTCATACTCATCTGTCGGTTTTTTTATTGAGGTAACCGAGTGTTAACCTTCAGGGGAGGCATCTCTTTCAACACAGCGCGCAGCTACTACTGGGTCACTACTGCTCAGGATATGCAAAATTAATCTCAAACTTGATCCTCTTTCTTTGAAACGTGTGGGAGGTGTAGGAGGTCACACACTGGACCAGGGGAATTATTACGAAAGAGCCTCTGCCTGTCGCTGCCTCTGGCCCCGATATATAAGCAGGGTCGGTGCTGACGGGAGCAGCACTCGACGCCCAGCACATCAACATGAAGCTTGTACGTCCACGCTCACTATTATTGTTAAATACGATTCTAAAACGATAAGGATAATTCGCGGAAAACAAGTTTAATATCTTTGAATATCAAATTGTTATATTTTCTTAATCCTAGTGAAGCAGAGCAGCAGGCGATTTGAAACATACATTACAAGAAACTTTGCCCAACGCCTTTTTATAATTATGAACTTTTTTTTCTTTCTGTTAGGTGATCATTGCCTCTCTCGTCGCCGTGGCCTTCGCCGCCCCCGACAGGACCTATGGCCCCCCTAACTCTGGATCCAGCGAGGAGGCAGAGATCCTGCAGCACGACTTCGTTCTTGAGGACGACGGCAGGTACAACCTGGATGTGAAGACCAGCAACGGCATCTCTGTGGCCCAGCACGGCAGCCCCGACGGCCCCGACGGCGCCGTGGTCAAGAGTGGAGTGTTCTCGTGAGTACCACTCAGCTGGCGGCAGCGAGTGTTGTCTGTTTGTTGACAGTTTGGTGGGAGGCGTGTAGTGGTAATAGTATCAGTACAGTGAATAGCAATTACTAATGCACACTTTGTCCCCACAGCTACACCGCCCCTGACGGCACCCCTGTCGAGGTGAAGTTTGTCGCCAACGAGCACGGATACCAGCCCGAGTCTGACCTGCTGCCCGTGGCTCCTGAGTTCCCCCACCCCATCCCTCAGTTCGTGCTGGACCAGATCGCTAAGGCCGCCGAGGAGGACCGCAACCGCTCTCCCGAGGACAGATACACCTATGCCTAAACACCCTAATTCATCTGAACGTCACAGACTGAGCTGAATCTACGCCTGAAATTTTTACAGCAAATACTATACCATGAACATACTCGTTATATGACACCCACGAGGCATCACAGAGGCGGGTCCCTATAGCACTGAGGGCGCGGTGGAGCGTAATGCCTGTTGTATGTGTACATATTTATTCTATGTATTTATATCTATAATAAAAGTCTAATCATAAATTATACTTAATGATATCCCTTCCCAGTTACATCTTTTCAGTGCTAAAGAGCATTTTTTTGTCCACACCAAAATAAATCATTTGATATGTAAGCAAAATAGATGAACAAACAAATAATTAATGAAACAAATGACTAAAAATTGTAAAAAAAGATAAAGAAATAGGAATACTGATTTATCCTTGGTTCATGTTTTCTGGTATAATTTGTCTTCAGATTCATGTTTTGCATTAATTGCCATTTACTTTGCCTTTTCTGGGTGCGTCTCGTGATAATGACATCTACAGACTGACACCAGTCCCTTAACCAGAAGTTGATAAATCTAAGCTCACCATTGTCAGTCACAAGCATTATGTTTTTCAATCTGGAAATAAGAAAAGAAACACCTGATATTTTGGTATAAATTGCTAATGATCGCTATCTCTGATTATACGGATTTGGGCCTCCGCCCCCAAAAAAGAATCATTAGAAACTGTTTAATGGCTAAATAAAAAAAAATCTGAGTGATTTTTATATTACTTAATGCGAAGAATTTCATACAGTTCATTATTTCTTAAGTGATTGTCGCCATTCTTAGAGCCAATCCTTCGAAGGTCAACGGGAACAACTTTGTTATTCTTCGGAAGGCGCGGAATAACAGAAGTGCCAAGAAAGGCAGCGAGATATCTGTCCCACGGTAACTCCCACAACGCCAAGAATACTGTGGGAAGAAGTGAAAATCTTGCGGTTCACAGTGGCCTGAAGGCAGCGAGTCCTGTCCTGGTCTTGCTGCACTGGCAGAGATATAATATGATTTTCCAGATGCACCCTCTGACCTCACGGCATGACTCTCAATGCACGTGGAAGATAAGAACGGGTAAAGTCCCTATTTTGTTCGTTACTGAAGACTGTAGGGAATCAAAGTTCAAAATATGTCTTTTAGTATCGGCATTATGATAAAACCATCGACATGTGGGCTTTTCAGCAACAAAATATTCATTGTCCTGTGCTCCACTTAATGCACGCTATGGAATTTAAATGGTTATGCATTCTGGTATGTGTGTGTGTGTGTGTGTGTGTGTGTGTGTGTGTGTGTGTGTGTGTGTGTGTGTGTGTGTGTGTGTACGCACTCCTGCACGAATATGAATGCAACAGCTTTGATGAAATAAAAAAATACGGCTAGAATTCTACATAAAAATACCAACTAAAAAAACAAAGGAAGTGTATATCGTGTATCATTGTGTTGTACTGTTATATATTTTTGTGCAAAATTCTCCCTAATAACTAGGCCAGGGGATGTGTTGTTCCTTACTGAGAGAGAGATAAATTCTTATCACAAAACATATCGACTTGTTAGACTCGTGGAGCAACTTTCAAAAATATAAATCAAATGACGTAACTGTAATGCTTTTGTTGGATGTAAATAATTATGAACACGGTCCGTTACTGCTACACCTTATCCCATTCTTTTTTTTATTTCCTTTCATTCACCTTTCTCTACTTGCTTCTTCTTTTCCACATATTACAATTGATATCAGTCAGATCTATGATTATGATTCCATTGCCACTAGTTTTTATTTTTCTTATTAAAAAAAAACTTCACAGACGCTCGAGGAAATCCTTGGAAGTGAATCCAGTGCCATGTGCTACATTTACACACACACACACACACACACACACTCACACTTTCTGTTCTCCTGGTTATCAATGGGAAAATGATAATGGCAGGATGGCTGTCGAGAGAGAGAGAGAGAGAGAGAGAGAGAGAGAGAGAGAGAGAGAGAGAGAGAGAGAGAGAGAGAGAGAGAGAGAGAGAGAGAGAATTGGGGAGTTGATCGGGGGTAAGGGGGGGTGACTCACCTATCCCGTGTTTGCCGTGGCCGGTGCCGTCCTTGCCTTCACTAGGCCGCCTCTTTCAACACTGCCAGACCAATCCTGAACGAGAAGAAGAAAAACGATCAGCTGCTTGATCCCGTTGCCTCGAAATAGGAGGTCAGCATCGACCTTACGAAAGAGTTCTTCAGTGCTACAGCGCCTCGCCCGGTATATAAGTGCGTCCAGTGCAGAGGTGGGCAGCACTCAACGCCATCGACTCAACATGAAGTTTGTACGTTCTCACTCACCCACTGGAATCTATACCAGCAAAAGATGAATGAGATAAAGAAGTGCAACAATTAATTTAACGAATATAATTGTAACAACTGAACAAAAAAAGTAATGATGTGAATAATCTTTAATATTCATCACATACTACAAGATGGTGGAAAGTTTGTTATCCACAACGTGCTTTTATCTAAATCTTTTCACCTAATAGGTGATCATCGCCGCCCTCGCCGCCGTGGCCCTTGCCGCCCCCGACAGGCCCTATAGCTATGGCTCTGCCGGATCCAGCGAGGAGGCAGAGATCCTGCAGCACGACTTTGTTCTGGAGGATGACGGCAGGTACAACCTGGACGTGAAGACCAGCAACGGCATCTCTGTGGCCCAACACGGCAGCCCCGACGGCCCCGAGGGCGCCGTGGTCAAGAGTGGAGTGTATTCGTGAGTACCACTCGGCTGGCGGCAGCGAGTGTTGTCTGTTTGTTGACAGTTTGGCGTTCAGTGGTAACAGTATCAGTATTGTGAGTAGCAGCTACTAATGATTACTTTGTCCTACAGCTACACCGCCCCTGACGGCACCCCTGTTGAGGTGAAGTTCGTTGCCAACGAGCACGGATACCAGCCCGAGTCTGACCTGCTGCCCGTGGCCCCCGAGTTCCCCCACCCCATCCCCCAGTTCGTGCTGGACCAGATCGCTAAGGCCGCCGAGGAGGACCGCAACCGCTCTCCTGAGAGGCGATACACCTATGCCTAAACACCCTCCAACACCTGGACGTCACACACCGAGAAAGAACTTTTGTTGATCTAATAACATTATATGCGAGAACCCCCAAGAACGTGAAGAGTCATGGAGAAAATTCACATAAATCATTGAGTTTGGCACTGCTGGCAGTTCACCGCATGAATCGTGCAAAAGTTGTCACTGTTTATCAACCAAATCTGTTTGATAAATATGTGTCTTTTATTTATTCATTAAAATGAAAATTTCCTCTCAACAATGTTTTTTTGTTTCCATCTCAAGTGAGAAAAAATAGAGAAAACACAGCAGAGAATGAAATTTTCATTATTCTTGTGCGTACAAAAGCTGCATTTATTTTCATACACTACAGACAGACTACTAGTATGGTCCTGGTACGTCAAAGAAAGTTGCTTTGGTTCTAATACTAAAAAATAGTAGCTACTGTTATTCAAATTTTCCCTCCGTGTGAAGACATACGTACAGTAATATCAATGGACTAATTTCCCGAGAATGCACCAATCATCGCTACAGTATACAACATATGAAACTTCCTGAGTACAACATAGTGGTAGAAGATCATTGAGAACAGGTGAGCCTCTCTTCACCGCCACCACCCTCCTTGTAGACTGTGTTCCACATCCATGCCATCCTATTCAGTTCACACTGCATTCATCAACTCAAACGGTACGTGTAGATAAGACCACTCCACTACATAGGGAGGGAAAGAGCAACAACAGCATCCTGATCAAATACGTAGAGAAGTTATATGTGTGTGTGTATACGTGTGTGTATATATATATATATATATATATGAAGATTCAAATTTTCCGAATACGTATATCGAATTTACCTGTAAAAATCCAACGGTGAGTGAAGGTTATGTTGATGTTGGTGCTTTTGTTGCTGCACGTGTTGTTGCTGCTGATGATGATGATGAAAATGACGGCAACGGTTATCATCATATTAATTAGAACATTATGAGAAAGAACATCAGATACAGTTGAGAATGAATGCTTCCAATATGAAAATAAAACTTGTTCCCCTTTTACTTTCGTAGGCAATCTACCTCTGCGCCGTGAGCCGCGGCAGCAGACCACCACCTGAACCTAATAGGGACCTTATCATTTATCTGTTGAAGGAAAGAAACCCATTCATTATTGTTCGGCAAAAAATGATGTTACCAAAAGAAAAGGTAATTGATAGTGATGTTAATATGCTAATACGATAATTATAGTGTAAGGAGAAGGGACACTGTCTAGAAGTGTTTGTCGCAACATTTCTGTTACAAATCCATTGGATCTGTAGCGGCGCCGATTACCTGGTGCCGAGTGAAGAAGACTCGATAATTTGTTACCTGATTAGAGAGCACCCAGCTATGAAGACACCGTCCCCACGCTTCGGAATACTTTCTATTTCAACTGACATTTGTTAACTCACGACATGATATGATATATATATATATATATATATATATATATATATATATATATATATATATATATATATATATATATATATATATATATATATATATTATATATAATTAATATATTATATA
>CM035194.1:24210954-24220954 GCA_020233015.1 Callinectes sapidus
ATAATAATAGTAATAATAGTAATAATGATAATAATAATAATAATAATAATAATAATAATAATAATAATAATAATAATAATAATAATAATAATAATAATGACAATAACAATAACAAAGATTGATAATCATAATATTAGTAATAATGAAAATGATAGTAGTAACTACAATAATAACAACAATAAAAATAATAAAGATAATAACAATACACAAATAGATTAAAAAAAAAGCCACCGCTGTGCATTGAAATTTTCGTTAATCAATCAAAGTGCAATAAAGAGTCCATGAAAAGTCCCACATAAACGTAAGCAAGCTGAAGGGCAATATGAAGGCAACTCTATTAAAGTGAAGGGATATGTACATGAAACAACAATAAACGTGGTAATATAAACAGCATTCCAGTTCCAACATGGCCTCAATGTATTTCCTTGCTGTTCTTCTCTTTTCTTCCAAATGAATAGTTTCCCAGGGTAATAATAGGTTTACTGAATCTCTGTTCTCCTTCTCCTCCTCCTCCTCTTCCTCCTCCTCCTCCTCCTTCTTCTCTTTCTTTTCTTCTTCTTCTTCTTCTTCTTCTTCTTCTTCTTCTTCTTCTTCTTCTTCTTCTTCTTCTTCTTCTTCTTCTTCTTCTTCTTCTTCTTCTTCTTCTTCTTCTTCTTCTTCTTACCTAATCTTTTCTTGCAGAACCATAAATCTTTGCTTATCATGATTCCTTTGACTCTCTTAGTGATATATGGCTTCTATTGCTTGGCCTCTACCGTTCATCATCATCATCTCTCTCTCTCTCTCTCTCTCTCTCTCTCTCTCTCTCTCTCTCTCTCTCTCTCTCTCTCTCTCTCTCTCTCTCTCTCTCTCTCTCTCTCTGATTACCAAAATCAAGAAGCAAGAAAAACTCTATTGCTCCCTACTGTGCATCCTGTGATAGCCTCAACACACTTGGCTCCCTCAAGGTCTCTAGTTTGTCCATTTCGGAAAGAAAACACGTGTTGTCATCACTAAACAAAAGTGGAAAAGCATTGTATTAAGTAATCACAAAGTTGCTCTTATGCATCGATGTTTTCGAAATAAGAAGTTTCCTCATTACATATTCTGGAAATTGGGTTTCTGATGATAGAACAATAAAAGCACACATGCGCGGTGATACATCCGACAAAAACTGGTTCAAGTTCAAACGAGGCCAATGGTTTCTTCAGAGGAGCGACTGACGTGCGTTCCCAATGACTTTGCTTATATCTTCTTTTTTTTTCATTCTTTTCTTTTTCGACACAAACGTCACTGGTGAGACTGGAGGGAAACAGCTCCATGCGAGGGTCGTAAAAGGTCACGGGATGATATTGAAGCATTTCCCCCATTATTTGAGTGAAACATGCAGGAAAACATGGTAATCTGCACAAGGGTTGCACTGGCAGGATTGGGGGACGGTAGGCGTGTCCTGGGCGGGGGCGGAGTTGTGCAAGACGCTGATCGTTAACTGGGACTACATGTGTTATGAAGCTCAAAGGTCACTGTTATCTAGCTGGCTCTCATCATGAAGCTGGCAACCGAGATCTGCGCCGTATAAAAGCCTACGATTGAGTCAATGAGGCACAGGACTCCTGGGTTACGTCTTAACATGAAGCTCGTAAGTCTCTCTCTGGTCACTGAATCGCAAATCTACAGCACAGGATCAGCGAGTCTTTTCACTATCATTGTCATTTTGGAAACCTTTCCTTCACATCATATCAAGCAGTAGAGCACATCCCACATGTCAAGTTTTGTCTTCATGTCACTATTTCTTCGCATACCCACATTTGCAGATCGTGCTCGCTGCTATCACCACTCTGATTGTTGCGGCGCCTGACGGCTACCACAGCAAGGAAGTGCCGATCATCAAACATGATTTTATCATGGAGGAGGATGGAAGATATCACTTGGAGTTTGAAACTGGAAACAACATCAAGGTGTCTCAGTCAGGCTCCCCTACCGATAAGGGCGCCATCGCCAAAGCTGGACACTTTTCGTGAGTAAAACAACGTGCTTACATTAAAACAATTGAAAGTTACTATGAAATATTCACTCAAATTTTCAAGAAAAAGACAACATGATACGTTGCATTTACAGCTATACGGCCCCTGACGGCACTCCAGTCAGTCTTAAGTTTGTCGCCAACGAGCACGGCTTCCAGCCCGAGTCTGACCTGCTGCCCGTGGCCCCAGAGTTCCCCCACCCCATCCCTCAGTTCGTGCTGGACCAGATTGCTTTCGCCGCCGAGCAGGACCGCAACCGTTCTCCCGAGGACAGATACACCTATGATTAAGTCTTACTGCTAGAGGGTTAGCTAAGAAGAAAGAAAAAGAGAAAGAAAAAAAACGATCAGTACTATTCTCCGCAGTAATGTAATCTGTAATCTTATTTTTCTTTATATTTCGTGTGTTGGTAGATAACAAATTATATTTTGTTAGTGCATTTATATGTCTGAACACAGCACGCACCAGTCTTTACATGAGGGAATCCAGCACCGCGATTCCAGACCAGTGTTGAGACCGCCGAATTACTTTACTGTAGATACTGAAAGAGCGAAAATGAATGGAAGATCTGGTGTGTGTGTGTGTGTGTGTGTGTGTGTGTGTGTGTGTGTGTGTGTGTGTGTGTGCACGCGCGGGCTTGGGTGGGGAGGGAGGAATATGAAGTTGCAGTAACAACTACATGTCCAGTTCTCTTTCTTGTTGTAAGCGAGTGGAAAAAAAAATCGAAATGTATACAGGCAGCAGCTTACCAGAGAGGTGCAACTTATATATCACATTGGTGGGAGGCGCGTCTTGGCGAGCAGGTCACAGAAGAATACAGCATAAAATACATTATCAAGCATAAATACAAGCATACGTAAGAACACATTTAATCTCAGCAAATAAGGAAAGTACATTCTCACTGTCACACATTCACATAAAAACACTAAGATGACGTGAATGTCTCTGATGTTTCTGATACCATTATTTTCTTTATTTATTTAATTTCCTCTCTTCCTTGTATTTTTATCCTTTCTCACTCTTAAATTGAGCAAATAAAGGAAAAAGTAGCTACGAACACTAACATTTCCTTGTATTTTTCCTCTAGCCTAGATACATTTTAAACTCTCTTTGTCTGTTTACTTTCTTTTCTCTCTGATTTTTCTTCTTTTATTTATCTATTTTTCCTTTCTTCCCTGTATTTTCCCTTTCTTATCCTTTCTCTTTCTAGAATTCAGCAAATAGAGGAAAAAGACAGCTAAAAACACCACTTCCTTGTATTTTCCCTCTGGCCTAGATACGTTTTAAACTCTCTTTGTCTGTTTACTTTCTTTTCTCTTGACCTCCTTTCCCTTTTTAAAAACAAAACATGATTAAGAAAGGAAAACCTGCAGCCTAAATGTGTTACAAATTACATATTGTCTTTATGGAAAAATACATGTTCCAATACAAAGTAAAACAATCAAATAACTGTTTATGATTTTCCAGTTAATGCAACAACTTGTCTCACTTGGGCGTGTACTGGTGGGGAGGAATGTGTTGGACTGTGGTGAACGGGTGGAGGAGGAGGGGTGAGAAGGATGGAGTGGGGGTGGTAAGGGTCGTGGAGATGATTACTGACATGGGCGAAATGAAGGGAAGACTGCTAAGAACACGTGGGAAGACTGGAATGGCAAGACAACCGAGGACATGACTAATCGAGGTGCTCAGAAATTCCCAGCTTACACTTGATACCCGTGGTGTTGGCTATGTTGACGGTGGTGGTGGTGGTGGTGGTGGTGGTTGTGGTTATCCTGTTGGTGGTGCAGTAACAAATGTACGGTGAAGGAAACACGGCCCAAGGAACAGCCAGACAACAAAACAACAGTCAATTAACCCTCCTCGGCAGCGCCTACACCAAGTACCACAGTGCACCTCACCTCCCTAGAAGCTTGGGCAACACGCACCACTCCTGCCAAGCGAAGCAAAAGGAGCGTCACGCAAGATTCCTGTCCACACATCACTGCAACACACTCACGCTGTTCACGCCGGACACAGACGCCTCACTGGTGATGTTCTTTGGTAAACTATGCGATTTCGCGATAGTAATTCTTGCCGGTGAGAGAGAGAGAGAGAGAGAGAGAGAGAGAGAGAGAGAGAGAGAGAGAGAGAGAGAGAGAGAGAGAGATGGAATATGTAAGAAAGTTAACGGTGATATGAAAAAAGAACAAGAAATAAAGGGGGAAAAAAGAGAACGTCATAATGAGGACAAAAAAGAATGCATGAAATATAAAGTCAATAGATTTATGTATATGGTGGAAAGTGTATATAATCGTATGAATTTGTGTTTTATAAAGGAAATGTCGCACAAAGGCATGCTAGGTTCTTGCAACTTTTCTTATGTTCTTATGGTAAAAAAAAACAAAAACAAATAGATAGATAAATAAAAATAGGAAAATAAATAAGTATAAAAATAAATAAATAAACAATGACAATGCATCATCACAATTTAAAGGCTGCAATCACGATAAGAATATATACAATGATAACAACAACAACAACTAAAATAGCAATACTCATTATAGAATTGAAAAAAAGAAAAAACAATGCAAATATCGCATAGCATTACACTCTCTACTAATATTCTTTTCACCCTTTGTCCAACTCTCACTACCCAAACTAACCAAGTACTGATGTTAACTATTCCAGCCAACAGAAAAGACATTGAAGTTTGTCCAAGAATTACTTTTAAGGAAACATTTATTACTCAGTGCGGAGGGCGTGGACTTGGAGGAGGGCGGGGCAGAGAGAGAGAGAGAGAGAGAGAGAGAGAGAGAGAGAGAGAGAGAGAGAGAGAGAGAGAGAGAGAGAGAGAGAGAGAGTATACGTAGGTAAGAATACACATGGAAGTGAGTGATACCGTGTGTGTGTGTGTGTGTGTGTGTGTAGCGGCACAGGCCAGGCGAGGGCGGGGCGAGGCTGCAAAGAGTGATGGGCTAGTGAAGCAAAACGGCATGCAAATGTACAACTCTGTCTCCAAATGTGAGGCTTAGCGCGGCGCGGCTTCCCTCACTCACAGGACGAGCTGCCAGGAACTGTTGTGCAGAAAATATGGTGTTGTGATAAGGAGGGAAACCACAATTCTTACGCGGTCTCGTATATCTCTGTTACTTCCTTCCAAATATTCACAGTGTCTCGTGGATCCCCTGACCTGACTCTAACTACTCTATTGTCGGTTTAACGCCTAACTTGACCTGTTCGCCTCCTGTCCTTCTTGGTAGCGGGCAGAATATCCTTTATCCTTTTTTTCTGTCTAATTCATTTTGCGTTGCGCTCTGTCCACTTCTGTAGTAACAAAATTGACGATGGGAATTAAAACTGTTTTACTTAACATATAAATTCCCACAACAAATAGATATCAGTTTCTCATTTAATGTACATGGGCTTTCCGTGGTAATTTTCAAGTATAAAGCACAACTTTCCTTCGCATATGCTCTGTTGTAATTGTGTGCATAAAATCAAACGACTGAAAATCAAGAGGAAATTCATACTTATGAGTAAATCAAATAAACATTTACTCCTGAACAACATCCCTAAACATGGAATGTAAATCCAAAACAAAAACAAGAAAACCTTCCATATTCATACTGTTTGCGGCTTGTCTATGTAAATAAATCTACATCACAACATTCTAACGCGTGTTTTTTTCTTTTTTTTAATCTTACTTTCATTTCTGTCACGAAACATTCATGTAGTTAAATACTTAACGGTAACTAAAAGCCGGTACAATTGAAGCATGTTACATGGTGTTTACGTCTTAATCTGTTCCATAAAGAAAACAATCACTTTATCTTGTAAAATTGTTCTTACCTTCTTACAACATAAACGTTATTATCACTCCATCTTTAAAATTCAACTCTTTTGTATTTAGCTGTATTTTCTCATCAATAACAATTTCAATAATTTTGGGTGTTTCTTGAGACACATGGCTGCTCCACACTCATGACCCACAGAATATATACTGCAATAAAAACTGGTTCATTAGCTAAACGTGACAACTTTGAAATCACGTCATATTGTAATCTATAGAAAACCTGCTGGCTCTCATGAAATAACATAAGAACATATAGAACACTGTTTCCCTATACGTAGGATATCTAGTAAAAAAAAAAACTGAATGTGTACTATACACATTTATCATCTCTATCCATGAATTTATCTAATTCGTTGAATCTTCTTATCTAATCCTTAAAAAATACTTTAAACCTTTTGTGTTGATTGTACCATTACTGGAACATTATAACATATGAAAAAGGTTTCTCAGCATTACATTTGATTATTGAGTCCATTGATGGCATTGAACACTCTAGTTGTGGTGTTAATGTCCACAAATGAGAGAAGCAGATTTTTTTTTTCGTGTGTTTTAGTTCTGGCCGAAATGTCAGAAAACTTTTACAATATAAATTATAATATTTTGCCACGACGCCTTGATTTATACGTCCCGTTTAGAGCGCTAGAAACCCGAGCCTCTGAGAAAGTGGCGTCCATTCACTAAACAGACATTCCTCGTGGATATAACCTGCTTACAGGAAAAAAAAATGTCAGACTGAATAATCGACGGAGTTTGAGCATTCATATTATTGAGAATTATCATCGTTTTATAGTTTACACCTCGATCATTCAAATCATTATGTATACAAAAAGGTAAACACCATTTTCAAAACTGAACGGAATTGTTCACCAGAAGTTGCTCTTGGATAAGGTTTAGCACAAATGAATATGTAAATAGTAAGAGAGGAAAGAAAGACTGAACAACTACTCTATACTTAAGAACATAAAAAAAAAAAAAAAAAAATAGGGAAAATATCAAAAAGCCATCAGGACTGGTCGTGTGTATGTATGTGTACGTGTGTATCTGTGAAACATACATACCTATCTCCACCTCTCATTCCCAACAACATATTTGTCTGTCTAATCTTCATTTAAAATCCCCGATACCTTGGCAATAAAATAATTTTTGAATCAGTTACTTTCATCTATCATTCAAGATGAGAATCAATTCCTCCATCTCCTCCTAAAACTTAGATTTTCAAACTTGAATGTGTTATTTTTTTATGTAAAAAGGGAGCTCACCCAAGAGTAAAATAAAAGCTAGTTAAGAAGAAAAAGGCCCACTGAGGTGCTGGTCTCCAAAGTATTTTTAAAAGACTGAAGTATTTTCTCTACTACATTTCTTTTTACTTTTGTTCTACCCTGGTGACATTTACTTACGTTCTCCTTATACTCGTTACCACTTAATGATTTATATCAGGGATGTAAAATAATGTAACAACTCTATTTTTTCCTCGTAAGGAATATGCATTTTCTATGCGTCTGGTCATTGTCCTTTGTACTGACACTAATAATCCTAAATTTTTCTTGTAATGTAGTTATCAGAACGCTATGGCAGTGTAAATAAGGTCTGACCAGCCTATATATAACTTTAATACTCAATAGCAAGTTCTCTGTATATGGCAACTCTTTGGTCATTATTTTTGTAATATTCTGTCCTAATTCCTCAATCGCCTCCTATTCCTGCTACGATTCCACTGACTCGTTCCCTTCTCTATCATCAGGCACATAAAAATCACCGTGATAAAATAGCTGGACGCTTCAAGACGTTTATATTTCTCAGTACTTTTTCTTGAGTTTTCTTTTATTTCCACTCCAAACCCTGAGACTCTTCAAATGTCTCAAGAAGATAATTTCCACTCGACACATTTCTGCCCCGTCACTCTCTTTTCCTCTCACCGCTTGCGCAATGCGATATGGTTCGAGTAGAAAGGAGACAATTGTGGGCGAGGATACTGAGCTTACTCGAACTGACCTTGAAAATAAAAGGTAACACCAGGATTCAGGACAAAAATCATGCTGGTTTTGCAGACTTGGCAACCTCGCGGCGTCGGTCCCTATATAAGACAGCGGGTTGAAGGGACGTCACTTCTTCGGCAGAAACTACAACATGTTCCTCGTGAGTTCTGCCTCTCCCTTGCATAGGAGTCCTTCTAGGCATTGTTCATCCCCCTTAAGTCACCCATAACACCCCCAATACTGTTCGTCTTACTGGTGGAAATCTGTCTCCTGGTCCTCTATCCCCTTCTTGACCTTTTGTTCCTACTACTACAGTACTAAGGCATACTGTTACTGCTGTTATTACTATTACTTATACTAATATTCATCTTCGTTATTTACCTTTTTCATTTCTGCCATTAATTTTCTTTACGATCATCTATTTTGCATTTCTTGTCCCTTTCTTATTTCTGCAACTACTTCACGTCCTGGTCATTATCATCCTTGTCCTTGTCTTCTTCTTCCTCCTCCTCCTCCTCCTTCCTTCCTTCCTTTTTTTCTGAGTCTTTTGCAACATTCGATTCCACTTTTCTTATATCTTTCCAGCACTTACTGCCACTCACCTTTCATTTCCTACCTAATTTTTCTTTCTTCCTCTCTGCTTCCTTTCAATCAATATCATAAATAATCTCATTTGCCCCATCACTCATCATTTGACTCGATAATTTCCATATTTACTTGTTGTCTCTCACTCATCCCTCTTTCATATCTCACACTTTTCTCATTCGATTAATGATTGGATAAGATGTTGCAACTCGGTAATGATGTAATGGATGCTTAAATGTGGTGGTTTTATGTTCATACAATTATATACGCAACTACTACAAGTTAGAAGCCAAACACAAGTACAAACACGCCCCCTCCCCTTCACCTAAACAGACACACATAAAACCACGGTAGCTTATGCGGTGCACACTCCTACAGGTTGTTCTCGCTGCCCTGGCCTCTGTGGCTGCCTCAGCCACGCAGTACGCTGCGCCCCCTCCCCGCCCTGATAGTTATGAGACTTCCCGCGAGTATATCCCCATCCTGAAAGACAACCGCGTGCAGGAGGATGACGGAAGGTACAACCTGGACATAGAGACTGGCAACGGCATCTTGCTGTCCCAGTCTGGCGCACCCGACGGCCCCGAGGGTGCCGTGATCAAGGCAGGAGAGTATTCGTAAGTAAACAATTCACTTCATGTATGCAACACATTCTCTCTCTCTCTCTCTCTCTCTCTCTCTCTCTCTCTCTCTCTCTCTCTCTCTCTCTCTGATCCTCTTTATGGTTATAAACAAGAGTCGAACAACAACGTCCTGCCGTTATTACGCAGCATCTCGCCCACAGCTACATTGCTCCTGATGGCACTCCTGTTCACGTCAAGTTCGTCGCCGACGAGAACGGTTACCAGCCTCAGTCTGACCTGCTGCCTGTTGCCCCCGAGTTCCCGCACCCCATTCCTCAGTTCGTGCTGGATCAAATCGCTAAGGCTGCCGAGGAGGACGCCACAAGGCGACCCCTTAAGGAGTCTGTTCCTTCCGGCACCTACAGAGCCCCATAGACAATTTTAATGAGGACTAAAGTTTTGCCAATACCGAAGCTTCGACATATGCATGCATTCATCCCGTCACTTCTGTATTTATTACTTTATTTAATTGAAAATAAAATGCACATTCATTGATACCTTGTCTGATTCACTGGCGTAGTTTGTATAGATATTCATAACTCCTGCTTCACAAGTATCAGACTTTGATCATTCTTATCAGGAGTCTGTTCCACCAGCTTGTCACAGACTTTCATATGCAAGCCGTGTGTGTGTGTGTGTGTGTGTGTGTGTGTGTGTGTGTGTGTGTGTGTGTGTGTGTGTGTGTGTGTGTGTATGTGTGTGTGTGTGTGAGTGCGTGTGTGTGTGTGCGCGCGTGCGCTCGTGTTGTGTCTTGTGTTATTAGCACATCATTTATGAAACTGTTCACGTTCATCAGTAAATAGATGAACGAATGACCTGACCAGCTCTACTCTTTGATTGCAGATTGGTGGTAACGTAATTGCATTTTAACGAATCATGGAACATCAAACAATATTGACGAGATACTTCACTTTAAGAGGATGGTTTCCTGAAAGCTATGATTTGCTGAGATATGGACGATGATGCTTCGTTAATGTTGTC
>CM035194.1:24225954-24228454 GCA_020233015.1 Callinectes sapidus
ATAGCTATGTTCATTCACGGAAAGCGCTGCAAAATCCTAAATGGTTTTAATGAATTTGGAACATCTTTTCATTTTTAAGGCAAAGAACACTCGAAGTACAAATGAATAAATGCGAAATGGTGGAATTTTCGTATAGTTATATTTGATTTGTTGGCAGTAAGCGTACAGGCAGTGGTGGTGGCAAAGAAGTCACCACCGTTGTTGCAGCCTTCGTGGAAAAAAAAAAACATTCAGAGGAAAAGATTGCAATTCACGATGGAAGTTAAGATTATGTGTTGCTTTCTCCCTTTCCCTCCCTTCTCTCTCTCTCTCTCTCTCTCTCTCTCTCTCTCTCTCTCTCTCTCTCTCTCTCTCTCTCTCTCTCTCTCTCTCTCTCTCTCTCTCTCTCTCTCTCTCTCTCTCTCTCACACACACACACACACACACACACACATACACACACTTACACAGTTGACAGCGTATCCACATTTGCTGTCTCCCGTGCAGAGCCTTTAACCAAATTTGTCTGACACGCCTCACCCTCGATAACAGGAAGTAAGAAGCACGAGGCGCCTCCCATTGTTAGTGTAAGTAGGTGTGAGCGCATGAAGTCCGTTCCGAGGCAGTGTGGTGGGAGGGAAGTGAGAGTTTGACAGAAAAGAGAAAGTAAAATTAAGTACGGGTGTCCTAACTACATTATATATGTTTATGTAAATATCTTTGTCAATCTGTTTAGCTGTCTGTTTTGTCTATATGTTTGCTTGTCTATTTGCATGTTTAGATACGTATGTGCGTATATTATTTTGTCTCCATAAAGAAATGTGCTAAATACAGCAGCATTTGTGTCTGTTTCCTGTCACTCTGACCATACCTATAAGTAAGACTAAGACTGCCACATTTACACAGACAAAAGACACTGGTCTCATCAAATTGAGAAAACAAACAAAAGGGTTATGAAACTAAAAACCAAATAACGTGTTTACATTATCAAAAATACAGGATGGAGTCTCAGCTTTCTACACAGCGTTAATCACGTTCATACAAAAGCAAAGTAACAAATAAATAATACATGAGTCAGTCGGTGATATGATTTGCCTATGGAATATTCTCTCGGCATTAGAGGGGCGAGCAGGCAGCAGGCAGCGGTTGACACACATCAGGTAACGGGCCTGGGAGTGCCAGCAGGTCTCAGCGTGACTGCTCACCCCTGTAACGCCACGGTCTCAAGTAATGTAAAATTTCCTCTTATTATTCGTATCTCTCGTCTCGAGCACGGTTGGCATCCTGTGTGGCGGCGAAGGCGATTTGGTCCAGGACGAACTGGGGGATGGGGTGGGGGAAGGCGGGGGCCACGGGCAGCAGGTCAGACTGTGGCTGATAACCGTTCTCGTCAGCGACAAACTTGACGACAACGGGAGTTCCGTCAGGGGCAGTGTAGCTACAAGCAAACAGAATGAGTCAGTCACACGAATTAAAACAAATAAACCACGGGGTATTATATCGGTGAGAAGAATGAAGGACTGGCAAGCAACTTACGAGTATTCCCCAGCCTTGACCACTGAGCCCTCGGCCCCGGTGGGGGAGCCAGACTGGGACTGGATGATGCCGTTGCCGGTCTCCACGTCCACACTGTATCTCCCGTCATCCTCCTGAACACGGACGTCCTTCACGATGGGGATGACCTCCCTGGAGGCATATTCTTGAGGGGCGGCGGCGGCCGCGGCGGCCAGGGCAACGAGGAGGATCTAGTCAAATGCCAAAAAAGGGACTGACGGAGGATCTTTTTATGCAAATCATACTCATCTGTGATCCAAAACTTAAATGTCAGCGTGTGCTGATGCTTCTTTTGATTGCAGTGGTCAGAGCATTGAAATTGCACAGGAGGCGAAGCAAATGAATGCACTTCTATATGTCAAAGTGTGATTACTCAACAGTTATTTTGTAATACCCTATATTAGGCAGAGATGTCTTAAGAAGTAAATATTGTTTTTATCTCTTTATGTATTTACTTTCAAATGAAAAATCATCTTAAACATTTTTTTTCTATAAGTTTCAAAGAATAATTATGAGTTGCTTGCAAAGGATGCGCATCGCGGCACTGCCACGCAGCTCCAGCACGAGCTCAAGCACAACTGGTCACGCACCAAGCAGGCAGTCAGTACTTACAATCTTCATGTCGGCGGCTCGAGGATAGACGTGTGTGGATTCAAGAAACAACGCTGCCTATATACTCCCTTCCTCCTTGCAGTCGGTTGCCGAATGTTGACAGACGCATGCACTTGCAATGCAGCTTTCTCAATAACCACTGGTTTTCAAGGTCGTAACATTTGGCTCACACCTCCTCGCCCAAGCATTGTCCTCCTTTCCAACATAACGCATATTTTCTGATTTTAACCCTCAGTGCCCGCCGCACCCTGAACTGGTCGTTTAAGACCAAGCATGGCGTAAGTACCGTCTTTCTGTATGCAAATCCGTTCAGTGGCCCCAGAGTGTGCAACAATGGACTAGGTTGTGGCGCGGT
>CM035194.1:24311892-24323613 GCA_020233015.1 Callinectes sapidus
TGTGTGTGTGTGTGTGTGTGTGTGTGTGTGTGTGTACTTCTTTTATCTCACATTTTTCCTATCTATCCCCTGTTCTTTCTCGCCCAAACTCGTATTTTCTTTTGTTTTTGTTTTTCATCCTCTTACTGTTATTCTTCACAATTCTTATATTTTCTCATCACTTTTTCGGTTTCTCACTTCTTTTAACAACTGCCATTTTGTTACATTTTCTCTCTATTATGACGAAAGTTCTCGATGGTTCTCAGTCTTTTTTTTTCACTGTGCTCCATCTGCCTTCCTCCTCTTCTACTATTTTTGGTGTCTCAGGTCAGTCTACTCTAGTTTATCCTAACTGGAGCTAGAATAAGCCACACTATCTAATATGGAGTCGTTTTCTATTACTCGATGATTGCTCTATCTTTTTTATTGCATGTCTGCATGTGTGTGAGAGAGAGAGAGAGAGAGAGAGAGAGAGAGAGAGAGAGAGAGAGAGAGAGAGAGAGAGAGAGAGAGAGAGAGAGAGAGAGAGAGAGTGAGTGAGGGCGAGAGAGAGAGAGGACGGAGAGAGCAAGGCGGAGGAGAGGAGAAAGAGATACGTGGGACGAGAGGGAGGGAGGCGAAGAGAGAGAGAGAGAGAGAGAGAGAGAGAGAGAGAGAGAGAGAGAGAGAGAGAGAGAGAGAGAGAGAATGAATAATGCTGTTTCTTTCCAGCGTAGCATCATTGATTATGATAATGTAAAGTAAGAAGGAGGATGGGGAGGAGGAAAAAACACACAGATCACTTATGGTGTTCCTATGGGTGTTTTACCTACTAGTGATATACAATTATTGTTGTATTATCACTGGATTTATGAAAATATCCCTGGATACTCAAATATCTTCTAACAGAACCTTGAAAAAAAAATGTAATGCGCAGTTGTTAAAAATGCAGTTCCGCTTCTCTTGTAGCTTGAATAATAATAATAAGACTTAAGTTCCTAATCACTTTCACCTATTAGCATTACTGATTTTACAAGGTACATAGATGATTTATTAAGTTGTCATGCTTTTTTTCTTAAACTACTGCTTGGAATATAAAAACAGCCTTTGAAAACTCCAGTAATTTGAACCACACAAGTGTTATTAAAGGTTATATAAATCTTTAATAATTTAGTTCTCACGCATTTTTCTGAATTATCGAGTCCTGGAAACAATATGGCGTGCATAATCGAAACACTATCCACCATTAATTTCCACTTAATTAGTATACATATTACCTAATTTTAAAAGCACACAGAAAATTAATATGTTCTCGTATTTGTTATTATTGTTAAACTACCACTTGAATCATGAAAACACTCTTTGACAACCCAAGTATCTTCCACTACACTATCAAACACTGAAGGCACAAAAACACCCAACAACAGAAACATGTAAGCGACAGTTAGAGTGAGGGCGGGGCAGGCCAAGAGGCTGGAAGGAAAACGAGGCCTCCTTTTCAGGGGGGACTTAAATACTTGTCTCAGTGTTGTCAGCAATGTGAAATCGTGTTTCCTGGGAATATCCAGACTGTTTCTGGTTACTTAAAAGGGTGGTGGGATGTACATATAACTACCTTTCGTAACTGGTGTTGAGGGATAGTAAGATTCTCTCTCTCTCTCTCTCTCTCTCTCTCTCTCTCTCTCTCTCTCTCTCTCTCTCTCTCTCTCTCTCTCTCTCTCTCTCTCTCTCTCTCTCTCTCTCCTCAATACCAGTTACGAAGGGTAGTTCTCTTTAAAGTGATTAAATTGATCGCTTATGTTTCAAGTATCACAAACATTGATGTCAATCCAAACATTTGAGGAACATAAAAGCGCAGGTAATAAGAAGGCTGAAAAATAAGTTTATCTATGCATGGCAGCTCTTCACCACTCAGTGACTTTCTTTCATTTATCTTCATTCATTACTTTTTCTTTCCAGTAAGATTAATGTCACTGTATTCACAACATCCTTACTAAATTCCCTATATTGATTTATAATTTCATTTAACATTTAATTAGGAAAACATATATATTCATTACTCACAAGTACGCAATATTCTTTCATCCCGGACACAACTCACACCACTCGAGGTAGTATAGAATGGTGGTGGTGGCAGCAAAGAAGCTTGACGGAAGGCCTACACACTGATGGAAATGCAACTCGCCTCGGGGCAGTGGCGAGGGTGACTGACGCGTCGCCTCACCGAAGCGTCGAGAACGGAACAACGAACCGTGAATTGTGATTACGTGGAAGTTTCCTTCTCATCTGTTTACTGCTCTGCTATCTTAATTTATTCTTGGACTATATGATTATCAGGCACCAAGGCAGTACAGTGAGAAATGATTGGACAAAAGGTTAGTGTACGTAGAGTAAAGATAAGACAGGAGACAAGTAAGTACTGACTCGTGACCACCAACTGTGATGCCAACCAGTATTACGCAACTTGACGTTTCATAGCAATATCCACTTGTTCTCTGTTCAGAAACGAAAACTTCATTTGCATGTTTCCACTTCTGATATCAATTATATGTTGATGATTATTGAACATGACTTACAGTTAGTAGACATTTTATGAGAGAGAAGAAATAAACGTTTGTCTTTGCTAGTCTGAAGTGTATGGCAAGTTTATGTATTAGCGGTTGACTTTCTTGTTACGGGATGACTTCATTGGCGGAATAGGAGGTGAATATTTTTATGAGGAAGCAAAAAAATATAAACAAATAACTACAGAGGAATGATTTATTATTAAGTAATTTGTGATACTAAATAAATTAAATTATGAGGCCGACGTGGGTTACGGAATGTAATTCATGGTGGAGTCTTCTACTGGTGGTAAACGGGAGATGGAGCTGGAGTGCCGTATTGGGCTTGGGCGGCGTCCTCTTCGGCAGCCTTAGCGATCTGGTCCAGCACGAACTGAGGGATGGGGTGGGGGAAGGCGGGGGCCACGGGCAGCAGGTCAGACTCGGGCTGGAAGCCGTTCTCATCCGCGACAAATTTGACGACAACAGGAGTGCCGTCAGGGGCGGTGTAGCTGTGACAGAAGTGGCAATTAACAACAAACGATACACTCATAATCTTATAAGCCAAGTCATACTGAGGATAGAGGAGTGACTCACGAGAACTGGCCGGATGACACGACGGCGCCCTCGGGTCCATCGGGGCTTCCAGACTCAGACAACACGATTCCATTTTCAGCCTCCACGTCCAAGGTGTACCTTCCATCGTTGCCCTGGGTACGCTCGTCCCTCACGATCTTAACTGGCTCAGTGGGGGGAGGAGTGTAGCCATAGGGTGGGCTCTCAGGAGCAGGAGCGGCCAAAGTCACGGCAAGCACGGCGGCAAGGATTACCTGCGGGACCAAAAAATAATTACTCACTACATGTTCTTCCGCTGAAAGATATGCCAGTCTTAAAAAGATAAGGGAAGAAAGCAATGACTAAATTCTACCGAACTTTCTAAATATATGAATTAAGAAGCAATCCAAGCATCCTTCACAGTTCACGGAATAATGTTAAGCACCATCACCACTAGCGTGATAGTAAAGGGATTTGTTCTCATCACCCTCCCCATCGTGCCATCTTTGACCTTTTCTTAGTAACACGAGAAGCCTGACGGTTTAATGACGGATGTCATTAAATCTCAGGCGGAGATTTAATGACACTGAACAGATATTGTTATATAAAACCCTCATTCCCTTCCTCTTCTTCCAACCCATTAGTTTCCTCCTCATCATCACATTAATACGAAAATTATCAACATTAAACTGAATTTCGTCAGGAAGAACATTGTGTGTTGGAGTAAGGTCTAATTATCGTTAAGAGAAGGTAGATGAACAAAATTATCCACCAATGAGCATCATAACAGACACGATCCCAAGCCATTGCAGCCTCGGTCCAAGCCACCCATGAGTGTTGGCTCATCAGGGTATCCGTAATGTTTTATCGTCTAGGAAACCCACATCAGGTGCAGGTCTAGAGATCTAAACTAAAGAGAAATTATTATGAAGATAATATGCTCTCACAGAACCTATACACAAGTTGATTGATTGCTGTAACCATTAGATATCACACTTAGGCTTGCTGACAATAGTGATAAACACCAGTTACAATGAGATGCTCCAGTTAGAACCTGCATAGTGCTACGGTCTATACTACTTCCACGTAAAGAATACAATGGCTGTGGGAAGCCCTGTTGGAATATAAAATCACTGACATTACCTACGAAGAATGCCATCGGACACCATTCAGAAATTCTCATTGAGTTACCCTTCGTCAGTAGTTTTTCTCCCCCTTTGCCTACGCTGTTGTTGAGGTGTTATGAAGCAGCAGCCCAGCAACACACGGAGTCGATAGATGTTTCACAAACCCTATTACTGCTCAATTTAAGAGCAACGCTTTTTTACGCGAGATATTTGTATTTTAAGGTTCCGGAAATAACATTCGTCTTAGACTTCCCAAGTTTCTTCTATATTCACTCGTGTAAAATATCTGTCAGTAAAGAGCGCAAGGCCTAATGAAAGACCAACACTTTTTGTTGTGAGAAATTTGTGTTCCGAAGCCTCGATAACAGTATTCCTGCCCGACCTGTGTTCACTCTCGCGGAGCTGCTATACTCACACACTTCATCTTCGCACTGAGGTGACACTTCGGTTGTCTCTATTGAGCAGTACACGGGTATATATACACGAGTGAAAGGAATCGTGCCCTTGGTGAGCACAGACGCTCTCTCTACCTGTCAGTCGTAATTCGTTATTCTTGTGTCCAACCTTCTCTTTTTAGAGTCCGTGTCTGAGCCTCCTACTGGCAAGCAGACTGAGGAGAATTTGCGTCCTATTATTCTGTTACTCTATTTCGTCAGCAAAACAGAGAGGAAGATGATTTTAAAGTTAACTTCCTACTAAAATGTGGCACCTTCAAGATGCATACTTTCTACCACGTAATGCGATGTCTTGGTTGTCAGATCATGTCTGTACCGGATCACTTCATACATGTGAATATGCCTGCGTCTGGGCGCCTCATGCACTGATCCCTTCCTTTTGTCTTTGAGCATACAACAATGCACTCCAATGAAAACTCACGTCTTGCTAGCTCTCATACACCGTTTACAAGTATGGTGGTTAGAATCATCACCAGAATCTTCATGGCGATGATAAGCTTGCCAGGATGTGAGTGTTTGACGCTATGTTTCTTGATTAAATGATACATGGAGCTGGCCTAGTGACTGTCATTAATAACATAAGATACACCATTTACTGCTGTGTACATGTACCATTCATAGTTAATCAAATCTGCAACATAGCAGTATTCATACATGCATGCATGCATTACGTGTAACCAATATATGCGGTGTGGTAAGGGGTAACGTGTTTCTATCAAGCTTTTAGTAAGAAGTGAACCTTGAAACGGACGAGTGCTTTCAGATGTCATTATTCTATTGTTCTCTTCTTGTTTACTTAGACAACAAATCTGCCAAGATGCTTTCTATATACACATAAGTTGCGGTGATACTTTTCTCTATAAAGCTAATGGTGATAGATAGTTTACTAAATAATTCTCTAATATGTTGATCAACTGACTGAGATATTGGTTGGTTAGTTGATTGTTGGTTTAAGGCGGAAATCCCGAAAGATTGTTTTGTCTCAGTGTGGCTTATGTAGAAGCTGCTTTAATATGTGTTATATAGGAGAGGCACCGGCCATGAAAAATAAAGCAACATTAAAAAAGGCGCACTGAGGTGCTGGTCCCAAAAGAGATGTGAAGACAATCATTGCAAATTGAGAGTTATGTATGTGTATTGATAGGTCTTCAATAGGTTATGACTATGCCATGTCTACGTCAGTCTATCCCACTAATACACTGTAACTCAGGACAGTATACAGCAGAGAATTAGGAAGTGCACTAATGGTGTAATTTCAGGTAATACCTTTGATACTTTCCAGGCATGGTGGTTTTGTGAAGCTGAAGGGACGGAAGAGTCGGGGATGGGAAGCATTCGATAACAAAACGACGATAGATGATGCCACACATTCATTCGTAATAATTATTAGTCTTGTACATAACATCCATACTACTTGTCAGATAAAGAAAATAAATACTGTACATTTACATCAGGTGGTTGAAAGATTCAGGCGAGCCGGTGCAGTACTCAGTTATTGAGGATTGCCGTACTTGAGAGAAGGGGAAGGAGCTGGCTTAGAATACGATTGAACTTCTGATGCCTCAGCGCGGGCGCGGGCGGCGTCCTCCTCGGCAGCAAATGCGATCTGGTCCAGCACGAACTGAGGGATCGGGTGGGGGAACTCCGGAGCCACGGGCAGCAGTGGAGACTCGGGTTGGAAACCATTCTCGTCAGCTACAAACTTCAGTTCCACCAGGGTGCCGTCAGGGGCGGTGTAGCTGTGGATTTAAGAATATAAAGTAAAATGAGGTGCAAGATGCCATTCGACTCGCTCATAAAACTGTATGAAACATACTACATATTCTCACCTATCATTCTCGTCCACAAGTATAAAGTTTCCTAATGAATCGTCCTTAACAAAATAATACTGAGTCTTCCATTCATCTACTAATTTATTTGTGTGTAATATTTCATTGTTGGATGATGAAGGATTATAACCTCACCACACACAATTAGAAATTACATTACGGTGGGAATTGGTGAGTAAGTTACTGGGGTGTGGGGATGACACGGCACTGGACGCGGCTCTGATACTCACGAGTAACTTCCTGCCTTAATGACAGAGCCATCGGGGCCTTCAGGAGTGCCGGACTGGGAGAGGGTGATGCCGTTGCCGGTCTCCACGTCCACGGAGTAGCGGCCGTCCTCCTCCAATACGCGGTCGTCCCTGAGGATGGGCACCACCTCCACCTTTTCATAGGAGTCATCTCTGGTAGACGCGGCCGGGGAGCCGTAAGTAGACCTGGGCTCGGGGATGGTGTACTGGGGGGCAGCGACGGCCACGGCGGCCAGGGTGGCAAGGATGGCCTGGGAAAGTTGAGAAACAAGTAATGTAGTTGAATGGAATGTGTGACTCTATTCCGAGGAAAAGAATATATTGATGAAGGTCAGCTTTTGATCAAGTAACGAAATCGTTGATTTAATAATAAAGCTGAATGAAACCCCTCCCTTCCACACACAAAACATACCTATACATTTACCAAAGTAAAATGGAATATGTGTCAACGAGTTATATTTTTAGTGGTTCACTGAATAAAGATAATTGGAGTTAAGAAAAACCAAAGCTACAAAGATATACTTATCAAGCTCACAGAAATATACAAGAACCACTAACAGACTCACCATTGTCATCATCACCAATTCAATATTACCACATGTACTTTACACCATTCTGTGTATTCATATTTCCTTTTCCATTGCACAACTCACACTCGATTCACTCTCCTCTATTTTTTCTGTTACGCTCTACACATAACCTAATGATCGTAACACATACATCTCCACTCCAATGGATATTCATCTATCCCTGTTGCAACACACCATTTGCATTTTCAAACATTTTACTTCATCCATATTCCTCTGACCGTTATTCTTATACTAATGATGAGTAAGCTCATTGCAGCTGTACCGTGATTAGGTGGTTTTGAATGGGATTACATGTAGTGTCAATCACTAATCACTATAAGATGATGTCGACTTTTTTTTCATAAACACATTCTGAGGTGGTCAAGTCAGCCTCAAAAGCATCCTTTCTAACCTCATTTGAATCGTGATCAACTGTTTTAGAGTGACTCTGAGATATTATATTGTTCTTTCGCATTAAAATTACTTTCAAAAGCCATAAATTATAAGTAGCTTTCTCATGCTTTCCCACTTAATAACCAAGGATCATTAGCAAACTATCATTAGAATCTTCAAAGTACCTTTGAAAACACGCAATCATTTCAACTAGAGCCTACTGAAAATCACCAATTAGATGGGTCGCAGAAACTTTTGATAATACGGTCCTTTTGTTTCTTTTCTTTTGTTACAGTGTTCAACCTTCACAACTACCAACACTATTGCCGTGAAAAATTTTCTACAACTTTAATGCGAGACAGTTGAAATCGATTGAGATAATGTGCAATGAGGATATAGTCCCCATTTTTCTCTGTATTCAACCAATTCCTAAAACATCATTGCCATTGAAAACCCCCAAACAACTTCCTTTGGAGCCACTAAAGTACGTCGAAAGTATTGAGTAGAATGCACAAAATATATTCCGTAATCTCTTCATTCTTGCTACTATGTTGAACCACGACTATGCCACCGCCGCCACCACCACCACCACCACCACCACCACCACCCTCACTGGCACTTACGAGCTTCATGATGCTGGAGGTCCTGCTGAGGGATTGGTGACGGTGAAGCTTCCTCCACCGTCTTATATAGTCGTGACGGCCACATGGTGTTGACTGACGCCCTTGTGTGTGCGCCCTCCTGTGTGCCCGGCCTTCAGTTCCTCCCTCGACAGGCTCCTTTCTCCTCCTTCCTTCGTCCTCCTCCTCCTCCTCCTCCTCCTCCTCCTCCTCGAATGCGCTTGCGAAATCAGGTTTTTCTTTTCTTCCTCTGTTTCCCTCCGCTAATGGTAGTGCTAATATTGATGCCTATACCATGAATCGATTGCTGGTGTATGGAGCCATTGGTGGTAGTAGTAGCGGCAGCAGCAGGAACACCAGTAGTAGTAGTAGTAGTGACAGCATGTGTCTTATGTGTTATCAGTATCCCTAAAAGATAGCCCATATCTTTTAGAGGTAAGCAAAACTGTTATTGGTAATATTTGTAACTTAACACAACAATAACTATCACTACTGCTACCACCACCACCACCTCCACCACCACCACTACTACTACTACTACTACTACTACTACTACTACTACTACTACTACTACTACTACTACTACTACTACTATTACAGGAAAAATAATCACAGAAGCTCAACAACAGTTAAACAAAAAATAATAGAAAGAAACAATAAAGCTAAATGAGGAGGGAAGAGGCAACAGGAAGATGTCACAAACTTCGGAATGCAGGTCATCTCAGCTTATGAACAAGAGGGAAAAGAAGGAGGAGGAGGAGGAGGAGGAGGAGAAGGTGGAGAACAGGTGGGAGGAAATCATAAATGTCTCACCGGCAGTCGGAAATGCTTAGTAACGTTCCTTTGCTGTAAAGTAGTGCAGTAGTTCAGTTTCATGAGTGATAGGGGAGAGGTGATAGTTAAGCGCTGAATCACGCCCTTCACCCATTTACTCCTTGGGGCCCGGCGCCTCTACATGACGGGGCGTGTTACGGAGAGATTCTTAACTAATGAAAAGACCAAAGGGGCTCCATCAAGTCTGTTTTTAGCTCCTGTAAGTATTTATTTATTTATTTATTTTCGTGGTGGATTTTTTTTTTTTAGGAGGAAGCGGTAAAAATTGCAGGAATAGAGGCTTAAAATTAAATCAAGCGTTTATTCAAGTACTTCAAAGGAATTCTGTAAGTTACATTTCACTGCATGACGTACATAGTTTACCTGTTATTGTGCTATGACCCACTTGAATTAAGGACGGAAATACCTGGAGCTTCACATTATATCCGGTGACCAATTCATTCCAAATTAATGTTATTGCCCTTTGCACTTTCTTTGATTCACTGCATAGCCTGAGCGCAGTAAAGAGTAAGGGAGAGTGTCTAGGTATCGTCTTTCTAGGAATCACACACTGGTCGCTTTCGTCACGCTACCCAGTTCCTGCCGCGTGACCCTCGCCAGACTCGTACATTCATGCTCTTCCTGTCAACGTCTTGCCGACCACCGCCGCTCCCTGGCCCAGTTTTCCCCAAGCGTCCTCGTCCCAGGTTTCATTGGTGGGGTAGAACAGTGAGGTGACTCGTCTGAAACCCGATATCACGGCAGCCTCCTCCTCGCGTGTTGACTGATCCGAGGACTTGCCTGGTCATGATAGCGGTTTGGCGAGAAGTGGTGCTCAAATATGTTTTCGCTCCTCAGGCCTTCTGTTAAGGGGCGAGGTAGTAAAATGAAAAGTGAAATCCAAAAGCTGCTCTAGTGTGGTACAGTTAAGAGAGGAAATGATCTGGTGAAAGGAAACACTTGATTAGCGAGGTGGTGGTTGATTTGGATTGCAGACTGAAGGAGGGAGGGAGGGAGGGAGGGAGGTAAGGTGCCCCGTGACGGACACTTTTCCTGCCTCTCCTCCCCCCCAACTCCGACCCTTGTTTTTGTTCTTCTTGTTCTTGTTTTTTTGCACTTTTCCATTAACACCAGATAAACCTAAGTGGTGAACAGAGTCAAAAGAAACCAGACGCAACAACTATTCGTACTAAAACCTTTGAATGCACGTCAATTTTTGGTATTTGATTGTTTGGCCAAGACTCGTTTTAGTAATCCCAGAATCTGGTTTCCTCACATATCAAATTAGGGTCTTTATCCGAAATGTCTCCATCACTGTTTATCTAATGAAATTCACCAAAGAAGCACAAAAAATAAATAGCATTAGACGCAGAGCTTTTGTAAAACAGGTAGGAACAATAATGTGAGTCTTTGCTTTTGATTCTTGAAGTGCTTCAATAATGCTTCTCTCGCATATGAAGAGACAATAGGTGTATATAGTGTAGAATGCGAAGCTTATGTTATGCGTGTTACTTTGATCAGAAGAAGCACAAGAAGAAGAGCTCAGTGTTAATTTACACCGCCTCGTGTGAGTCTCCTTCCTTCCTTCCTCTGCCAGGGATATTTTTGTACCACTCCAAGGTTTCCTCTTACCTGTGTGTGAATTTTCATGAACAATATTTTTATCATATATTTTTTGGAAAGCCATTACTTCATGAGTTTTGACATCACAGTATCTTTTTGATACACGGTAATATCAAATAGTATCAGGATAAATAAAACGAAGGCATGAGTTTTCGCAATTTCTATTCATATTTTATAAAAAACTGTAAATGCTTATAGAGATATGATTATTCTTACACCATTTAATTAACAAAGAATTACGTTTAAGTACAAGACTTTATGGAGGACATGGGCATCAATTTACCGTAATATTTCTCTCTGGACGATGCTGTGTGGCCAACAACTTCAGATAATTCTGTCGTTAACTAACATAACTTACTACGGTATCTGAATCTTCTCATGAAAACTGTAGGAGACTGTAGCACAATGTTCTTTTTGCCACTAGCTTAACATATTTTTCTCTGTAGCATGTAAGAACTTCAACTCTCTTATTTAAGTAATCAAGTAAATAGTATATCTAGCGCCACTGTCTTACAAGGAGCAGTGAAGGAGATCGCAGCCCAACCTTCTTTCCTCCGGGTCATGGTGATGCTGCTTATCTGTGCCTGGGTATCCCGCAAAGAACCTAAGTGTCTTCTTCCGTTAGCTTTGGGGAGACACGAGCCACCATTTACTGTCTCTAACCAGTCATTATATTAACAGTGTATCATCGCAATCTTGACGGAAATTCCTCCTAGGCATTCTTGCTTCCCAGATAACCATTCCATTTCCTTTCATTGGTGAACCGCTGCATTACACGTGCTTCATTCATTGTTTATACTCAAACCTTGGTGAAGATAATGGCTAAATAAAAAAAGAGAAGCAAAAAATGAAGAGGAAAAAAACAGAGGAAGAAAAGAATTAGGATGGAGAGGAGAAATAAATCATAACAGACGTCTCTCTCTCTCTCTCTCTCTCTCTCTCTCTCTCTCTCTCTCTCTCTCTCTCTCTCTCTCTCTCTATCATCTCT
>CM035194.1:24334600-24339600 GCA_020233015.1 Callinectes sapidus
ATATATATATATACCAACAAGGAAGAAAAATATTTTTCATGTATCACCTTACTATCTACCGAATAAATAATAAGGTCACAAAATAGAAGGACACGAATATTAACGAAAATAAGTCTTTCCCTAAAACAACAACAACAACAACAACAACAACAACACGGATTCATAGTAAACAAACCATAGAAACGTTACATCCTCTTTATTATTCCGGTTTACGACAGATACTGGCTTGATCATGGACTAATTAGGCCTTCCATATACAGAGATAGGGGCAGGGGCAGGGGCAGGGGCAGGAGCAGGGGCAGGAACAGGAACAGGAGCAGGGGCAGGGGCAGGGGCGGGAGCAGGAGCAGGAGCAGGGGCAGGAACAGGAGCAGGGGCAGGGGCGGGAGCAGGAGCAGGAGCAGGGGCAGGAACAGGAGCAGGGGCAGGGGCGGGAGCAGGGGCAGGGGCGGGAGCAGGGGCGGGAGCAGGAGCAGGGGCAGGGGCCGGGAGGGGAGCAAAAACAGGGGCTGGGGCAGGGAGAGGAGCAGGAGCAGCGTAGGGGTAAGGAAGAGCTAAGGCAGGGGCAGGAGCACTGAGCAGCTCCTCGGATGAAGCAGCGTCCTCAGCCTCGTCCTCAGCGGCTTCCTCAGCGGCTTCCTCAGCGGCTCTCTGGGCAGCGGCAAAAGCGATCTGGTCCAGCACGAACTGAGGGATGGGGTGGGGGAACTCAGGGGCCACGGGCAGCAAGGCAGACTCAGGTTGGAAGCCATTCTCATCTGCCACGAACTTCATCTCCACCACGGTGCCGTCAGGAGCCGTGTACCTTCAATAATGGATGCTTAGTTAATTCAGTCTCTCTCTCTCTCTCTCTCTCTCTCTCTCTCTCTCTCTCTCTCTCTTTCACACACACAATACACATGTTTATATCCCTCACACAACACCTGAACACAAAAACTCACGAGTACTGCCCAGCCTTCACCACAGCGCCGTCGGGTCCCTTGGGAGAGCCAGACTCGGAGAGCAGAATGCCGTTGCCAGTCTCCACGTCTACATTGAACCTCCCATCTTCCTCTTGGATACGGTCGTCCCTAAGAATGGGAACCACCTCGCTATTGTCCTCCTCGCTGGAATCGTCTTCAGGCAGTGGCGGCGCTCCGTTGATGTACTCAGGGGCGGCGAGGGCGAGGCCAAGCAGAGCAGCGAGGATCACCTGAGGGAACGAAAGGTGTGCGTCATGTTGATCTTGGAGTCATTACGGCGTGTTATCTCATCCATTGAACCAGTGAATGGGGTGTTATGCTCACAAGCTTCATGTTGGGTTGCTTAGTAGAAACTGTGGTGAGGAATGCGATCTTATCATCTTTTATAGTGATAGTTTGAGTGCTGGTTGAGGGACGACCTTGGCGGGACCTGTCCTGCCTCCCAGGGTCCAGGGACAGACAGAGCCTTTCTCCATATAGCATGTCGCCGGTGAAATCTAGGGTGGATCTATTTCACTTGAACCTTATTGGCCTGCTTTATTGCTACTTTCTTCCTTCATGAAGTGTCAACTGTCAGGTAGCTCCAAATATTTGTATAGATAAAACAATGGATAAATATAACATATAGATGATCGTTGAATAAATTACTCAATAATGAAGAAACAAACTCATCTTCAGGTCTCTCTATATGAATATCTATTTTTATATATCCATCTATCTATCTATCTACCTATTTATCTATCTAGTCACCATTCTATTTATTTATCCATCGATAGAAACGCATGCTCATTTTAAATACCTTTTTACATATTTTGATATTCTTACATATGTCTCCTCACTATCTTTGATACTCCCTTTAAATAACTCGTCATTATCTTGCCTTTACATCACCACATGCTGTATGACAATTTCCTATTTGAAAACGTTTACACTAACGAACAATTATTCTTGTTGAATTAATAAGACTGGGTGAAGGTTTGAGGTGTCATCCCGGGTTTTACCTTCCCTAGGATAATCACGTGGTTGTCTGTGAAGTGACCTAACTTAGCCACATGTTCCTCATGGTTATTTTGCTGTATTACGTATAACGATCAAATCTCGCGCCGCCGCTTACGTCATAGGGTTTTGCCATAAATTGATATCTGTTTTTTTTTTTTTTACTTGTCACACAGTAAGTGAATTGTTGCTCTGTCTTGGAGTAGTTGTTAAATTAATCTTTTCTTAGACAATTTCATCTTTTCTGTCACCTATTGGTAAGATTGCAACCCTTTTTCCATGTGGAAATCTGGCACCACCGTCCGCCAGCACACACACGACACGCATCAGTCTCAGAGAGCTGGCAGCAACAATGGAGGATGGCAGGACGCAGGACATTCATTCTCAAAGATACACTAGGGTAGTATTTCCTCTATTTCCACCATGTAAGGCCAATTATCCACATATATTCTATATCCTGACCGAAGACGAACATCAATGAAGCCAATAATACTTTAGAAAGCTTTGAATTTATTTGAGTATTGATGACTAGTGGCAGCAATGATCACTGCCGTCCACCATGATTCTTCACCACTCGCTGACACCTGCTGCTCTCCACCACCCCGAAAATTAGCATCTGTTATCATACCTTCAAAACTTCTGAGGAGAATAATCCTACCTTGGTGTTATGTAGATACATTTCTGGTAATATCGGTCAAACATGATACTTCAAGGAATGAAACTAGCAGTTCACTAATTCAGAAGTTTCCTCGCTTCACCGCCACCATCACTGGGGCCACCACCTTCCCCACCCTCCACTACTATTTACGCTTATCGTGATACTATCTCTGTACATTAAGATTTGCTTGTGGAATTCGGGTGTAGACTAATAAACAAACACTCGATAAACTACCTCTGAGTTCAATCCTTTGTGAGCTTAAATCACTGTCGGTGTGTAGTAGCCAATGATACTTGAGCAAGAGCCAACCTTCGCTTGTTCTCAGGGAAGAGGAGCATGATTACTTGTCTCAACGAGTCAGGCAGACCATTACATCACCTGTTAATTCATGTTACGTATTAGTTGCATCTTGATGCCTTGTTTGCCTTGATAGCGTTTTGTGACAAATATTATAATCATTATCAAACTAATGGTAAATGTTTGGTTATTATCTTGTTATTGTTATTCTCATCGTCATCGTTGTTGGTGGTGTTAATGTTCCAACTGCTGCGAAAACCATCATTTTTGTTTTGTTATTGTTGCTTTTGCTACTATTGATTTTTAACATCGTTGTTGTTGCTGCTGTTACTATGTTTTTTTTCTGTTGTAGTTGCTACCACAATCATATATACTTCCCAACATTTCACGATCATTATCTGCTTTGAGGCTGACAACAAAGGAGCTCTGATTCTTAGCCAGACAGAGATAAGTGTGACAGGCTTTCCTGCAGTGTTCATCAGGAGAAAAGGTCCCGTCCTACTTAGTGTGCGTGTGTCTGTGCGCGCAAACACTTAGGGCGGGGACATAAATTTTAATGTTGCAAGTCTTCCACAATAGTTACACGACACCTTGTGTCTTCTGAGTGACATTAAGGCTCAGAGTCCTGTAATCTTCCAGCCACCTTTTGGCTTCCAGACCTGTTCCGCGGCAGGTAGTATTTGTGATCAGAATGGCTGTGTAGGCCACGGCATGCACAGATGAACCATTCAGGGTGGGCTGATGGCAGGTGTTGTTATACGGTCTTTCTTCTTCTTCTTCTTCGTCTTCTTCTTCTTCTTCTTCTTCTTCTTCTTCTTCTTCTTCTTATTATTATTATTATTATTATTATTATTATTATTATCACTACTATTATTATTAATGTTATTATTATCATTATTATCATTATTGTTATTATTATTGTTGTTAACATTATTCATATTTTCATTAAAAAAAAAAATGCATCAAGATACATTTATTTGATGTAAGAATAAATGAATGTAGTTCAAAGCAGAGTGTGAACCAGGGAATAGATAAGGAGATGAACTGATGTTATAGTCAAAATGTAAGCTGCCATATGGTCCTCTTTAGGTAACTCCGGTGGTCAGTGTTGGTTTTGCCTTTGCAATGGTTGGTATTGCTATGTTGTTATTGTTCTTTCTGCTTTACTAATGGAAATGATAATAAAGATGTTATAAAATTTCATTTGGAATATTGTTAGTATTACTCGTTATTTTTTTGTCGCTGATAGTTGTGTGTATGGTAGTGATGGGGTTGTAGCAATGCAGCGTTTTGCAGTCCCAATGTTTTTTCCTCCATTGTTAGCACATGTGGTGAGCTGCTGCTGTAGCTACCTCGACTCTGACTTTCGGAGCGATGGTAAGCGCATTACTCATTTAAAGAACGTTAGATTACTTTATTTATCGGAAAATCAGTTGACATCATTACTGCATGTTTTCACATATGATATATATTTGTATGTGTGATATGAAGTTGAAAAGAAATTCAGTCCAACAGTCATTATCTATGTACATTTTTTTATATCATTATTTAGTTAGATGTGTTTTTCATTTATTTAGCTATAGCTCGTATATCACCCCAAACTAAGATTTGCCCTCTTGCTTGCTTGACCATAAGAATGATAGTAAAAGTTTCAGAGGCTATTGTTGATTATAAGATAAATCCTGATACAGAATCATATTACATTAAGACTGATTTCAGTTACAACAATAATAGCCAAAAGGAAAAAAAAACATACGAAAATAAACACAGAAGAGCAGTACTTATATATAAAAGAAAAAAAATATTGATATGAAAATTATATATATATCTTATACTCATAAGGTGTACGAATTACAATAAACGATGATAGGGAAGGTGAATATAGAGATACAAAAGAACAAACATTAAAAATGGAATACAGTATTGATATAAACCTAATGATGTTACCGATACCGATAACACTAACACCAATTCAGTTATGTATCGAAAACCAAAGGGAGACAAAGTAGCCAGGAGCAGGCACGAAGTAAAAGTACCCTTGTATACATGTAAAGATAAAGCAAACATTCGATTGTATATGTCGTAAC
>CM035194.1:24342100-24352964 GCA_020233015.1 Callinectes sapidus
CAACCGTCAAATTCCTTTCTCACATCAGCAGATCTACTAATGTTAGAGATGGCTACCATCCGTCCACACCTTGCTTTTTATTGCTGTATGGCCTTGGCATAGTAGAGGGGGAGTTATCTTGAGGCTGATGGACGAGAGAGTGACTCCCATATATCACATAAAGAAGGCTGTCCATACGGTCTATAGGCATTAAAATAACCTGTCTTTACGTGCCTCGCATTTGATATTATTGAAATCGGTTAACCATAAAGCGGTACTCTTGTGAAAATGTGATACATTTTAGTGAATGGGTGGTTAAGTCATTAGTTTAGCATGCATGATGGCGTCTTTAATACTTTTCTTTTTCCGTACTATAACAGATGCTTTGAACTTTGCGAAACGTATAGAAAGACCAAGATGGAGAAAGGAAGTGTATGAAATACTCGTATGAAGAATAAAAATTTAAAAAACTTTGTTGTCGTAGAACAGGATCAATATGACGTATATTTATAAAACTGACTCATTTTTTTTTTCCATACATAAAGAATAGATACAAATTAGGTCAATATAGTAAAATAAATCAAAGCAGCGTGTGATGTGAAACCTATGTCTGTGGTAGATCAAGGCTAAACGGCACGTGCTGGATGGGTTATTTGATCTCTTTATAACCATAAACCTTGAGAGAAATATGTAAAAGTGGAAACGAAGGAATCTGTTCACGTGGCATCTACTATTTTTTTTTTTTTTGTAGAAAGTGTGTTGGTTGTAATCGTTTGGCTCATTAGCTGTCAATAATTCATCAACCTTATGGTAGAGAAATATCTGCCATGGACAAGTTAATCGATAAACCATAGCAACGCAATAATCTCAGAATTTTGATCCACACCTTTCGTTTATTTTCTATTATATATGAAACATAATGAAAATAATGTTGAGGATACGGTTTGAAAAAAAAAAAAAAAAAAATCTTAAAGGGCAGCTACCGGTGATGGTCAAGGTAAAGGCCACGAGTAGCCACAGGATACAGGATGGAAGGGACGCTATACTATATAAGACCATGTAAAGAAGACTGGTCGACACTCGCTCATATCCCAACCCTCCATCATGAAACTTGTGAGTCATTGTTAGTCCCTGTGACCAATATTTTAAAGTACATTATAATGATGGACGAGTAACGTGGTAAATGAAACTAACAGTTTTACAACACAATGAATATCCTCCATCTCCACACAGGTGATCCTTGTCGCCCTGGCCGCCGCGGTCGTCGCCGCTCCCCAGTACAGCTACAGCCCTCCTTCCGAAGAATCCAGCGAGGAGGTCGAGGTGCAGTACAGCTACAGCGCCCCACCCGAAGACTCCAGCGAGGAGTCCATCGAGGTGATCCCCATCTTGAGGGACGACCGCGTCCACGAGGATGACGGAGCTTACACACTGGACGTGGAGACTGGCAATGGCATCGTCCTCGCCCAGTCCGGCTCTCCAAATGGTCCCGATGACTCTGTTGTCAAATCTGGACACTACTCGTAAGTACCCGTTGTCTCACACAGTAGCGGCTGGGCACCATCTCGCCTTGTTGCATTGTAGAGATCTAACTACCAATAATTCCACAGCTACACCGCCCCTGACGGCACTTTTGTCGAGATCAAGTTCGTTGCCGACGAGAACGGCTTCCAGCCCCAGTCTGATCTGCTGCCCGTGGCCCCCGCCTTCCCCCACCCCATTCCCGACTTTGTGCTGGAACAGATCGCCTTTGCCGAGGCGGAGGACGCCGCCCGTGCCCGCGGTGAGCTAGAATCCGAGGACTCCGAGGAGGAGCCCGCTGCCCCCTCCACCTCGTATGGAAGTCCTCAGTAGAATGTAAACTGGTGAAACAACTAATTTATTGTGTGCGTTTGGCAATAAACTCTAAAGCATCCAAACTACTCGTTATATTGGCCTCATAAAGATGTGATGTTGGCACCTATCATGCGTGGTGATCTCGACCATAGAACACCTTAGACAGTGCATCGTTGCGGCCCAAGTTGAGGTTTCTAAGGAGAGATTGCAGGTTTAGTAACATCATGTAAGCTGTGCTCTCAGATAGTTGTGTGTAGCTAACTAGTTTTATACCTTCAGTTCATTCACTCACTCGAAAGTACATTTATGATCAAAACGATGAATTATAAGAAAACATGCACTATTTATCTATTTATTTATTTTTGCTGGCGGTTTTCATCCCTTGAGTGGACTGTGACGGCAGTGTTTAATTGATCATCAGTCTTTCTTTCTAAAGCAGATTAGTGAGAGGGTACATAAACATACTTTCCATGCATGTTTTCGCCAATTAATGGTGAATGTAAGGTAAACTTAGATCTGTATTGCTTTTAGTTAAGTTCTTGATTACTAAGATCAATTCTACACTAATTGCGAGGACACGAACACAATGGATGTTTTTTTTTTCAGAACTAACCCACCAGGTGACATCTCTGCTTTATGTCCTCTTGTGGCATTAGCTATAAGGTTGTAGTAAATCCCAGGGTATACAGATGCATAGAACATTAATTATTAGGATATTGTTGACATTCTGCATAAAAATTTAAATGTGTTGTGTAGATAATGTTTGGAGAATTTGATCAAGACAAAAAAATGTTATTATCAAATTATATTGTCATCAATACATTTACTGATAAGTAAAATGAAAAAACAAAGAATCTGAATGTACTATACTCAGTAACGTCATGATATATGGATTTAATTATATGCGTGAGGATTTTATCATCCCATTTACTACCCAAGGAATGCAGCAAAGTAATCCCAACACCAGAATGACATCTCTGATGACTGCCCTAGAGTGACGAAAGAGGAATACAGGAAGCTTTCCTCCTCCTTCTCATGGCCTAGTGGCATAGACACTACAGCAGGAGTTAACTGGTTGTCCAACAATGTGTTTAAGTTCAGCTAAGGCAGACCAGCTAGATGTTTGTTTGGTTAGACACGCCAATTTTCGCGCCAGGACACTCTCGAGTTGCCTATTCTTAATTAAAATTGTTGTTTGCATATACTAGTCAATTGATCTAAGTAACTTGGACTATTAAGTGGCACAGACGTAATCTCCATGTTCAGTGTCGTCTGGATTAATACACTTGCGATCAAAAGTGTACTTGTTTGGAAATGTGGAGATGAACAAATAAATCTAAGTGCCAATTCATTGAAAAATTTGCTGATATACATTTAATCTTGATTAGAGTTTCGATTTTACTGTGTTGATAGGTATTTAGAAAAAAAAATGTAGAGAAAAATGGATGATATTAATCCATTGCGTATTTATGTATGTAGAATGACACTGTAGGGATATTTGGTAGTGCACTTATGTGTGAGAAGGGGAGGTGTCTTGTGTAGCCACCTGGTATTAACCACCCGTTCTGAAAACTCCCTATTAAGTTTAAGTGAGCATATGCGCAACTGTAAGATATTTATGAACACTTCATGTTTTACATTTAGTCTCGAGGATAACAGGTGTAAAGAAAGGAAGAAAGAAACACATGATTGCATGAAACCAAGATAAGAATGACGACATACCATGTACTGTATGCTGTGTCTATTCCTATTTTACATCATGTTGCCAGTGGCATTGCTTACTAAGATTTGCTAATATAGAGATAAAATAAAAGAATAGATGCTTTACAGCTCATTTATTGACAAACGCCCACAATAAATTAGTTGTTTCACCAGTTTACATTCTACTGAGGACTTCCATACGAGGTGGAGGGGGCAGCGGGCTCCTCCTCGGAGTCCTCGGATTCTAGCTCACCGCGGGCACGGGCGGCGTCCTCCGCCTCGGCAAAGGCGATCTGTTCCAGCACAAAGTCGGGAATGGGGTGGGGGAAGGCGGGGGCCACGGGCAGCAGATCAGACTGGGGCTGGAAGCCGTTCTCGTCGGCAACGAACTTGATCTCGACAAAAGTGCCGTCAGGGGCGGTGTAGCTGTGGAATTATTGGTAGTTAGATCTCTACAATGCAACAAGGCGAGATGGTGCCCAGCCGCTACTGTGTGAGACAACGGGTACTTACGAGTAGTGTCCAGATTTGACAACAGAGTCATCGGGACCATTTGGAGAGCCGGACTGGGCGAGGACGATGCCATTGCCAGTCTCCACGTCCAGTGTGTAAGCTCCGTCATCCTCGTGGACGCGGTCGTCCCTCAAGATGGGGATCACCTCGATGGACTCCTCGCTGGAGTCTTCGGGTGGGGCGCTATAGCTGTACTGCACCTCGACCTCCTCGCTGGATTCTTCGGAAGGAGGGCTGTAGCTGTACTGGGGAGCGGCGACGACCGCGGCGGCCAGGGCGGCGAAGATCACCTATAAGCATTCGAGCAACATAAAACAAGCACATTCGTATTTTATGCTCTATAGTTTTGCCTCATATCAATCAAATCATGCTAAGTTCATTTATTTTGTCCTTGCGACTACTTACGAGCTTCATTTCAAAGGTGGTGCTGACAGCAGTGTGTTGAGAAGAGTCCTCTTCTGCTCTTATATAGTCCCGTGTGCGATGCCCATAGCCTTTTGACCTTGAAGTTTTTTTTTCTCTCAGTTGGCTACCTTCCCAGACTTCCCTTCACCATGATGTCAGTTGACGATAATTGGGTGACCACCTTTTTAATATGAATCACATTTTCCAGTACTATAAGTTCCCAACAAATCATCCTGAATAATGAGCGTGTGTGATATGTTATATATGTTTGAGAGAGAAGTGTAGTTTTCACTAAATTAGTCTAATGGTTACCACCAGAGAAAGGAAATGTTTTATTGGTAGATGGATGAGAAGGTAAAGGGAAGGCTTGGTGATGGTGATACCCAAGGTGAAGGAAGAGGCCTGAAGGCACAGGGTGCGGTACCAGAACTATATAAGTCTGAATAACAGTTTCTCCGTATCACTGTGCCAGCGTCTCTCCATCATGAAGATTGTGAGCATTGACATATTTAAGTTATGTTAATATATTTTGTTATATCAAGGATTTGACTTGCTTCTCACCAAATATAACTACGAGATATTTTTCATGAATGTGTCCAGGTGATCCTCGCCGCCCTGGCCGCCGCGGTCGTCGCCGCTCCCCAGTACAGCTACAGCCCTCCTTCCGAAGAATCCAGCGAGGAGGTCGAGGTGCAGTACAGCTACAGCGCCCCACCCGAAGACTCCAGCGAGGAGTCCATCGAGGTGATCCCCATCTTGAGGGACGACCGCGTCCACGAGGATGACGGAGCTTACACACTGGACGTGGAGACTGGCAACGGCATCGTCCTCGCCCAGTCCGGCTCTCCAAATGGTCCCGATGACTCTGTTGTCAAATCTGGACACTACTCGTAAGTACCCGTTGTCTCACACAGTTGTGGCTGGGGGCCACCTCGCATTGCTGTCTCTCTCTCTCTCTCTCTCTCTCTCTCTCTCTCTCTCTCTCTCTCTCTCTCTCTCTCTCTCTCTCTCTCTCTCTCTCTCTCTCTCAATGCAGCTCGTGCATCAGTAACAAGCACATGCACTCATGCAAACACAAATCACGGGATTGTCAGCTTTCAAGTCCAACCGGGAACGAAGTTCACTGTTCCTCGGCTTGCGTCTCTTACCTTCCAGTCACTGAATAAAGAAAGACTACGCCAAAGGAATAAATGCACCCAAATGTTACCGTTTGCCTTGGAATTTGATATAGGACTCCTTCGTTAGTAGAACTTGCTTTCCTTGCATATGAACCAGGGCGCTAACTATCGATAATTTTACAGCTACACCGCCCCTGACGGCACCTTCGTAAAGGTCACGTTCGTCGCCGACGAGAACGGTTTCCAGCCCCAGTCTGATCTGCTGCCCGTGGCCCCAGCCTTCCCCCACCCCATTCCCGACTTTGTGCTGGAACAGATCGCCTTTGCCGAAGCTGAGGACGCCGCCCGCGCCCGCGCTGAGCTCGACGCCGAGGACTCCGAGGAGGAGCCTGCTGCCCCCTCTACCTCTTATGGAAGTCCTCAGTAGAATGTAAGCTGGTGAAACAACTAATTTATTCAGAATGCATGACAATAAAGAAATTGCTATATATATATACCACTTTTTTTTCGTCCTTATGTTAATAAAAGATTTTATGTTTCTAGAATCTACTCTACTTTAACTCCACTCATTATGTCATCTCCACTTTCACTACATATATACATCTAGTTGACCAGTTTTCGAAGCTAAATTATCATTAATTTAAATGTCGATTGAACTAATGTTACCTACATATTAATATATTAAAATTTTTAAATACATTTGTGAGACTCCTTATTTGTTTCTTTTCATTTTCTTCATTTCTTTTTCTTCTTACAAAGATAACTGATACCAAATAGCACATCGGTTAGAGGGAGTATATTGATATTGAAAATAAACTGATACTTTCACATTTTTCTTCACACAGCAGAGGAACAAATCTCTCTCTCTCTCTCTCTCTCTCTCTCTCTCTCTCTCTCTCTCTCTCTCTCTCTCTCTCTCTCTCTCTCTCTCTCTCTCTCTCTCTCACGTAACCCTGGATGGTGGAAAGAGACGCCTGTGATAGTGTGACTGCGCCAAGGAAGTGATCTAAGGTGTTCTGGTCTTGCCGTCTTGACAACCATACAAACCATACAAACACACAATATACATTTGGTTGATAATGATAATAATAATAATAATAATAATATAATTTGGAAAGATCTGATAATTTAATAGTCATCATAAGAAATAAGTTACATGCACACTCATTATATGGTATCAGTTACTGAGGAGGGTTGTAGGAGGAGGAGGGAGGGGCGTAGCCGTACTCCTCAGAGGAGTCGAAGGCACTGCGGGCGCGGGCTTCGTCCTCACGAGCTGCCTTAGCGATCTGGTCCAGCACGAACTGGGGGATGGGGTGGGGGAAGGCAGGGGCCACGGGCAGCAGGTCAGACTGGGGCTGGTAGCCGTTCTCATCGGCGACGAACTTCACTACGACGGGAGTGCCGTCAGGGGCGGTGTAGCTGCGAGGGAAAGATAGTTTCCGGTAAATGATGAGTTCATATTTTCTGATGTAGAGTTCTGACCAAATTTAGAATTCTCTAATTGTGATACTCACGAGTACTGTCCAGACTTGACGACGGAGCCCTCGGGACCAGTCGGGACGCCAGACTGAGCTAGGACAATGCCATTGGCAGTCTCCACGTCCACGTTGTAGGTTCCGTCATCCTCGTGCACGCGCTCGTCCCTCAGAATGGGGACATGTACTCTTTCCTCACTGGAATCCCTGGAGGGGGCGCTGTAGCTGTACTGGGGGGCAGCGAGGGCCACGGTGGCCACAGCGGCGAGGATAACCTGTAGACATTAAACTTATCATTAGCATCTCTGTTTATGTTCACTGTCTCGGTCACTTGCTGGTCATCTAGCCAGCCTTTTCCTTACGGAGTGAGCTCAAAATTCATAGAGTTCGAGTAGAGCTGAAACCACATTTTACACTACACACCGGAACAGCGAAACCACAACCCATCGAGGTACATCTCGTACCTTCTTGCTGCTAGGTGAACAGGGGCTAGATACATATTAAGAGGCTTGCCCATTTGCCTCCGCGTGCCCAGGACTCCAACCCATTACACTACGCGGTGTATGTGTGTGTGTGTGTGTGTGTGTGTGGGCAGGTGCGTGCGTGCTTGCCTGTGTGTGTGTGTGTGTGTGTGTGTGTGTGTGTGTGTGCGTGTGTGTGTGTGTGTGTGTATACGGTGGTCTTAGTACTCACAAGCTTCATATTGAGGCGGCTAGTTTGAACTGTTGAATAGAAATCTGTTACTGGTCTTATATAGCCACTTGAGCTCCTCCTCAAGGTCACAGCCTCCATGCTGGCACGCCGTCAGGAAACACGCACTGCACGTCCACTGTCACTGCTATCGACATCAAGTTACCTTCTTTTTTTTCCGGCAGATCACAGTCTTATTATTGATGGGTTTGAAATTCATGCTCATTATGTCTCTTCCACCCATTTGAGCTAGTGATTGACATAACTGCTCACCTATAATGATATGAATTATGGGAAATGATAATAATAATACCACGCCCCGACGTAGACTGCAATCAAGGAATAAGTGGGTGAAGGCAAAGCGGCCAAGGCAAAGGTCGGTAAGAGCTGGGGAGCGGGAGAGTGGCGCTATATAAGCCATGACAACCATTCTTCAACATCAGTGTTCTATCACCATTCTCACCATGAAAATTGTGAGTAACAGTATTCGAGGAGCAGATTGCATGCTTTAAGCAAAATGCTACATGCTTGAAAAGAAAAGACTTATAGTTTTGTTCCCTACTTTTTTGTAGATCATCCTCGCTGCTGTGGCCACCGTGGCCCTCGCTGCCCCCCAGTACAGCTACAGCGCCCCCTCCAGGGATTCCAGTGAGGAAAGAGTACATGTCCCCATTCTGAGGGACGAGCGCGTGCACGAGGATGACGGAACCTACAACGTGGACGTGGAGACTGCCAATGGCATTGTCCTAGCTCAGTCTGGCGTCCCGACTGGTCCCGAGGGCTCCGTCGTCAAGTCTGGACAGTACTCGTGAGTATCACAATTAGAGAATTCTAAATTTGGTCAGAACTCTACATCAGAAAATATGAACTCATCATTTACCGGAAACTATCTTTCCCTCGCAGCTACACCGCCCCTGACGGCACTCCCGTCGTAGTGAAGTTCGTCGCCGATGAGAACGGCTACCAGCCCCAGTCTGACCTGCTGCCCGTGGCCCCTGCCTTCCCCCACCCCATCCCCCAGTTCGTGCTGGACCAGATCGCTAAGGCAGCTCGTGAGGACGAAGCCCGCGCCCGCAGTGCCTTCGACTCCTCCGAGGAGTACGGCTACGCCCCTCCCTCCTCCTCCTACAACCCTCCTCAGTAACTGATACCATGTAATGAGTGTGCATGTAACTTATTTCTTATGATGACTATTAAATTATCAGATCTTTCCAAATTATATTATTATTATTATTATTATTATCATTATCAACCAAATGTATATTGTGTGTTTGTATGGTTTGTATGGTTGTCAAGACGGCAAGACCAGAACACCTTAGATCACTTCCTTGGCGCAGTCACACTATCACAGGCGTCTCTTTCCACCATCCAGGGTTACGTGAGAGAGAGAGAGAGAGAGAGAGAGAGAGAGAGAGAGAGAGAGAGAGAGAGAGAGAGAGAGAGAGAGAGAGAGAGAGAGAGAGAGAGAGATTTGCAATCAAGCAGGACCAGATGAAGGCTATCTATGATCCAGACCTCCAAGGCATATGTATCTAATGCATAGTAATTGTTCCGTTGGTCTGGCGACATTATCAGAGACACACTGGCGCGGGTTGATTAAAATCTCGCATTTTGACGTATGATAAAAAAAAAAGTTGCTTGAGCTGTTGTCCTCGGCCCGGCACGGATGTCAAGGGACACTTCTGACCTTCCTGGCCAGACTGCCGCGCCCCAGACTGGTATGGACCTTTGTTCCTTCCTCTCCTAGTGCTCTTGGAGACTTCTTCATCATTTGGTAGGATAGTTCGAGGTTCAGAGGCCAAGTGACAAGATCTTCGACTCCACTATATAGCATTGTGTCATGCGCCACTTACTGCAGCTTGTGAATACACGCATGACTCCTAAATGCAAGCTCAAGGGCGGCCGTAATGAGCTAGGCGCTATAAACATTCCTGATATAACTTATGATAAGCGCTAATAAGGTGATGGATATGATCAATTCTGCTCCTATCAGGTAGAACAGATGCACTGATTACTGCTATTCATTTTCGCTCATAAATGTGCATTATTAATATGTAATTAGTATTTTGTTCGCATTAGTGCAAATAGTATAGGAATTGCGATGCGCGATATTTCTTATTTGAAATTTTCCTCTGTTGAACAGTACCGTACTCCTATTGCGTTTCTGTAGTGAAAATACAAAGCCAAGTTTTAATTGCATATGTCAGTCGTTACTTGGGTTTACATAACTGAGTGTTTACGAAACTGAGTGTTATATGTTTTTTACTACACCGTTGTTGTACATTATTTGTTGTTGGCACAGTTTACTTGCTACGACCACGAGATACATGTTGAAATATCATATAGGACTCGGGGCACAGGTGTACATATCGGGCGTCTTTTCTTTCCATTTGACTTGCGGGTGTTTGGAGTGTGGATTGCTCGCTGCCTGATCACCAACTCTGCACTTTGTTCCTGCTTCTGTCTGTTCGATTTTTGGCTCTGCACTTCGGTTCTGCTCCTGTTTAGTGCTGTGACATGACTGCAGAAACTTACTTTGGTGTTGATACGATTAGCAACGGCTAGTGGGTGTTGTGTGTCCAGGACAAACTATAGACGCAAGGCTTTGGATTAGTTTGTTGTCTGTTACCACTAGTCGGAGGGCACAGAACGTTACTGTGAGTTATTGTTTCGTTTTGTTCAACTAGACAAGAACTTAGAGGAGATCCTTTGCCAAGTATGGCCATTTGTCTCCTTAGACATTTTAAGGAAACGCTAAATCTGGTGTAATATCTAAGCTAACCGAACTCTAAAACTAGTTTAACCTAGGCTACTCTAACCTAATAAAAACCTCACCTAAATCTTTTTTTTTGGGGGGGGGGGGCGGGGGGGGGCGTGATGTGTTGATTTCGAAAAGAAATGTGGGTCGATAATTGTCGAGTGTCCGAAAAGGACCATCATAAAGATAAAGACAGTGAATATAATAGTGCAACATACAGTCGTATCATACGCTACTGACAAGAACTGATAGTAAACATTAATCTCAAATGATATTAGTATGTGACCGTAACTTCATGTAGAAGACAGTGAATTGGTGTTCCAGATCGTTCTGGGATATGTATCATAAAAATTTCCTGTGTTTAATATACATACATATATATATAT
>CM035194.1:24353026-24365435 GCA_020233015.1 Callinectes sapidus
TATATATATATATATATATATATATATATATATATATATATAAGATTGTTTATTTATTATCTTTTTTTTTTTCACTGTTCATATTTATCATTTGAGTGTCCATTAGGTGATAAACTATGGGTAGAATTTTCCTCACGGGAAGTATAAGATTTAGACTGAATGTGTTTGAGGAGTGTAATAACTTACTTCATTGTTGCTGATAAGTAATACAATTCATGGCTGGTATGTTACAATTTCCGTGTTCTACTGTGTGTTGACTGTGATAGCTTACCCAGGTTGACTAATAAGAATACAATCAATAAAAGATCCTGTTTACGGTGGATCGTCCCATCTCTTTAGACGAGACAGAGATGACCTTCACCTTTCATGAGAAGCTGCAAGGGTCATGGTTACCGTTTCACCGGCTAACTGCAAGTCTTTATCAAGAAAAGTCTGTTTTTTGCACTCCGATGAAAAACTATAGAGGTCGGTGATGAAAGAGGCATTCCTGACGCTCCCCTGTCTGATACCAGTCCTTCTTCACCACTGGACTCGTGCACGCCTCAGGGAAGGACATCGGCGTACCTTTCTTCTTAGTAACTTGGTTTTATTTATGAATGACCAAATTTATTGAAGTCTGGATTTTTCCATGATTTTTACTATCACAAGAAAAAAAATTGTTCCGTATCGATCGATAATCTTTTCAAGTCCATTTGACTATGTTTCATGTTTCAATGTGTGTCATTCACCAAGGATCGTCTGGTGGCCACCTAGCCAGTCGTCTCCGGAAAAAGCCCTGAGCTTTTACCGACGATCTTTAGGTAAGACTGAGACCACTCACTTTACACTTCGGGTACAGCTACTTTCTGCGAGAGGAACAGGAGATACATTTTAAAAGGCTCGCCTATTTGGGTGGGAGTCGAACCCGGGCCTTCTCGATTGTGAGCCAAGTGTGCTAAATGCTACACTACGCGATGTGTGTGTGTGTGTGTGTGTGTGTGTGTGTGAGAGAGAGAGAGAGAGAGAGAGAGAGAGAGAGAGAGAGAGAGAGAGAGAGAGAGAGAGGTGGAGGGGGGGGGGAGGGGTCGTTGCGGCACCACAGGCCTCGGGAAAAGCGTGATCAGAGCAGGTGAGACATCCCACCGCAGCACAAAGCCGTGACACGAGCGACACACAAACTCTCAGCAGCGGCGCGCGACGTGACGGTCCCCCTGCTGAAGTAACTCGGCCTTGACTCCACCAGCGCCCCTCATCATTTGCCTTTCACTCTCATTTAATTCTATTTAATTTTTGTTACTAATGAGAGAAAAATGTGAATAACAAATTTCTTAAATTTCATCAGATCAAGTCAATGCATGTTTAGTCAACTGATCTATTGTTACTTATAATGATAAGGTATCATTTAGGAGGAATTCCTACTGGAGAGACTCTCAACCATCTTTAGAATGGATGTCATGAGTCTATTTGTATCTAACAGAGAGCATCCGATGTCTTCCCGGGAATATGATGCCTAGTCGAAGGTGTTTCCGCCGAGGAAGTGTTGCATGAAGTCATCCCGGTGAAAGGATACAAACTGGTAAGAAGAGCTAGGGCAATGGGTGACACCTCGAGGGAGGGTGTGGCTCGCCTCTGACTGGCCGGTGTCATGTGTGCCATGTCCAGGCTTCGGAAGAAATCATAGTCGCCGAGTGTTCTCTGTCCCTTCCTGACCATTTTAAAATCATTAATTTACTGTCAGTCTAGGACTTTGCAGGAAATTCTGCACTATTACGAATGTCAACATTATTGGAATAATTTATCTATATCTATGAGTGAAGTGCTGGACGGGTGGTGGTAGCGACGGAGGGATCAGCGTGTGTCAGGGTGTGGAGGGGAAGTCATACGAAGTACAGTGGCTCTGCAGTGCTTGTATTTATTTGTCTCTTATCGTCCAGATACTAGGCTACCAGGCCTTTCAAGAACCGCTACTGCATTACTATAAGAAGGCTGTTGTCGACAAGAGAGGAGGTAAATTACTTGAACGATTTTAGGCACTTGTAAGGTGCGTTTGCACAGAAATTTCTCACGATTTTTTTTTTAATATAAAGTGAACAAAAACTGATATAAATTAATAATCTTTTCTAAGATTTATTGTAATCAATGAATATAATTAAAACAGTGATAGGAAATCCTAATTACCGGTGAGTTTTTGTAATGAGCAGGAGTTATCAATAAATATCAAGGGCATCTACGAGTATGTTCGCGTAAGAAACTGTTCCCATATCTCCCAGTGTTGTTGATCTAAACGTAACTGTTGTCCTTAAGCTTTAGAATAACAATTATACAATGTTTAAAAGATTATGTGAAGTTATGAATAAGTCCTTCCTGAACGGACAGATGAAGATGATGCAGTAAAGACATGTGCAAGTGTTGTAACATTTTACAGACAATTCTAGTAAAGTCCAAAACAAAGAGTTGGAGTTTCATGATCGAGTGAGTGTCGTCTTCAGCAGCGAAAAAAAAAAAAAAAAAAAAAAAAAAAACTCACAAGGAGTACAGCTCCATTGACACTACAAGGATCTAGAAGATGTATTTGCTAAAATGATATTTTTTCAATAAGATTATTTCAATCACTGGATTATAAGGAATGGGCAGGCAGCTTGTTTGGTCTAAATCGGGAGCAGTAACGCTCCTCGTTAGTGTTACACTTGCAGCACCTTAAGCGATATGGTCAGTATGAACTTGCTGGTGGGGTGGGGGGAACTCGTCCATGGTCCACGGCAGCAGGGCATTCAGGTTGGTAGCCGACCTACATCCCGTGAGAGTGTTTCACAACAAAATAATGTGGTGTCCTTACATATGTAACAGGTTGGGAATTATTTTGATGATTATGAATGTTACATTTATTTATAGAATTGATAAATAAATAAATAAAACGATGTACATAGGACACGTCGCTGTACAGAAAGGAGTCAAAAGGATTTAAGCGTAGGAGTAGCCCTCTTCGGAGGAACGCTCAGCGTCCTCACGGGCGGCCTTAGCGATCTGGTCCAGAACGAACTGGGGGATGGGGTGGGGGAAGGCAGGAGCCACGGGCAGAAGGGCAGAGTCGGGCTGGTAGCCGCCCTCGTCGGCGACGAACTTGACCTCAACGGGGGTGCCGTCAGGGGAGGTGTAGCTGTGGAGGCAAACAGAGTATTGTAAACAAGTGTTGGCACGTGACTAACGCAGGTAGTGCAAGACAATTAAGGTGTGCTGTGCTTGGCTGAGCCAGACAAACAGTGCAGCCACTCACGAGTAGACTCCGGACATGACAACGGATCCCTCGGGGCCGTCAGGAGAGCCAGACTTGGAGTAGGAGATGCCGTTGCCAGTCTCCATGTCCATGCTGAACCTGCCGTCATCCTCGTGGACACGCTCGTCCTTCAGGATGGGAATGTGCTCCCTGCTCTCGAGGGAGTGGGAGTCATCGTACACTGGCTTGGCGAGGGCCACGGCGGCCAGGGCGGCGAGGATCACCTGAGCACACAAAAAAGACTTCAATCAAACTTCATGATTGACAATTTGTAGATTTATTCTCAGTTGTCGGAGAAAGATCAAGAAAATAAGAAAATGTCTTTTGATCAGTTATTCATAGGTCAAATGCCCCTATTTTCTAATGTCTTTACTTAATACATTAAACATGATGGCTGTTTTTTACGTTAAATAAGACCAGTTTCACCCATAACTATAATTACTAAGAAGTTAGCAAAGATGATAATTTAGGAAGTAAAACTATTTTTATTTTCTAATGGTTATTTATTGCATCAGCAAACCAGCACATGATGTTTGCGGCAGTACAGGAGCTGCCCATCCTTCATACTTACGAACTTCATGTTGTGGAGTGTTGGGCGGCACTGATGCCAAGGCTTGTAACGGACTGGCTTATATAGCTGCAGCGTAACAATGTCTCCATCCCGCTCTCACATCGACGAGGAGCCCCACACAGACATGACCTTGACTTTTATTAACCTTCTCTTGGGGTACATTCGTTGCCGCTCCCACTCATTCCCCGGAGAATATTAGTAACAGCTACAAGCACTGATGAGCCCGGGATGTCATGAAGGGCCATTCCCACCAGCAAGAACAACAACAAGAAAATAAATGAGTTGAGTTACTGAGTTACATTTCAGAGTTTGATATACTTCATAAAACTGTGTGTGTGTGTGTGTGTGTGTGTGTGTGTGTGTGTGTGTGTGTGTGTGTGTGTGTGTGTGTGTGTGTGTGTGTGTGGGCGTGCGTGCGTGTGTGTGTGTGTGTGTGTGTGTGTGTGTGTGTGTGTGTGTGTGTGTGTGTGTGTGTGTGTGTGTGTTTGTGTGTGTGCGTGTGTGTGTGTGTGTGTGTGTGTGTGTGTGTGTGTGTGTGGTGTGTGTGTGTGTGTGTGTGTGTGTGTGTGTGTGTGTGTGTGTGTGTGTGTGTGTGTATGTGTGCGTGTGTGATGTATGCCATAGGTTAGATGTGTTCAGGTGTTGACGACACAATATGAGCTCCAACACTTTGACATTTGAATATTTTGTGTGAAATCCAAGGATCAGTAAAGTAGGTCAGTTCAGAAATGAATTCTTGCAATATCAGAGGAACATAGGGATACATTTGTAAGATTTGACTTGACAGGTGTGTGTGTGTGTGTGTGTGTGTGTGTGTGTGTGTGTGTGTGTGTGTGTGTGTGTGTGTGGTGTGTGTGCGTATGGTGGTGGAGGGGGGTACGTGCGTGTGCGTGCTAACGTGTGAATTTGTATATCATTGTCTACACAGGCTTTAAATCTCTCTCTCTCTCTCTCTCTCTCTCTCTCTCTCTCTCTCTCTCTCTCTCTCTCTCTCTCTCTCTCTCTCTCTCTCTCTCTCTCTCTCCGTTTTATTCATCTATTTTTCAAGACACCCTTCAAGTTTGCCTCTAACCACAGTTTACTCAACTTTCCTGGCAACTTGATATTATGCAGTTTTTACTCACCCAACCTCATTCATATTCCACAGCCACCGCAGCTCCATGTCGAGACAGCGGAAGCTCTAATTTCAAACTATCAAATCAATCGTCGTATGGTGTAGAGTCACTAGATGTTTTTCATAAGAGTCGCCAAGGAATTTCAAAATCGTAGAAGAGGACATAAAAAAGGTTTATCTACTAATATTAAGTCAATCAATGAACAAAAAGAGGTAAAACATGTGGTGTCATCCTAATGACCTTGTATTTTTTATCTTTCCCTTCACTGGAGGCAGGGTGAAGCACTCCAATTGCCAATGCACACAGAAAAAACAGGAGTAAAAAGTCACTTCGTGTTTTCTATACAATTGGACCAGAAATGCTGATGTACTAGAGCACTTTCAGGGGGTCAGGGTTACAGCGCGCCAGCCAGCACCACTCCCAGGAGCTTCACCGGCGCTCCGCTATAAAAGCTGGCCACAAAATGATGGCGGCATCAGTACCTGTTCACACAGCAGCCATGAAGTTTGTAAGTGTTCGCCGTACTGCCACAACTGCCTGCCATTGAAAAAGATGCATAATCGTAATGATGAGTTGAAATGCAGCACCTGTATTTGAGCGCCAATGCTGCATGAAATAGTAAGATTAACTCTAAACTCCACCTTCTGCTTCAGGTGATCCTCGCCGCCCTGGCCGCCGTGGCCCTCGCCAAGCCAGTGTACGATGACTCCCACTCCCTCGAGAGCAGGGAGCACATTCCCATCCTGAAGGACGAGCGTGTCCACGAGGATGACGGCAGGTTCAGCATGGACATGGAGACTGGCAACGGCATCTCCTACTCCAAGTCTGGCTCTCCTGACGGCCCCGAGGGGTCCGTTGTCATGTCCGGAGTCTACTCGTGAGTGGCTGCACTGTTTGTCTGGCTCAGCCAAGCACAGCACACCTTAATTGCCTTGTGGATCACAGTACCTGCGTGAGTCACGTGTCACGACTTGTTCACAATACTCTGTTTGCCTCCACAGCTACACCGCCCCTGACGGCACCCCCGTTGAGGTCAAGTTCGTCGCCGACGAGGGCGGCTACCAGCCCGACTCTGCCCTTCTGCCCGTGGCTCCTGCCTTCCCCCACCCCATCCCCCAGTTCGTGCTGGACCAGATCGCTAAGGCCGCCCGTGAAGATGCCGAGCGTTCCTCTGAAGAGGGCTACTCCTACGCCTAAATCGTTCTGAATCCTTCCTGTAAAGTGACGCCCATGTACATTTTTTTTATTTATGTATTTATTTTATAAATAAATTAATCATTCAGTATTATGAGGATGATTTACACCCAATTACACTTTTAATGTCATTGCATCATTCAGCATCAGCAAGTGTAGGATATTTTTTGTGACTGTAGTGAAAAAGTTGCACATTTTCCATTGGTTATTGATGTGATAAATCATTATTGTTCTTTATCATACTAACCAACGTCAAAGCCTGTGCAAAGATTGCAAACTAAATCTCAGGTCAATCATTAATGAAAAGAATGCTTCATCTTTTTCTACCAGCACTTTGAATGTCAATAAAAATAAGTTTTATGTTTGCTCTTATATCTAAAAAAAACGTAAGCATATGAATCATTTTCATACATACATACATATATATATATATATATATATATATATATATAATATATATATATATTAGCATATATATATATATATATATATATATATATATATATATATATGTATATATTTCATTACAATTACATGGAGTTTTTCAGGCCTCTTGTTTTTATTGAAATACAGACAAAAGACGGTAAGGGAAGTTACAAATGTAGAGTGTTGATTCCGGAAACAGATGCCAAGTTTATATGTCAAATTTAACACAGTGCTGGATATATTGTGAACACAAAATAAAAGATTTTCATGAAATGGATGGCTGATATTACTGTCGAGATCAAAGTTTCCTTAAAAATAAAAAAAAATAAAAAAGTCTAACCTGGAAAAAAATAGTTTTTGCCTGAATAAAAGACTATATTTCCCATACGTGAAAAGCGAAGAAAGACGTACTTTCTTCCGCGGAAGTGGGCACGGCATGAGGAACCATCATCACATATGGGTAAATATACCGTCATGAAAAAAAAACACCGTCAAAATAACCACTTTCATGACTCCAAAGGCATCCCAACAGTAATGTGACGCAATGCAAGACTAGTATTTTTGCCAGAAAATAAAAATAAAAAACTAGATAATAGTGAAAATACTAGCATCATAGAAACAAAACTCCAGCATTGAAGATTTTTTTCATGAATTCTGAGTAGTTACATTATTTTACGGTGTGCAATAATGTTATCAATGTATTGCAATGTACAGTGGCCACTGGTCTACTTAAAAGGACAAAGAAAAGAAGACCATATTATGTTATTCTGTTATTCATTAGTGTAATGGAAGTAGAAATTTTAATATAATTCTTCAGAGATTTTTTCGTCGTCATCATGACTTCATAGAGAGGAAGTACATAACACTACATCATAATGAATGATGAATCAACAACACTTAACAAAGCATTGTAGAGAATGGTAAGGAAAAGATAGGTAAAGACGAGGAGCGATACGCAATATCACAGTAAACAATTAGCCAGGTATGGAGTGAAAACTAAAGACGGTAGAAGTAAACACAAGAAAACCAGGTGGTATTGAACACTTATGTCTACGCTGCACCTGTTGTCCCGTGGTAAGGATGCACGTTAATTAAATATCTGTCATGAAGAGGAGCACTGAAAGGGTCATTGTTAATACTCGTACTGTTGCGCACCCTATTCATCCACCAGATGCCTTCATTGTCTCCAGGAAGCAGTTGAAAACGGTCAATCACGATGTTAACTTTTATTGTTGCTGAATGTAATGATAGTATTGTGTAGTTATCATGTTGTGTCATTAGGACTGTAATAAAGAAAGCTAAAGATATTCACAGAAGGTTTTGCAGAAAGCTTTTCACCTTTAACACCAGAACGCATTTTTTTTCATTCTTCTATTTGGAAATTTTAATTTGGAAGTTTTTTTGATCCCTAAGTGCTCCCCTTGATCAAACAAGGTTTTATAAATGATTTTTGCATGAGTTCGTGCAACCATTACTTTCCATAAGAGAATCTGAAAGAATACTACGGTATGATTTTTTTTCTTTTTTCGGTCACTCTATACAGACATATAACAAAACTCGCTTCTATTACGGATGTTTTTTTTTTTTCTAGATAAAAATCATTTTAAGTTTGTAAAGACAGATCATAATGGAAGGCTGTATGATTATAATTATTGAATCTACTGATTGTGCCAGTTATTAAGAAAAATAAAATGGAAATATGCGCCGTTTTGTCAAAATGGCCTTATGACTCTCATTTTTTCTTTTTAGTAGATCCAAGTTGAAATATTACCAATGCAAAGGGGAAGAGTAATTTTTTTTACACTTGGAACAAAAAAGGTTACCTTACTAGAGCATCTTTAGAAGGTCAGGGTTACAATGCGCAAGCCATTGCCACTCCCAAGAGCTTCACCGGAGCTCCGCTATAAAAGCTGACCACAAAATGATGCCAGCATCAGTACCTTTCCACCCACCAACCATGAAGTTCGTAAGTTGCCGCGGCTTATTGCTGCTATCTGCTTCATGAAAACATAACGAGTTGAATAATAATCACTATTTGTTTAAATGCAGCACCTTTATCGGAGCACCAATATAGCACAAAACAATGATATTAACCCTTACCTCCTCCCTTTGCTTCAGGTGATCCTCGCCGCCCTGGCCGCCGTGGCCCTCGCCAAGCCAGTGTACGATGACTCCCACTCCCTCGAGAGCAGGGAGCACATTCCCATCCTGAAGGACGAGCGTGTCCACGAGGATGACGGCAGGTTCAGCATGGACATGGAGACTGGCAACGGCATCTCCTACTCCAAGTCTGGCTCTCCTGACGGCCCCGAGGGATCCGTTGTCATGTCCGGAGTCTACTCGTGAGTGGCTGCACTGTTTGTCTGGCTCAGCCAAGCACAGCACACCTTAATTGCCTTGTGGATCACAGTACCTGCGTGAGTCACGTGTCACGACTTGTTCACAATACTCTGTTTGCCTCCACAGCTACACCGCCCCTGACGGCACCCCCGTTGAGGTCAAGTTCGTCGCCGACGAGGGCGGCTACCAGCCCGACTCTGCCCTTCTGCCCGTGGCTCCTGCCTTCCCCCACCCCATCCCCCAGTTCGTGCTGGACCAGATCGCTAAGGCCGCCCGTGAGGACGCCGAGCGCTCCTCTGAAGAGAGCTATTCCTATGCCTAAATCACTTTCAACATCTTCCCATGCAACGACTATTCCATTGTTCTATGTATTTATTTATTCATTTTATAAATAAATCAATCAGTCATTATTACATTTATCATTTACACCTGCTGTGTGTGTGATGCCATCTTCAATGCAACAGAAAGTGAAGGACACCACGGCATTCGCATAACACTTCCTTCGATAAAGTTACTCCAAGAATTGCTATGGTAAAAACCACCTGTATTTGCTGTACGAGTTTCTATAAATTGTTAAATTAATCATTGCTTCTGCGGTTTTTCAATGTTAGTCAAGGATAACTAAAACATTATTATGGACATACACATATATATTTTTTCTAAATGTTCGGTTCCTTTCAATATTGTCTATCAGTATTCATTATCCTTTATCGTTATATTACTTTTGAACATGACTTGTTGCCTCAGTGTTACCTTGGAAAACATCTAAAGAAGAATTATTAACAGCATATTGTCATAAAGGAAGAACTGTTGATGTTTTTGCGCGTATTTTCATAAGTTGACCACTACTTCTATATCAGAGATAAATATTTATTCGCTACTAGGATATCACTGGTGTAGGAAACACATTAATCACACTTTTTATCTTATTGAACAAAATCAATGGTTTACCTTAATATCATCTTACAAGCAATTACTGAGTAAAGGTAAATGTTCCATGAATCTAGTGGAATTCATGGATTTCGCTTAATTTTCAGAACATTGCCGCATCAATTAAATAACGTAACTGAAACTAATTGGAGGTAAGAATCTTTTTAATGATATTGGCTGTTCCTAAATAATGCAACAGAGGTCTAGGCTTCTAAAGGAGTCATGACACTGTTTGAAAAACTGCATTCATACTCTTACATTTTGTTTAGTATAACTCAATTGTCTTTGTAGTTTAGCTTCTTGACTTTCTTCTTTGATAAATTGATAAACCAATTCTAAAATGAAAATATGGGGTTTCGCGGCCGGTTTATTGTTTTAATTGTTTTATATTAGTTTGCTGCTGTCTGGCTAAGACCATAACGCTTTTGACGTCACCTATGGCATTTATAATCCATACCACTTTGCTTTGGATGTATCAACATAACAGCACATATCCATATTATATTTCTGAAAAATAGCTGAATTTGATGCCCAGCGAATTTTTCTCTTATATTATACCACTCCATATGTATACTTTTTTTTTTTTTTACCTCATAAGTGTCACCATGCAGGCAGGCAGTGTTGCGGTTGACTAGAGCGAATAAAATTAGCCAATAAAACAAATGAAAAATCTTAGTACATAACACTCAATTATCACACAATCTTATTTTTCTAAGATATTTTTTTCTTAATTAATTTATCTTACATGGCCTGAACAATGATTTATTATATTATTGGTGGAGGAAGTATGTGTTTGTGTGTGTGTGTGTGTGTGTGTGTGTGTGTGTATGTGTGTGTGTGTGTGTGTGTGTGTGTGTGTGTGTGTGTGTGTGTGTGTGTGTGTGTAGGTTAGGCGGATAGATGACATAATTCAAATTCAATTATTCTAAATTTGCAGTATACAGAGCTATCAGTTGAGCAGTTTAGGCAGGAAAGTAACATTGTGTGTTAACAATGATATTTGCCAGACACAGACGTCCTACTGGCGGCGGGATGGACGCCACCTCCAACATGCCATCAACAGTACTAAGTGTGAAGGCAGATTTTCTTATTGTCAGTTTGAAATGGTTGTTACATATTTACTAGAGGTGGTAGAAATCTTATCTGCGTATCGAGGAAGATCAAAGTCCATTAAAGACTACAAGTAGAGAAGGCAAGTGTTCATGTGAATGATAGTGAACTGTTTCACTTCACTGACGGGAGGTTGAAGTATTACCAATGCACAGAGAAACATTTTTTTTTCTATACAGTTGATCCAGAAAGGTTACCTTACTAGAGCACCTTCAAAGGGTCAGGGTTACAGCGCGCAAGCCATTGCCACTCCCAGGAGCTTCACCGGCGCTCCGCTATAAAAGCTGGCCTCAAAATGATGACGGCATCAGTACCTCTCCACACACCAACCATGAAGTTTGTAAGTGTTCGCTGTACTGACACAGCCGTTGATACTGATGCCGGCTTGGTGAAAAACATGAGTTGAATAATTATCATAATGAGTTGCTATGCAGCACCTGTATTTGAGCGCCAATGCTGCATGAAATAGTAAGATTAACTCTAAAATCCACCTTCTGCTTCAGGTGATCCTCGCCGCCCTGGCCGCCGTGGCCCTCGCCAAGCCAGTGTACGATGACTCCCACTCCCTCGAGAGCAGGGAGCACATTCCCATCCTGAAGGACGAGCGTGTCCACGAGGATGACGGCAGGTTCAGCATGGACATGGAGACTGGCAACGGCATCTCCTACTCCAAGTCTGGCTCTCCTGACGGCCCCGAGGGGTCCGTTGTCATGTCCGGAGTCTACTCGTGAGTGGCTGCACTGTTTGTCTGGCTCAGCCAAGCACAGCACACCTTAATTGCCTTGTGGATCACAGTACCTGCGTGAGTCACGTGTCACGACTTGTTCACAATACTCTGTTTGCCTCCACAGCTACACCGCCCCTGACGGCACCCCCGTTGAGGTCAAGTTCGTCGCCGACGAGGGCGGCTACCAGCCCGACTCTGCCCTTCTGCCCGTGGCTCCTGCCTTCCCCCACCCCATCCCCCAGTTCGTTCTGGACCAGATCGCTAAGGCCGCCCGTGAGGACGCCGAGCGTTCCTCTGAAGAGGGCTACTCATATGCCTAAATCACTTTTTCTCCCTTTTTTCATACCACGACTCGTCCTTTTTACTATGTATCCATCTATTTATTTCCTGAATAAATATAGCAGTTTTTATAACAATTATTATTTTCACCTGTTTTGTGTGCAAAGCTACCACTGTACGTCAAGGAACTCCTCGGAGCCGATCAGACACCTGTGGAGTGTTGATTGTTTGGTGTCTTGAGTGATATTAGTCATTTTCTCTGTGCTTTTCCGGATGAAAAGGGGTGTAGTGTGTACAGCATTGTATGGCACTCACCGTTTGTATTTTTACTTATCTTTTTAATTGATAGTTGGTTATAGTCTCTTATTTCATTTTCATATTTTTCATATTTTTTTAGATTTGATGACATATTTTCCTATGATAATGATTTTCTGCGATGAAATTTTACTCTTTATTTAAAAAAA
>CM035194.1:24397213-24408357 GCA_020233015.1 Callinectes sapidus
GACCGCCCCCTCGCCGCAGCTCATGTAGCATCGGCTGTCTCTGCCTGACGCCCTCATCACCGCTGGCTCCTCACTGCGCTGACCACCTTGTCACCGCCACCCATACCATCACTTCCTTCCTTGTGGACATTTATCTCCTTTACCCTAATTCTCTTCATTTGATCCGGTATCATCACTATTCACCTCCTCCTCCACTTCCTTAATGTTACCACCACCACCATCATTATCATCATCATCATCATCATCATCATCATCATCATTATCATCATCATCATCATTGCCTGTGATTTCCTATCTCTTCAATGACTGCACGTCTCTTCTAAGCCACCCAGGCAAAACAACTTCTATAATACTTCAAGGTTACTCAAACAACATTAACTACACACACACACACACACACACACACACACACACACACACACACACACACACACACACACACACACACACACACACACACACAAACACACACACACACACGTTCTAAAATTTTACCTTGTTCCATTAACTGTTTTGTGTGCAAATGTTTTTATAATTTTTTTTTTTTTTTTGCCACGGTGTTTCTTTACTTTTGTGAATCTTATTTCGTTCATTCATGTTGCTATCCTTCTTTTACTTATTTTATCTTATTATCTTAATCATTTATTTAAGGTTTGTAAAATATCGAATAACTCCATTTCATTGTGTCATCCTGTTCGGGAACATTAATTGGCTGCAGCTCCAGTCACTTCTGAGTCTGTTACGTGGCAGAAAGTTCACCCAGCTTTTTCTTTCTTCTAACGAGCTGAATTTTTAAACCTCGACCCACATTTAGCATTCCTCGTCGTCAGTCACGGCGCGACGACCACCACCACCACCACCACCACCACCACCACCACCACCATCACCACCACCACCACATTTACCACCCCAACACCACACCGACGAAAACCGTGGGAAACTGACCGTGTAAAATCACCCTTAATGGAATGAAAACTATGGCGGCAAAAACGGCAAAAAGCTTCACCTTTTCGTCTTGCTTCCTGTGTGGAGGTGTCGCGCCGCTGAGCAGGAGCTGTGGCACCAGGAAGCGAAAGGTGATGGGCTTCCCGTGTGCTGCCGCCAAGACGGAAACTACGGAAACACGATGCAGGCTTAACATTTGCTCTGTTCCGCGCGCTGCCTCGAAATGGCCATTCAAACGGAGGTAACCAAACAGGTGGTGGTGGTGGCCGAGGCGGAAGGGAGGAGGTGAGGGTGATGAGGTAACATTGTGCAGGTGTGTGTGTGTATATGTGTGTGTGTTTGTTAATTTGCAGCCATTTACAATTCGCAGATACGGGAAGGTTTCAAAATAAAGAAGAACGATCAGGAAAGTTTTTTCCCCTCTCCTTTTGTAATTAAGGCATGAGGAGAAACAGAACACACACACACACAAGTGCGCGCCTTTTTCTCCACAATAAACAAAATTTTCCTCCACCAGAGTCTCAACACGACTCAATTGGTGTTTTATTTTGTTTTTATAAGCCTCACGTGACCTTCGTATTCATAGTTATGTGAATTTTCCGCCTCCTTATATATCATCTTCTCTACCACCACCACCACCACCACCACCACCACCACCACCATCACAACTATTTCTCTGGAGCTACACAGGGCATCGAGGTTATACAATGTCAAGGAGGAAGACAGCAATTAGGAATAATTTCTTGCGTAACCCAAACTTGTGGGCGGGACGGAGGACAGCACAGGCCGCCGCCACAGCCTTCACCAGTAAACCTTCCCCTACAGCAGCCAGCCTTCCACCAGCAGGTCACATCCCAGCAGGCCACCCCTAGCAAGCCTCTCCCCAGTCCACTGAAGGCCACGCCGCGCCAGGCACCTTCAGTCACGGACTTCAGTTTTCACGTTTCCTCGCTGGCTGACTCACGCCACGCTCTGAGAGGCGCGGGGCCCACAGCCGATATGCAAATCCACCTTTTTTTTCTCCCTCTCCTCTGCTGATTACGTCATCCTTTAACTCGAAGGAAGAAAAGATGAAGCACCGCCGTATTTTCCGCATTCCCCTAAACTTGTTCTCCGCGCTGCGTCTTGACATAACGGGTGAGTAAATAAAAAGCAAGAACACCTGTGTTTCTCCCTCACTGACAAGCTGCTCACGTCACTTTACGACTTAACCAAATCATGGGAAAAGAATGCATACGTGTCATTCCTTGTTCACTCTTTCGTGTAGCCATTCCAACGTTACAGAAAAACGTAGACGTGGAATCTTTGGCTTGAGACGCTTCCTGACTCTCCCCACTGCTGCTGCTGCTGATGTGGCCCGCATGAGTCTGGCCGCCGCCGCCACACACTCGCTGGGGTTGATTCACCAAACCTTGAGACCAGCAACGCTCCACCGACCGCTGCAGTCCGTAACGATCACCACCTCCACTTCCACCTCTGCCACTTCCACTGTGCTCTTGTCCCTTCCACACGCCACCATGAGTTAGTTTCTCTCTCTCTCTCTCTCTCTCTCTCTCTCTCTCTCTCTCTCTCTCTCTCTCTCTCTCTCTCTCACTCTGGTATCTGGTATCGAGTTTCTCCCATCATTCACCGCCAATACAGCAATGAAAGGCAATCCCTTCCTGTGTGCTGTTCTCCCTATCAGCTATTCATTCACTCTCCTGTACCTCCGCGCTATTCCTCTGCCTACCTCAATCACATCTCTCCTTCCATCCCTCCTTTATTTCCTTGCTCTTACTCTTTCTTCCCTTCCTCCTTTTTATACCTTCGTCTTTTCATTCCACACTCCTCGCTTCCTTCCTCAATCTTTCCTTTCTTTGCCCTTCACTCATCTCCCCGCTAACAACTGCTACCGCTCTCTTCCGCCAGCGTCCCTTCATCTCTCTGTCTCTCTTTGACGTCCTCTCCCCTGCCGCAGGAAAGGGAAGTAAGTGTCCACGCTTCACGCTGCAGGGAGGGAGGGCCGTAGTCTGGTGATTGTTGGAGAGGGAAGCATGGCGGTCTGTGTCTGTCTCTCTGTAAGTACTGCTTTTGGTCTGGAATTGTACGTCTCGTCTTGAAGTCTTACTATTTCGTTGGTGTTTCTCTTCTGTTTCTCTTCTATTACTCTTCTCCTCTCTCTCTCTCTCTCTCTCTCTCTCTCTCTCTCTCTCTCTCTCTCTCTCTCTCTCTCTCTCTCTCTCTCTCTCTCTCTCTCTCTCTCTCTCTCTCTCTCTCTCTCTCTCTCTCCATGGATAGATTTTTTTTATTCGTGGGAGAAGGAGGAAGGTTTAGAAATGTTTCTTAATAAGTATGTATATTTCTACTGTGTTTGTACTGTGTATGCATCATCTTTTCACTATACCAATGTTATTCTTTCTTTGTCGCTCTATAGATGTTTATTTCTAAGTTCAAGGATATGACGAATTGTTGAAGATTTACAGGTAGCTAGATATACATTTTTTTCTATATTTATTCCATTTTAGGCTGCACAGGAACTAAAATAAAATGATAATCAACAAAACTCACACTTATTTTTTTACTGTAAAAAGTTAGCAGAAAGTTGATTGCAATCGTGCTGAATGAAGAAAAGAATGAGATGGAGAGCTTTGGGTGAAGTTCCGTCAATATTGCTGCCGTCTGTGTAGGAACGAGGCAGAAACAAAGAATAAAGTGAAAAAAAAAAGCGAACCTCCCTCTGAGACTCAAATAATACATAGAAACCAAAGAAGAATAGAAAGAAGTAGTAATATTGGGAAAGCTTCAGTGAAGGACCTTCATGAGGGGAGCTGGAAATACTCGTATATAGATCCTGGAAGAGCTCAAGGTTATAACCCCTTCAGAACTCCTCTCCGTCAGCCTAACCACCACCACCACCGTATTCAGAAACACTCTCCCACCATTATTTTTCAAAGGACACAATAATGATCAACCGGGCTCTCAGGAGTGTCTCTTCTATTGATGACGCAGAGATCTTGTTAAACTGTCACGTGAACCATAAAAGAAACACCTTTAAAAACACGCATTACTTCAACAAGAGATTTTTGAAAGTAATGGATGTCCTATATACTCTCACTACCTCTTACCATCACGCCTTAGCCACACACACCACCACGTACACGCCTCTCACCTCCACCACTACCCACACGCAGGCTGCACCTCCGCCACCTCCACGCCACTCCTTCCCGTGCGCCCCCAGCCACCTGACTCTCCCTCGGCGGCTTTGCTTCTTGACTCAACAGCTCATTATTGGCTCGTTATCTGCCCATACAGCCACAGCATCCCCTCGCCGCCCCGCACGACCCCTGGAGGCTGTGGTCGTGGTGGTCACTTCACTACACATCAGTTTCAGTGGGTGGGTTTCAGCGTTGGCTCATTGGTTAACACAAGGGTTAGATCACGTTCTGCGGCTCCTGTCAGTGTTCTGTCTGTTCAGTTCTCAAATTTCAGACTCTTGTTGCCAGTTCATTCCCGTCTTTAGGTAAGTTTTTTTTTTTTCCTTGCTCCATTTTGAGGTTAGTAAATAGTGAAGAGTACGGTTAGGGTTTGGACTACAGAGAAACTACCACGTGTCAACTTGCTGGGTTCCTAAAGTTTTCCTCGTATTCATATTCTTATCTTTTTTTTATTATGGCTCACAATGGGAAACAAAGCAAAGACACAGCGAAGCGAAGCCACTAAAAAGGACACGAGCACGTCATGGCAGGAAGTCTTCAAGCAGCGCCTTAATGTGCATGGACTGGAGACAATCAGCCGTCCCCTTCACCTCTCCCTCTCCCCCCAGCACCACCCCATTCTCTGCTGCCCCGCCAACACGTAATGCCGCGCTGGCTGCCACTCATCACAAACTGATTGCCAATGTGCTTAAGCTACGCTCGGGATCTGCTGCAAACTGGCTCGCTGGCTGGCTGACTAGCTGTATGTTTGTCTGCCTGCCTGCCTGTCTGTCTGTCTGTCTGTCAGGTTACAGGTGGGATAAAAGAAACTCAACGAATCCCAATTGTGCACAATATCACTTCGAGGGAGAGGCAGCGGGCGGGAGGATGTAGACTAGGCTCAAGTGATTGTCGCAGTCTCGGCCACTGCTTACAAATTTATGCTTATTGAGTGTGGCGCTGCTGGCAACAACCTCAAGATAGCGTGAAGTGAACACACGTGCCTTCACACACAGGAATATCGGTCAGCTAGAGGAGGCCACACCAGAACCTTCGCCTTGCCTCCCACAAGCACCAGGGACGGGCCCAAGTGCTGCCATTACCTCCACGGGACAGAGGTACTTTGATGTTAATAGAAGCAAGTATCACCCTCTACAAACAAGGTTATGGGAAACTGGTCAAAACTGAGTGACAAGATTAATGTTTCGATTTGAATTGATGCAAGTAAATAGGGAAACGTGAATGAGAAGGAAGGATTGGTGGAATAATGATGATATGACGAAAGATCGTAAGACAAAGTAAATTCCATGATCACCACAAAATGCACCAAACAGACCACCATTGCCTTGAGGGAGAGCCAAGAACCTCACCACGCACCAATGAGCTGAGCCTTGCACACTCCCACAATCTAAAATTCATGTAGATCTTCCACACTCCGTAATCCCCACCATGAAAACAAAACCATGAAAGTGACGCATCTTTTTTTTATAAAGTCTTTCGTATTTGCACATTCCATTTACTTATTCATCTATTCATTCTTGCATAGGAGAAAGATCTAGTCTAGAATAAAAAGTCCTGCTGAATATAGTAAGGTTTGTCTAAGATTGAAGTATCTAATGTTTCTTTACTAAACTCCTTACACCATAAAGGTAATAACTCTACCACAAAGTATTCATATATATTCAAAAAATTCATACTTTCTACCATCAAATGTATGTTCAACGTTAGAGAAACCATACTTAACATATCCATTATTAAGACATCAACGAGACTTTTCCTTGCAGTCTCCCTTCACAATGGTCGCCTCTCACGTCACACCTCTCATGGTACAAACACGCGTCTCACCATCACATCCTTCCCACGTCACATTCCATCATGACCCCCATCCTTGCCTCAGCCGTAACCTCACTTCCCCATGCATCCCCACTTCAAGGATTTGTCACCACCACTAAAGGAGTTTGCGTCAGAAGTAAATAGGATTCGCCACGAGTTTTGGGTGTTATGATTAGATGATTTTATTGAATTTAGGAAGGGTCTATGGAGGTCAGAAGATTAATAGCCAGAGTGTGTACTATTTTGTTTTTTTATGTGAGTTTCTGAAGCTGTATAAAATCACAAAATAATATGCAAAAAATGCGTCCTATTACTGAAGGGGTTAAACACTCAAAAGTTATGTCCGTTTTCTGTGTCACTGTCAAGCAAAAGTCTAACCTCAGATATTTCAGTCCCTTATATTAAGTATTTTTAACTAGTTGTAATAAAGGTTATTTTGGGTTTCGAGAGAGTTTTAATGTTTTTTACTTATCAGACAAAGGATCGTATTATCATCAAAGATTTCACAGCCTCTATGCTTTCAGTGGGTTGTAGTATAAGTTATTCGTTATTGCTTTGGATTTTCATGGTTCTATTCATCACGCAAAGATCAATGTTTTCAAATATTTCAACAACTTATTTTCTGGTGGCAATTTAACAAGATCAATGAGATGGAAAATATATCCTGAGGACGTGACTCATCGCCACAGTGGTCTTTCACAATAGTCCTGAAGTGTTTAAGAATACGAGTCTAAGTAAGAAGGAAGGTTTAATGATCTCCTTCCCGCGAGACGAAGACGAAGAGGTTGATCGGTGGTGAACCCAATAGAGACCCTCGTCCTTAGCGCTGCGAGGGGCGGGACAAGAGAACTTAAGAAGGAAACACATATTAATATTGATGTGAAATCGACCTACATTCTGCGTGACTGTCATCTCATGCACTTCCACTTCCCTCGGATCTGAGAGTCATTCATTGCCGACTACTTTTTCTTCACATAATTTTCATTGACGCTGAAAACAAAACAAAGATAGAGTCTATTTTTGTGTTATTTTGTTTTGCTGAAGACGAAGGATGCGAAACTTTATAGAAAAACATATTGATCTACTAAACTTTTCAAGGAGAAGAAGGAAGAAAAGGAAGAACACAACACGAAAGAAATCAAACAGTAACAGACCTGTTTGCTCTTACAACAGTGATTGGAAAGCAAAAGTAACATGCAAATAGTGAAGAAATAGAACAGCATACTTGGTGGAGGAGGAGGAGGAGGTAGAGAAAGACCAGCAGCAGGAGGAGGAGGAACATTAAGAAACACAAGATAAAAATATATGGGAGAGAGCAAAAGGAGGAGGAGAAGGAGAAACGGCAAAACCAACACCAAGAGGAGGAGAAGAAAGAGCAGAAGCAGAGGCAGGAGGAGAAGGTAGAAAAGGAGCACCAGCAGGAGGATAATAAGGAGGAGGAATAGGAGAAGGAAGAGCAGGAGAAGGAGGAGGAGGAGACACGAGCAGCAGCAGCAGCTGGCAACTCGCTGAGGGACAATTATGGGCCGTAATGGGGTTATTGGTTGGGACAGGTGCTTCCTCTGTCCCGACCCGGCCGTGCCCTTGGGACCATGTTGTTTGTGTATCATGACAAATGTTTTACGGAGGTGAATAAATAATGCTACGGAGACCTACGCGTCCTCTCTCCTCGTATAATATTATTGATATTTCCTCGTCACAGCCCACAACACCAATAACATTGACGTTTATGATATCCTGCTTAGCGGCACCCACTGGTGTACCCTGCGGTGGCACCCTCGCACCCGTCCCTTCTCATCCGCCACCCCCTCCCTCAGCCTGCCTCGCCCCTCACCGCCACCTGGGACACGTTAAAGTTTCTGTAATGCTTTGGTGCGGCGCCCATACAGCAGTGGCGCAGTGACATGATCATTTCCATCCGTCCCTCAAGCGATGGCAGTACGGAGAGTCGGGGGCGGCGCCACTTGGCCGCGACGCACGCACCCCAGGAAGTCTTTCATTGTGTCTGACCTGCTGTACTTAAGCTTCCTTTCCACCTTTCATCAGCTACTCTTTCCACCTTGATCGTGTCCGCGGTGACTCTGCAGCGCCCTCGTTTAGGACGCCTCGCCAAGGACATGATAGGCAGATGAGTACATTATGGAGAAGAAATTTAACGTAGGCTCGAGATAGAGTCCTATGTGGGGAGGAGCTTTAGTCTTTACAACGAATATCTTACATGTCTAACGTTAGTCTGATAGTGTAGCTTATAAGTTACTATAATGTAATGACCAAAAGAACTGCTGCTATTTGTTCATCATTTGCATTTAAATGAAAATAAACCATCATGAAGAATCACAAGTTCAGTACACGCTCGCTGCCTCTGGAGTCACCGCCCTGCAAGAGACAGCCTTCATCTGCGGGAATTCCGGGTTATGAATATACACTTTTATGTTTGTTATTTATAGGATGTCATTGAAAGTGTGCTTGTCAATGGTCCACAGCGTCCGGCGGAAGGAGCCTCCCAGGAACCACCTGCCGAACTGAGCTGCTCACCAAGCGGCTCGCCTTTCCTTCTCGAGGCGCAGGGAGAGCGAGGGTCTGCAAAAAGTTGTCTATTTCGCCCCCAGTTGTGAACAAAGGCTGTACACCACCTCCTCCTCCTCCTCCTCCTCCTCCTCCTCCTCCTCTTCCTCCTCCTCCCTGACATTGGGAAAGAGGCAGAGGCGGGCAGGAGACCCTAGGGCACGAAGACCTTGGCTATTAATGACACTTTTTCTGAAGGTTCCTTAAACGTTTAAAAAATTACATAAAGTTTTGTCCAAATGCGAAAAAGTGTGCAGAATAACGCAATGTTTGCTGAAGTGTTGCCACAGTAGCGCGCCACGCACGTCAGAGATTGGCATTACGAGAGGCTGTGGTGATCGGGTCAGCATTACTGCGAGCCGTGTTTGTCACTTTCCTCAGTATTTGTAACGTGTAGAGGAGGCAAAGTCCAGTAGAAAACAATATTGGAACCTCTGCTCAATTCAGTCTGCCTTGTAGCTTGCCTCTCATTCAGATGAACCAATCTAGATGGTTATTGACAAGCGCCTTAATTTAATCACATCTCTAATCTGCGTTTTTAATTTCTTATTTTTACAAATGTCTATACCATGACGGTCAGTTTTGCGAAATGTCATTGTCTGTGCATGCAGATCATGACGATATGATTGTGTGTGTGTCATGAATGGACAGTTAGGTCTGACTGAATAGCGACACTCTTTTGTTTCGTTGTTTTGTCCGCCACACACACACACACACACACACACACACACACACACACACACACAGGCGGGCGCCAGCATGGCCGTGAATCACACTGTGCCAGCCTCGTGACAACAGGTGCAAACCTCGCCTCTGGTCCACGCAAAACACGGCCTTACACAGCTGGAGCACAGAGCTGCATGCGGGTACCTGAAGTGGCCGTGCTGGCGGCTTTCATTGCCCTTGGCCAACATGGGCATGAAAGACTAGAGTGAAACTGGAGGCGTGGTGTTCTAGGGGTGTAGGGGTAACAAAGCCTCCCGCGTGAAGGTCACCAGCGCACTGGGTCAGGGAGAACAGGAGCCGCGCCCCCTTCCAGAAGCTGCACCCCGCTGAAATTATACCACTGGCTCAGGTAATGAGGAGGCGCGCACCTGGTGGCTCCCTCCCGGCACATCCCCGCTGGTGCTCGTGCTGGTGAAACGTGAGGACTTGGCGCTGCAGGACCACCTCAGTGACCACCTGCCTTCCTGCCGCCCTCCTTGTCGGGAAAATGAGTGTCAAGGCGGCAGGCTGCGGCTTCTGTCAACACGGAGTGGGCGTGGCGGGGCGGGAACCTCAGATCATGACCGCCGCGCCGCTCATCAGCCCACCTAAAAATTTCCAGTTGCCGGGGTGAATGTCAGAACGCAAATTGCACACTCAAAGCCACGTGGCGACATGATGCGGTTTCCTAGCTGTAGCTGAGCATGACGGGAAAAAATGGAGATAGAGGAGGAGGAGTCTTGAAATGCTTATCTATGTTCATGTTTCAAGTTACATTTACACCAAGCGAATCAAATCAATTCAATTATTCATGAAAAATCGTTTGACTTGAGTAATTTTGAATCAACATAATTCCAAGAGACTTATTTTACTCATGTTTTTTATGTATTTTTATGTATTTTACTTCATGTTTGCACTCCCAGAATTCCTTCTTTTATTCGCCGTTCTTTGAGAGTAATTCGTTTATTTTCTTTGGGCTTTCTTGTAACGGTCTTAAAGGACTGAAATAAAAAAAATAAAAAAGATAATAATGGCAGCCATCATTGGTCATTTTAAGTAACATCTCTCAATTATTACAGTCTCATCTTACCACAGTCTGCTGCCACAGTACTAATCTTTCATATAAGCCACTCAGACATAGTTTTCGCGGTCAAGTTAAAGCGTAATGAAGGTGGGAGGGAGAGAGGAGGGGAGGGGGCCGTACCCCACCGGGGCGCCCTCACCAGCAGATATTGTATTTGCTTCTGGACTGTTTATTTGGGATCAATAGTCACATTTAAGGCTTTTTATGAGTACTGTGGCGTGTTTGGAGTGATTTGCGTGCGTGTGTGTGGTGGAGGTAGCTGTGGTGGGCGGTATTGGGGGGGTAAATAAGGGGGCATTTTTGGGCTAAATTTCTTGCAACGCCCAATGCACTTTTTTATTAGAGGTTGTATCAAGTTGTTATTAATGGCAAAAGATAGTTCATATACCATGATGTTTTGTGTCGTCAGTTCAGTAAAGTGAGTGGAGAGGAACCGTGTTATTCGGAGGTGTCAAAGTTACATTAAAAACTTCATCATCGGCCTCTCAACAGTTTATTTCCGCCTCTAAATCACTCCAAAGTGTTTAAAACAATGAAGAATAATTGATCGATTGTCTTGAAATGGGTTTTGGTTCCGTTGAAGTGGCAGTTAGTGGGTATTTAACGAGTGTTCAAAAGTGTCATATTTTCAAAAAACCGTTTTTTTCCCGTAGAATTTCTTCAGAATTGGTGTTGCTAGGAGAGTGTTTGTACTTTGGGAATTAGTTATCCTATTTCTCGCGTCGAAACAGATGCAATAGATTGATCTGTCATCGTTTTATCGAGGGGTCATTTTCAAAATGGTTTGCGCTACGTAAATATTGAGCTGTGACGTCATCAGCTGTGACGTCATCAGCTGT
>CM035194.1:24414707-24481949 GCA_020233015.1 Callinectes sapidus
CTCTCTCCCCTCTCTCTTCTCTCTCTCTCTCTCTCTCTCTCTCTCTCTCTCTCTCTCTCTCTCTCTCTCTCTCTCTCTCTCTGACGTAATTTTCAGTTTTTTTTCCCTCCCTTTTCTCTAACAGCGTACTTTTCGTTGCATTCCCTCTATGTTTTTCATTTTCCTCCTTCCCTCTATGTTGTCTATTTCCTCAATAAGTCAGCGGTAACTTAGCATTCACCACTACAGTCATGTCTATTCTGAAGGAGTGTTCGGTATTCTTTCATCTGCATTTTTCTTCTTTTCCGCTCTCCACTCCCTTAACAAGTTTAGCTATGTATTCTATTCACCAATGCAGTCATTTCCAAAGAAACTCCTCCGGTGATGTAGTTTTCCAGTGCATTCCCTTTTATCTTCTTCATTTCCCTCCTTCAGCGCTGCCCATCCCCCCACCACAGCATGTCAGCTGTAACCATCATATTAACAATGGAGGGAGGGGAAGGTTCGGTGAGGTGCGTGCAGCTGATGGAAGACACCTTTGCCTGTCTTACATCCGGTCCCGAGGCGAGTCCTGAGGCGGAGGGGGTGACGTCACATCTCACGGGGGTGCGGCTGGGTTACCACTCTCTACTCGCCGCCGTTGGGGTTCTCAGGAAACGCCGAGCCACGGGGGAGTCAGTGAAAGGCGGCGTTGCATCATGATTGAGACGGAACCGTGAATCATTGGCTGGGTGACGCCTCGTGTTGGGTGACTGTGGTGGTGGTGGTGGTGATGGTGGTGGTGGACTGATAAAAGAAACATTCGGAAACGCTTCTTTGCTCACCCCTTCAGTACTGGGAAACTTTTTTCCACCAGTTTGGGGTATGGTTAGATGATTCTATTTACATTCAAAAGGGCCTATGGAGGTCAGAAGATTGATGGCCTGAGTCTTCACTATTTCACTCACTACGTAAGTTTCTAAAGCTGTATAAAATCACCAAATAACAAGTAGAGTTATATAGAAATGCGCTCCAGTACTGAAGGAGATTGAGGATGCTTTAACAGTTCCACTGACAGATTAACAAGACTTTTCCATTATTAACCAAAGCTAGCTAATCATTAATGCGGCCTCTGAAAATAGTCATGGTAGGAAAGCAGAGGGACAAAAAAACACTGGATATTGAATATATAACAACGCTTCTTATGATTACCAATATAAATATATCCATAATGTGAGGAACAGAAAAGGTTATAATCAAAACAAGACGTAACATATAATTTCTTCAGGTTTGGAGAAGGAAGTGGCGATCACAAAAACTAGTTGACCGATTGATTCATGTATTAACTCTGCTTCTTAAGATAATTAACCTAAAACTGGAAAGAAAGTAATAAGTTACGATCAACACAAAAAGGCGATATATCTTCAGTTTTAGGGAAAGGAGGTGGAAGTGTTGTTGTTGGTGGTGGTGATGATGGTGATGGCAGGAGCAAGGAGCGTGCGTCACCATCACCCCGCCCACTGCGACGACACCTTGCAAGAGAGAGGGAGCGGCCAGGAAGGAGTGGCCACAACCTAACCGTCCCTCCCACGTGACCTCCTTGCAATCCTTAAGGAGCTTCAAGCCAACACGACTCATCCGGAATATAGAAAGAAGTAATTCATCATTCACTCCTTACTCCTGACGAACCAAACAGAGCAAGCAGAATTCAGTAATGATCATGGAAGGTGTGTCATTTGGTAACTCTCTCTCTCTCTCTCTCTCTCTCTCTCTCTCTCTCTCTCTCTCTCTCTCTCTCTCTCTCTCTCTCTCTCTCTCGTCAAAAAAATCGTCTAATCACACCCAAAACTCGCGATAAAAATGCGTTTCAGTACTAAAGAGGTTAAGCAGATGTCATTATTAGTTCCCATCGCATTTCTCGTGATTAAGTGCATCATGAGAATTTACACCCAAGAAATCACAGTGTATAATTATTTACAGCTCACTATCATTACTCGTTCCTTCGTCCAGAACTTCAAAGTCACTGGAAATCTGAGTAAATAAAGAGGTCAGTCACTCTTATTGCGCTTCTCACAGTACGAGGGATGAGATTTCATACTCAAGAAACGCTGACAAAGAAGTGGGGGATGACCAGTAATATCCGCCACAGTGACTCTCTCCCTCTCCCTCTCTCTCCCTCCCTCTCCCTCTCTCCTCTCACACGTCCTTCTACGCGACATCACTCTCCTTCTGGTACACTTCTTTGGATGGGCCAGATGGGGAGGCGTGAGGCATTCAAACTCTCAAGTAATGATCGTAAATATAAAGTGAGAAAAGTAGGTTATTCATTCTCGCATCTCTTCATGAAAGACTTATTAACATTTATTTATTTTTCTCTCTCTCTCTAATAGAAAAGGAAGCGAATAAACCTCAAATTTAAAGGATGATCTCAATAAAAGAGGTGAAGAAAAACATATATACTCGTACCAGTCGGTAATATTATTTGCTCTTGCAGGTTTTCTTACACGTTATGATAATATTCTGCTCGTATTCTGATATATTGAGAAAAGAGGAAGCGTGAAATCCTAAACTCAAGCAAAAAGAATAAAATTGAACATTCTCTCTCTCTCTCTCTCTCTCTCTCTCTCTCTCTCTCTCTCTCTCTCTCTCTCTCTCTCTCTCTCTCTCTCTCTCTCTTTCAGTTCTTTATTACGATATCCCTCCCACGTTCCCAATTCCTTTGTTACATTACCCACTATTCTCTTCTCTCTCTCTCTCTCTCTCTCTCTCTCTCTCTCTCTCTCTCTCTCTCTCTCTCTCTCTCTCTCTCTCTCTCATTTTCTCACACGCCATTCACGCCTCACAACGCAACGCTCTGCACGTGAATGGTCTTGCCTCATTTCCACGCACCTCCCTTCCCTGTACAGTCGTCAGGGTCCGGGAGGTCCTTTCAGTGGCTGTCAGACTGAAAGGGATGCAAAAGACCCCCCCTTGTCCTAACCCTTTCAAGCTAGCAGAGTTCTTTCACTTGCCTATCACTGTCACTTCATTTCCCTCTCTACATTCCGTCCCTCACTGTGCCTGGTTTGTCCTTCACACACCTTCTGAAAGCGAAAAAGTTACCTGTACATTATTTTCTACGTGCTCACAATGCCTTCAGTCTCTCGTGGCCACCCCTCCCAAATAACTTATTGAATTCCGTCTCACCACTTATGAATACTAACAGTTTTCCTGTCGTTGCATTAGGTTTACATCATCTGTAAGCCTGTCTGTCCCTCCCGCGAGTCACCACCATAGTAAACAATCAGAATTTAAGCCACCAGAAGTTTGTCTTTACGCGTCTTATCCTCCTGACGTCACTCAGTGCCCATTAGTATTCGATCTTTGTAATCTTTAGTAGTCTCCAGTTGTTCTAAAGCATCATCGTTCATCTAGTTTGTCCTTCTCACTTCACATTGCATGCCCATCAGTATTCTGTGACTGATGTTCAGCATTCTTCAGCGATTTCATTCAGCATCATTACTTATCCTGTCTGTTCTTCTCGCCAGTCATCACAACAAGTGTGTTTTTGCTTGTTAAATCCCTCTCAAGTCATTTGAAACGCTACGTCTTCATCAATCTATAACTCTAAGCTTTAATCAATTCATGGCATCGGCTACATCAATGAACAGTCTCCATGTTACCAAGTCTGCTTATCCGTTTAATTTTCACTAGCATAACTAAAATAATTTCGTATCATTGAATACTTCACAGGTAAAGCTAAGTTTGGACTTCTAGTTGACAAGTAATGTTCATCCTTTGCTATCCCTTACTCTTCTATAACGGACGAACAAGACGACGCCTCCCTAACGACAGCCAACAGTCTCCTTGAAAAGCAGTCACGCTGGCGCCGGGCGGGCCGTTGCTGGGGTTGCTTGAAGTGGTGAGGGACGCGCCCGCCGGGTACACCAGCAGCCCTTTGTCTTGTCCCGGACCTTCTCCTCCTTCCGGCCGCCTCTTACTCCGCCTCCCAGCTGACCCACACTTCCTGCCGATATTTCCTGCTGATACTGACCCCGAGGCAGTGTGGGAGGAGGCGAGCACGCGATTCAAGGCGGTACAGGGGAGAGAAACAGTGGAAACTCGTCCAAACAACTCCTGATGGCAAGCAAGCAAAGGCCACACACACACACACACACACACACACACACACACACACACACACACAGACTTTTGTTACTCAGAAATCAAACAAGAACAAAAAAAACATCCCATAACTTTCTAAGCACGAGCCTGATAGTAGGACACAGGTGATCATTTTCCAGGTCACGGGGAAGGAGGCAGGAGTACACTTTCTTCTTAGCCTTCGCGACGCTTGGCTCTTGGTCACTTGCTCTCTCTCTCTGCTTCACTGAACTTCAAGCGCCCTTACTCGAATACCAGAAACAAGCAGCGAACGTCGAGCAGCTACCGGTGATCGCAAGCAAGACGTGGTGCAAGGAAAATGAGCCTCAATAACCGCAACGAGCTGTGGCGAGGGGTGAGTCATGAGTGATGGGAGGCGACGGAGTAAGCGAAGGGAAGACACTGTGCGTAAAGAGAAAGACAGGGAGGGGAGGGAAGGGAGGCGTCAGACAGAACGAACGAACGGACGTGAAGGCGGTGAGAAGGAACCAAGAAACGGAAGGTTGAGGGAAATTATAGACCAAAGAGAGAGAACGGAGGGAGGGAGAGCGTGAACAGAAAGAAGTGCTTGCCTAGAGAGAGAGAGAGAGAGAGAGAGAGAGAGAGAGAGAGAGAGAGAGAGAGAGAGAGAGTATTCAAGGCTTCCTACATCTTGCCTCATTCTTTTCTTCCCTGAATTAGTTGGTGGTCAGTTCTGAAAGTGAACCGCGGATCTCGCTTTCCCTTCCCGTACATGTGGCCTCGGAACCAGGAAAATAATGATGATCTGGCGGGAATTTACCAACGATCTGTATGTGATCTAGTGGGATAGAAATGTCACCGTGTATTACTGCGCAAGAGAGAGAGAGAGAGAGAGAGAGAGAGAGAGAGAGAGAGAGAGAGAGAGAGAGAGAGAGAGAGAGAGAGTGTGTGTGTGTGTGTGTGTGTGTGTGTGTGTGTGTGTGTGTGTCATTACTGATCATTACCTTTCCTAAACTTTCCCTCTCTTTCCTTTCCACGACCACACCCTCCCCACCCGCCATCAATTGCGGTAATTTACCTTTACCTGCGCCTACCCACCACCACCACCACCACCACCACCACCACCACCACCACCACCACCCATCCCACTTCCATTCATCAGTTGGAGGAAATTTATGTTGTTTTTAAAGGCAGCTAAAATTTGCTAGATCTTGACAACAACAAGAGGCCGACACAGCAGCATCAATAGTAGTAGTTGTTGTTGTTGTAGTAGTAGTGATTGTTTTTGTTGTTGCTCTTATTGTTGTTGTTGGAGGAGGAGGAATGGGAGGAAGACGAGGAAGAGAAGAAAGAGAAGGACGAGGAAAGGGAAGAATCAGGAACAAAAAGAAAAAAAGAAACAGAAACTGGGAAGAAAGAGAAGAAAAAGAGACATTACCCTTGATGAAGAAGCCGAACAAAGCCATACAAAACCTATCCCACCTAAAGATTTACCTGGACACATGGGAGGCACAGACGGAGCCTCACATCGCCCTGGGCCCCGGTAACCTCGCAGCTGGGGGCGTGGTGGGCCTTTTGACTCCTCGCCTCGTAAAGTCCCCTGTGCCATAAAGACGGGCGGGGACCTGAGTGACTGAGAAATACAGCCTCGTTTCAGACCCTTGTGTCGCCCGTTCGTCGCTAAACAAGACCGTATTGCCACATGACGCTATTCACCTCACCACCGTCACCACCACCACCACCACCACCACCATCGCGTCATAGTCACGCCCTTCAAAGTGTTCAGTTCTGCTTGGTGTCACTGAACTCTGCATGTGACGTCCACTGTTTCATCTTGTTCGAGGTTCTGATTTGGTTAGGTTAGGTTAGGTTAGGTTAGGTTCATTGAGTGACTGTCTGATTAATTATTGGCTGTCACAATTATGAGATCAAGTGGCGAGGTTTCTCAGTGTTGCTAAAAAGATGGAAATACTAATTGGTGAGGTATTTCTACGAGGCTCACTGAAGAAGAAATACTAGAGAAGGACAGAGAAAGCTAAGAAAAGAGAGGTAGTGAATTTATCTATTAATGTCTCTCAATATCGCTAAAATAAAATAAAATGATAAACGATCGAAAACTTTTACTAGACTCACCGAAGAGGAAATACCAGAAAAAGACAGAGATTGAAAAGAGAAAGAGCTGCCATGACCCAAGATATCAGAAACTTCACCTAAAGACATCTTCCCACAATTCAAAGGCATTCGAGGTCATTATTCTCAAGTGTAAGTACTAAATTCACGGGATTCAGTGATGACAAAATAGAGGAGAGTGAAGAGAACGGAGGGAAGGGGACGAAAGGTGAGGCTGCCGTGACCTTTCCGAGATACTATCAGAAATTCCACCTCCAGTCATTTCCTTGAGTCACCCTCGGCCCATCCTTACACGCCACTCCTCCTCCGCCCCCACAGTTATCCTGTCTCTAACACCTGTACTCTTCAACACTTTAGAAGTTCATCAAGGCTACGTATATGACTATCTAAACTTTTCTTCTTTTTTTTTCCTCCGCCTCACAATTTCCCAGCATTGTTATTTGGCCTTCGTTCAGCAGAAGTTCTTAACCCCTTCATTACTGGGACGCATTTTCATACTTATTCTGCGTATTATTTGTCGGTTTTATACAACTTCAGAAACTCCTGTGGGGATCAAAATAGTACAGACTACATGGACCCTTGCTAATGTCAATAAACTCGTCTAATCACACTCAAAACTCGTGGTGAAAATGTGTCCCAGTACTGAAGGGCTTAAAAGCCTCAAAATTTAATCAGGATTATTTCAAAAGCCACAGAGATGAAAAGTTATATTCGTTTCGTTGTTTTATCATTGACGGTACGGAGATGTTGCAGAATTACCATCATAACCATGAAAAACATCTTTGGATATCATTATAACTTGCAGCAGTATTTGTTAATAGTTGAGATTAGACGCCGAAATGTAATACACAAAAATACAAAGTCAATCGTTGCCACTTCCCGCAAAGCTTCAGACAGCTTGAGGCCGCAGCAGAGTCAGTGGGGAGAGAGGCGGGGAGGGAGGGGGAAAGGGAAGGAGAGACACTCAACAACCACATCTCTAACGGGACACGTCGCCCCTTAAACATTTACTCTCCGTACCGTTGTGTTAAGTCTCCGCCGTAACGCTATAGCCCTGGGAACTCCGGAGCCTCAGCCGTCTGTCGCAGCCTCAGTACCTCACTCCGCGGCACTGGGTGAGGGGTGTCACTGAAGGACACTAAGCACTTGTGACCTGCATCCTGTGTGGACTCATGCCCGTATTCAGAAACGCTTTGCTTTCTCACCACGACAATTTTCAAAGGCCACAGAGATGATTAGCGAGGTTTTCAGGAGTGTTTGTCCAGTTAATACAATAGAAATGTTGTCAATCTGCCTCTCGAACCATAAAAATACCTTAAAAACCTCATTCAGATTTAAATAAAGCCTTCTTTAACTTGTCTCCTTTAACTTAACTCCTTTAACTTGTCTCCTTTGAGTCACCAGAAGTATGTGTATGAGGTGAGGTTTATTTTTTGTATGGTAATCCACCACGACCTGCTATACATACTAGTAAGAATTATGCAATACAGTAACATATATTTCTTATGGTATTCCCCCAACTTTCGTGGCATTGAGTGCGACAGCTTTAATTTGCATACAGATCATAGTAAAAGTGAAAGATTGTTAATTTACATATAGATAATCCATAAATTATAATGCTCCACCACAACAAAGATTTCCTCATCCACTGAACCTTCGTGGCACTGAGTAAAAGGATGTTAATTTGCATATAAATCACCTTTTCTTTAATTATGTTCTGTACCCTGAGTCTACCTAACTCCCTATCACACTACAAACACTGTCCTACATTCCTGCACCTACATAAACGTCCCCAATGCTTCTATTTCTTGATTCAGCACCACTATACTACCTAACCTCCTACCATTCTACATATCAGCACTGCAAACACTATGCTACGCTACTTCATCCACATCAGCGCCTCCTGTACTTTCACGCAGCATCTACTCGTATTACAGTGACGTAAGAGCAAGACACAAAGACGATCGGGGAACAGGTGACACGGAGATGTGGATGAGGGCAGGAGAAAGTGAGGCTACAGTAGAGGGTCAGGTGTTCCTTGCTGGGGGGGTGGGCAGGGACAGGGGGAGGAGGAGGAGGAAGAGGAGGAGGAGGAGGAGGCTCGATGGCAGGATGAGGGAGTACTAGTGAGAAGGGGAGGGTATAGGAGAGAGAGAGAGAGAGAGAGAGAGAGAGAGAGAGAGAGAGAGAGAGAGAGAGAGAGAGAGAGAGAGAGAGAGAGAGAGAGAGAGAGAGAGAGAGAGAGAGAGAGAGAGAGAGAGAGAGAGAGAGATGGGAGGATGATACAGAGATAAGAAGGCATCCATCAAAAGAGAGAGAACAAGTATTGAAGCCAAAAATGGTAGAGAGAGAGGAAGGAAGAACCAAAAGAAAGGAAATGATAGAAGAACGGAGAATTTATAGGAGATAATAGAGTGATGGATGGATGCGTGGACTTGGAGAGCAATTTAGGAAAGTACAGCCGAGACTTGGATTATTAACTATTTGAATAACTGATGACTTCACTAACGTCGTAGATGGAAATGCCCAAATAGCATCAAAGGAGAGGATTAATAAAAAGACGCGTTAATTTGGAGAGAGGTGAAAGAAAATAAGTTAACATGAGACTATTAGATAACCAACTTCTGAATTGTCAAAGTAAAAATACAAATTAAAAAACACAAAAACAAGACCTATAGAATAAAAACTACCATTACGAGTCAATAAAGAAATACGTACTCGAAATCCACAGTTTATAAAGAAAGTCAATTGGAGAAGATAAGAGGCAGAGAGAGACAAGGAAGATAAGAGACTGAGGAGAGGCGAGTCGATTTGGGGAGCGATAAAGGGAGGCAGAAGGCGGATGTAAGAGTGTGGTGAGGGGTGACTTGAGGAATGGAGGTAAGGAAGGGCAGAGAGACGTGTGCATGAGGAGGATGAGGAGACAGGAGGCGGATGTAAGACAGAGCTGAGAGGTGGCGGGTGGTGACAGTGAGGTGGGCTAAGGGAATGGTGTGACTGTCTCCCTCCCTGAAGTGTTTAAAAGAGAAGGAGAGGTTTTGAGGAAGTGCAGAATATTTTTGTGCGTCTGCAAGAATGATATCAATTATTAGTCTTTGGCCAGACTCTAAAAAGCGTTGTTGTCTAACCACAACTATTTTTAAAACCCACAGAGATAATTAGCCTGCATTTCAAGCGTGGTTTTTTTTCTGTTAATAATGTAAAATCTTGTCAACATGTCTCTAGAACCATAAGAAAAACTCCTAAGAATTCGTTCCACGTCATATTTTGTTTATGCATTGGATGTGCAGTGTTTCAGAATTTGCTCCGTAAGGTGATGCGTTTACTAAGTTATAGAGAAGGAAGTAAGAGAAGAACTGTGTGTCTGAATGATGTCTTGAGAGAGGAGGGGCGTTTACTCACAATTTGGTGAAGGACATGAGAGAACAATCGTGTGTCACTGCTTGATTGATGCATTGAAAGAAGAGGCACGTTTACTGAAAGTCAGACAGGGTGTGAGAGAACAATCGTGTGTACTGTACTTATATTGAGGTAAAGAAAATATCCTTGAGTGTAACGTTTTACCTGACAAAGCCTTTACAAGAAAGATGAAGATACATCACATAATACTTGGGGAACCTTTTATCTTTTGTACTTTTACGGGAAGATACTTTTTTTTTCTTGTGTGTGTGTGTGTGTGTGTGTGTGTGTGTGTGTGTGTGTGTGTGTGTGTGTGTGTGTGTGTGTGTGTGTGTGTGTGTGTGTGTGTGTGTGTGTGTGTGTGTGTGTGTGTGTGTGTGTGTGTGTGTGTGTGTGTTACTTTCCCAGTCTTCATCCCCACTTCAGAAGAACCAAAAAAAAAACACTAGAGCTATTCACTACCACTATCCATTATCACGCGTTCAAAAAGAAGAAAGGAGAGAAGTAAAATCGAGAAGAAAAAACCAGTGAAGCTTTCCATTATGTAAGAGATAAAGGAGACGTCAGGTAACCAAGCCCTTCCCTCGAGTCCCTCCACAAATCAAAGGCAACCAGCGGGGGCACAGGGTTCAGGCGGCGAGGTCACGGTGCCTCGACATTAACATAGTAACGTGAGAATGACAAAACTCACTACCCGTTCAGCATCCAGCAAGTCGCGCCACCCTCACGACTCTACCCTCGTCTTGTCTTGCCTCCCCATGGCCTCCCCACCACCTGCCACACGATTCCCCCTTCCCCATGACCCTAACTGCCTCCCCTTCTTCCCCTACCCCACCAGCACCTACCACATGATTCCCCATTCCCCATCTCCCCATCTCCCCCTCCTCCACGATTTCCCACCTTGCCTCCCCCCTAATGTCCCATACTCCACGATTTCAGTGCCCCCTTCACCATGACCCTCTACGTCCCTGCTTATTTAAAGACCCTCGTATTCTCAAACACTTCCTTGCCTCACCTCCTCTATTTCAAAGGCTTTATTTAAATTTACACGAGTTTTTAAGGTGTTTTCACGGTTCTAAAGGGAGAGTGACAAGATTTCTACATTATTAGCTGGAGGAGCACTCTTGAAAACTCCGCTAATGATCTGTAGCCTTGGAAAATAGTCGTGGTGAGAGAGCAAAGCGTTTATGAATGTGGACTTAAGGCTCGCTCCCTCCTCCTCCTCCTCCTCCTCTCACCACGATTCTCCCCTTGTCTTGCATCATTTGTGTCTGGGGGGAAGCTAATCTAACCCTGAAAATATGCATTACTTTCTTTCTTCGTCCGGAGTTGGGCTGTTGTTATTCTTATCATTATTGTAGTTGTTTTTTTATTTATTGCATTGTTTGTGGCGTCATCTGATCTTTAAGTGTGGAGTTTCTTCCCTCTGCTGTGGTACTACATATGCTTATTATTGCGGGCTCTTTCCATTATTCTACTCGGTGGTGCTTGTAGCGGCAAACAATGGCGTGGATTATGAGGCTGTCCACCTTGACTCTCTCCGCAGCAAGGCAGGGAGGGAGGCGTGAGGCTCAGGGAGGGTGGGGTGCGATGGGTTGCTCTCAGTCAGAACGTGTACAGAATTTACGTAGGAATCAACAGTTGTAAGTAAAATGGATGAGTGTACGAATGTAGAGGGAGTATAGAGAGATATCAGTCAGAACTTGTAAAAAAAAAAGTTCAATAGGAATCAGCAGAGGTGTGTGTGATAGTTTAATGGGGCAGTATAAGGATGTACAGATGGGATGGGTGTCCTTGGTATGAACTTGAGCAGAGGTCAGTAGTAATAAATATGATGATTGCAAAGAGCGTATGAATGAATGTTTGGTAGCAGGAATCACTTTCTCTGTGATGCAGTGTTGGTATTTAGTTCGCGTTCCACCCAGATTCCTGTGAAATATGTTGTCCTTGGTCTAATTACATTCATCAGCCTTTTCTACGTAAATAAAGCAGGGTTCAGAACTACGAATCTAATAAAACTTTCCGGTTAACTGCTATCAACATAATACATACCAGGCAGGATATCATTCACTGGCTGACGAAGAGAAAGCATTCACACACACACACACACACACACACACACACACACACACACACACACACACACACACACACACACACACACACATTTTTAGCCCCAATTGCTCCTGGTGGAAATTACTGAAGGGCAGCTTCCCAAAACGTAAGAGAAATCCATTAAATCAGAGTGAGAAATATAGTTTTACATAGCCATAACACCAACACATTACGATTCATGTACTGAATACGCATTACCTATCACATCCCACCTTCCTAGTGCAGCTCATGCCGGTATTCAGAAACCCTTTGCTCTTTCACTACAACTATTGCTAAAGGTCACAAAGATGATTGATTAACCAGGTTCTCAAGAGTATTTTCATGTTAACGATATAGCAATGTTGTTAATCTATCACTAGAACCTTAAGAAAAGCATCTTTATGTAGCCTTTTGAATGCACTGAAGGTACCACGTTGATGTTTCAGTATGTGGTTCTCAGGTACCAGCAGCCACACACACGCCAGGCAGTGCCGCGGTGCAGGGTCACGGTGAGCTGGGAGCGGGTCAAGGGCAGCAGCAGCCTGGACACGCCTCCCCCTCATGCCGCCAGCCCGGCACTGCCTCACTCTCCCCCTCCCCCCACAAATGAACTCTCTCCCGCATGTTGCAATAACGTTCAGACAGCTTCCCTACAACCTTTGCAGCAACAGACGTAGAAAAACACTGCACGGCACCTGTGGTGAATACGATAAGTGAAAAATTGATGGTGAGAAAGCTGGAGATGAAGAATAAACCTTTGGATTTCTCCTTTTTTTATATATTTTAAGTTAAAACATATGAGAAATAAAGTATTTTTGGTTCATCCCGCGTTTTCTCATTACCAGACTCCCAACACAGCATCTGAGTGGAACGAATTCAGTAACTAAGTTCTTTGTGCTGAATATTATAAGTTTTTTTTTTAAATTTGACAGATCTGTGAAAGGTGAAAGGTAGAAACACGTATATTTTATGGCAGGACTGCCACGTGAAAGTTTGATGCATTTATTTTAGCTTTCCTCATCATCTCATGGTCTCAATTTAAACTCCATTGAATATTCACCTAATAATCTATTTCATAAATAAGAACTTTACTTAATGATTGCTTTGGTCTCTATCATCCCCCGGCAATGAGAACAAGAAGCACAGGTGGCCACGCTCCCCTTGCTCCGTCCCAACCACCTATGGCCCTTAGATAGACTCTGTGACTCTCCTAACCTTGACACAGCTGGCCGGGGCGGGGCAAGACAAGAAAGGTGCGGCGAGAGAGGCATCTACAACTCTCTAACTCGATAACTTTTTTTTCTACTTCGTGTGCGGGTGTGACAAGGCGCGATTGCACTTCTATATAAGCCGGTGTGTGGGGAGACAGTTCCGTTATAAGTATTAGGGTCACTATGGACACCAAACGGCAAATCTGATCGGTATTGTTGGGTTTCGCAATGCAGGTCTCACTCTGCCCGCCTCCCTCCTCGTCCTGCAACATGGGATGACGCGGTGCACTGATATAAAAGGTGATTCCATGTTATTAACTTGTGTGTCTGCGAAGCTTTCTGAACGGTATGTTTGAAAATGGAACAACAAAGAAAAAGGGAAAAGAAGGAAAAATAATTGAGGGAGAGAGGGAAGAAGAGATGGAATGGAGGAAATAGTCAAAATTTTAGGAAGGATGATAAAAAGTTAAAGAAGAAATATAATTGCAGTGTGTAATGACTAAGAAAATAAATTTTATGTTCAAATTGTCATATTAATTTTGAATATGCTTTAAGAAGAAAAATCCAGTAAAAAGTTAAGAGAATGATTATAAATCGTTGATAACAACATTAATAACTGACGGATGAACGAACGACATTAACAGTTGGAGTGGAAAGTTAAGAAAGAGAAAAATCAATAACAACAAAAGAAGAAACTAAGAAGAAAGAGAAAAGAAAAAAATCAATCTTGAGAGTGCATAAAGAGAACAAAGCTAGAACAAGAATAGAAAGTAGGAAGAAAAATCAACAACAACAAAAGTAGATACACAAACCAAAGAAAAACAACAGAAAAAGAGAGACAAGAAGCGAAACCCAGAAAAAATACAAATCTAAGTCACGAAGAAGAGAAAATGAAAACAAAAAATAGAAAACAAAAAATAGGAAATCAGAATAAAATTGAAAGCGTACTAAAAAATAAAATAATAAGAAAATAAAAATAAATAAATAAGAAAAAAGAATAAGAAAAGAGGAAAGGAGAAAAGCGCAACAGACACCTTTCCTGATCATTACTTGTTGAGATCACCAGGTAGGGCAGGCAGGGCGGTGATGGGCGTGACTGTGGGCCAGGAGAAGGTGGGCGGGTAGTGAGATGAGGTAGTGATACCCTGCCCATTATGAGTAGTGGGCTGTAAGTGGGTCATGAAAGGTTAAGGGAGTCAGTGTTAGGAAGGCATGAGGACCGAGTGAGGCCCGTATTCAGAAACGCTTCCCTCTCTCTCTCACCACGACTATTTTCAAAGGCCACAGGGATAATTAGTTGGATTGTCAAGAGTGTTTTTTTAGTTAATAATGTAAAAATCATGTCATTATGCCTCTTCAATCGTAAAAACACCTTTTAAAAAAACTCGTGTCTATTTAAACAGCGCTTTTGAAATAGTGGAGGTGAAGACATAAGTGTTTGAGAATACGAGTCTGAGTTAGTGAGTGTCTTTGTGTATGTATATGTAAGTGTGTGTGTTGTGAGGTGAAGAGAATGACAAGAAGGAAATACGAAGGAAAGATGAAGGAGAGGTTGTGATCGAGAAGGGAAGATGGAGAAAGAAGGTCAGGAAGGGAAGATGGAGAGAAGTAGAGTTGAAAAGAAAAATATGAAGAAGAGAAGGGAAGGAAAGGAAGATGCAGAGAGAATATAAAATTAAAGGAAGAGTAGACTCATGTGCAGTGGAGAGAGACGAGGAAGAGCGTGACTTAAAACAGGAGAGTGAAGAAGAGGATAGAGGAGGAGAGGAGAGGAGAGGAGAGGAGAGGAGAGGAGAGGAGAGGAGAGGAGAGGAGAGGAGAAGAGAGGAGAGAAGATGATAGAAGACGATAAGAGAAGAGGAGAGAAAAGGATAGAAAACGATAGAAGAGAGGAGAGAAGAGGATAGAAGAGAGAGGAGAGAAGAGGAGAAGAGAAAAGAGGAGAGAAGAGAAGATAGGAGAGGAGAGAAGAGAAGAAAAAAGGAAAGTAAAGGAGGGAGAGAAGTGGGATTTCCTGGTTGGCCTCTCCCTTCCCTTCCACGCAGCAGGCAGGTTTACCACACGTCCCCTCCAAACACTGTGACATTCCGCTGACCTCCTGCTGCCTCACACAATAGGCGGCCTCTCGTAATAGGACAAAAAAATAGGAAGAAAAAAGAAGCTGAACAGAATCTTGGAGGTCACATTGCAGTTACGGTTACAGTGGTAGTGATGCTGAGTAAGAAGTTATGCTGTGTCAATAGTTGGGCTGTTTCACCGTGCTGTCCCGTGATATGTAGCTGATACACACGCTCAGTTTTTGTGTTGGGATGTTGGAATGGAAGGAAGGAAAGAGTGGAAATTTTAAGGCACTTTTATATGGTTATTTTTATTTTTATTGTTCTCTTTTCTTTTTTCTAAGTAGATCAGGCAGGGGGTTTTTTATTAGGAGTTACTTTTTGTATGTTTTTTTTTTTTTTTTGTGTGTGTGTGTGTGACTTTATATTATTATGTTTAGAATCTGACATCTTTTGTAGACTTTTTTTCCTTTTTTTTCTTCTCTTTAGTCAGAGTAACATTACATGAAAAAAAAAAAAAACAGTGCCAAAAGATAGGGACAAATATCTTGAAACCTCCCTCTTAAATAAAACCAAGTCACAGGAAGTTGGAATTGCAGAATAGAAGCAGATAGGCAGTACAGTAACCACTACGTTTATTCCCTTGTGTTGCCTCAGAATTTGCAGCTGCGCGTGTGATTTTGACCTTTATCGACATACAGGGTAGTTTAGGTGGAATAATGTGGCTAGCCTGAGGTGTTGCCTGACACGTGACCCACTGACCTCGTGTGCATTGCCAAAGGAAGCAGAGAGGAGGTAGGAGTCTTATATCGTTGTGAATTTGAATATTTTTACCTTACATATTAGTTCATAGTAGCCCCACCCCGCTACGTTTTTATTTCTTGTTTTTTTGTTATCCATTTCGTAGGCCACTCAAGTGTTGCTAAAGAGGAATATTGGTCAAGGCAGTCTCTCAGTTCACAATGACTCACTATTTACATCAGTTTAGGATTGATTAAGACGAGGGAATGGTGATACAGAAAGTTATTTTGTTAGCAAAGTATAAGAAGAGTGGGTGTTTATGTAAATCTTAAAACCCAATATTTGTTCCTATTCCATACATAGATCATGAGTTTTGGCATATCTTAAAAAGTCAGCAGACAGAAACGCAGCAGAACAGCAAAAACACCCATTATGGATCCTAAACATAAAATCAAAGTAGTAAATGGACAGGAATGATTAATAGAAATAAGTAGATTTGCTTCACACAATAACTGCTAAACGTAGATCCGATACCTTCTTGCGGCCTCCTTTATTTTTCTTATGTTCTTATACTCTTATCTGGACACAAATGCCACACCGCCCTCAGCTGCCACCGCCGCCACGCAAGCCTTGATTCGTGTTTGTATTCCTGATAGACTGTAAAAGGTGCGTTACTTGATGGTGTGTGTGTGTGTGTGTGTGTGTGTGTGTGTGTGTGTGTGTGTGTGTGTGTGTGTGTGTGTGTGTGTGTGTGTGTGTGTGTGTGTATGCGTGTGTGTGTGTGTTTGTATTTACTCATCCATTCTTATTCGAAAAAGGAGGAGGAGGAGGAGGAGGAGGGGGGGGGAGGAAAAAGAAGAACAACAGCAAGAAGAAGGAAAAAAAAGGGGGAGGAGGAGGAAGAAGTCAACAACAACAAAAACAACAACAACAACAACAACAACAACAACAACAACAACAACAACAACAACAACAACAACAACAACAACAACAAAATAAGACATAAATAAATAAATAAATAGAAAAAAATGAGATAAAAGAAAAGTGAAGAAAGACAATGGTGATGATAGCCACAGAAAAGCCTCACCAACAACCCAAATCAGACAATGTAAAGTGAAAAAACAAAAATCTTACCTTAGAATATTGAAGTCCTGACAACCGACTGACTGGATCCGCTGACCACCTTGAGCCTCGACACACTCACTCGCACACACACACACACAGACACATGCAAGGTTGAAAAATCTCAGCACTGGACGAGGACTGGAGATGCACAGAGCAGCGACAGCATTGCTAAGAGGAGCGGCGATCCTGCGTGGCGTGGTGGTAACATAAGCCTTGGTAACACAGCCTCTGAAACACTCCTGGCGAAGACTTTGGCTAGACGAGTGGAGGTAGTAAATAAATGCACATGGTGAAACCCATCCCCTCTCACGTCTTTACCTGCACTGGCTGGCCGAGGCTGCTTTACCTGTCTCGACTCCCGTCCCTCCCTCGGCCCCTGCAAGACAGGTGCCACCTAGACATTTCTTGCACCGCCCCAGTCTCTTCATTACAAAAGACATGCAGTTTTTATACCAAGGAATCCGCATTCAAGATTCCTCTTGTGAACTTGAGTATGTTAAGAGTAAGAAGTATGTCTGGTGTAGTGTGAGGGAAAGAAAAGTCGTGCATGAGGGTGCGTATAGTATGTTTATACTTTATACCTGAGAGATTTAAACTGGGACTCTAGTAATGAGCTGACAGTGCTGCCATATCTGCTGCCTCCAATAGACACGCAGTGTTGCCAGAAATGCGTTTACACTTTCCCACTCCAGATTTTCTTTTTTAAATTATACGCTATAAGTATTAAGTGAGCCACAGCAGATGGATGTGAGGCACTAGGGTAGCGGTGCTTCAAAACCACTGCATAATTTGAAGTTCTCGCCGAATTGTTCCGTTTTAGGTTTACTGTATACCACAGAAACTACATATACATAACAAAAATTAATAAATATATCCTTAGGATAAGAAAATGAAAAAAAATGCTGTTATCTTTTATTTTGTTTATCATAGAACACTTCAAAGTTGATGTTTGTTTCAAGACAAAATTAAAAAAGGAAATTTCCCTTTCTACAAACATTTTTGTTTTCTCTAGGGATAGGCAAGCCTATCCTGTGTGTGTGTGTGTGTGTGTGTGTGTGTGTGTGTGTGTGTGTGTGTGTGTGTGTGTGTGTGTGTGTGTGTGCAGTTACTGTATCCTTCACGCTCATAAACACGTATATCATCACCACCCCCACTATCATGGTAGCACTAGCAGCAAGAACAGCAACAAAACAACCGCAGCAGCAGCAACAACAACAACTACTACTACAGCTACAACAACAACAACAACAACAACAACAACAACAACAACAACAACATGATCGGGAACATTCCTGGCGCCCGATCATGTTGTTGTTGAATAAGGAAGGGAGCGTCGTGTCGTCAGTGAAGTCTTGCTATCATTTCTTTCCTATTTCGTTTTTCTCTTGCAGTGCTGACTCTGTGTATCGCTGCTGCTGATCTTATGTGCCTTTCTTATTATCATTTTATTCTATTTTTTTCATTTCATCTAATTTTCGCTACCTGTCAAGAGCAGAAATCAAATAACTGACGATATGTGGCATGAAACCTCTCTCTTGAAAGACTTCGACTCATAGAAAGAAAGAAAATACAGAGGCAGGTAGAGTTTTTCAGGATTTACTGATTTGATATCCATTATTTAGCTATTATTATTGTCACCATAACAACTGCAGCTAACGTGGTTTCCTTCGTTTTTTTACTAATCACTGCAGTTTCCCTCTTTCTTTCACTATAGTCTAATGTCATGTTGTAACTATACAGCAGCAGTGCTTTTTAAAATGGAGTTGTATGTTAGAAAGGGGAATACAGAGCAGCCAGCAGTCACTTCACAAGAATACCTTTGGAAACCAATAAAAAGGTAGGCTAATCCAACAAGAGTCAAGGAAATCAACTTCCAGAGGTCTAGAGCAAGCCAGTTAATTGACAGCAGTCCCAGCCATAGTCACGAGGTTCAACATGAACAACTAGCATACATAAAGTGTTGCACAGAGTAAATCATTTTTATGGTGTTTTTATTTCCAAACCTATGTTCACTCTCAAGTCACATCAAACATTATTCAAGCTCACCATTAACACTGAACACCAACCCGAAGAGGAAAATTGATGTCTTTGGTACCAGATGCCTTCGTAGGATTATGGGATACCCCTGGTATGACTTTGTGTCAAATCAGCGATTGTTCCGTGAGATTGATTGGAGGCCGATTACCAGCATAGTCCGTCAACGCTAACTGCGGCTATATGAACAATGTGGCACGCTACCCGGAAGCCAATCCTGCTTATCGGGTTGTCTCCAAAAGCGATAACCCAGAATGGAGGCCTAGGGACGCCCACAGAACTCATGGCTACGGCAAATCGATGCCTCTTGCTACTGAGTTACTGAGCATAAGAAAGGAGCCTGCGTGGAAACCCGCGAGGAGTGACCGACGGTAGTGGCACCATAGGATAGGCGAGGCGACGCACCCCCCGGCATATGCCCCCAGTGATTGACTGATTGATTAACACGTGAATCTCCATACAATTAAAACACAGAGAAGAAGAAGTTACTTTAAGTTGTAAAAACAAAAAAAAATCAGAAATGTAATGTGACAATCTATAATATTCATAAGACGACATTTTTCTGAATAACAGTAACAGTGTTTGCCTCCAGCTTCCCTTTGCTTGCCTCCAGTCCACGCCGTGACGAGTGGCGGTGTGACGTGTGTGTTGCAGGACGGCAAGACGTTCAAGAAGGCAGGGTGAACACTATCGTGATGTCAGCGCCTCTCTCTAAGGAACTACTGGCGAGCATCAGGGCAAAGTAGGTGTGAGTTGAAATGGTATAGATAGATATACTTCTGTTTTTTTAAGTCTTTATTTAGCTGAACGAGTTTTGCTTTTTTTTTCTTTTTTTTTAGATGTTACTGGGAGTATTAAGGTTTTTAATAGGTGCTTGTGGATGTTATTGGTGTTTTGAACATAGAAGTTTATATTCATAGTGTTTACATTTATAATCGGGTTCTCAAGACTGATTTTACTTGTTAATAACACGTATAGAAATGGTGCTAATTTGTCAACTGAACTACGAAAGAACACCCGTGAAAACTCTCATCACCTCAAATAGAGTCTTTTCAATGAGTGTGGGTGTGGTGCGACGCTGAAGTGTTTCATAATGTGGTTCATTGTCTCGTGTCTTCTCTCAGTCTAGCCCAGCCTGTCCTGCACACTCGGCGCCTTCCATATTGTCTGCTAGAGAGAGAGGGAGAGAGAGAGATTAGAGGTGAGAGGTGGTGCTGAGGTGGTGGCGACAGCGGTGGCGATAGGTGTGGTGGAGCGCTGCAGGAGTGAAGGTAAGCGTTTACTAATGAAAGGAATATTCATTGACTAACTGAATGTGTCAGTGTCCCACGATCTACATCTTTCACACTGTTGCAGGACACGGATCATCTTCAATTCCCTCCATTTATATCCTTGCATATTTTCCCTCTTCCACATCCTTACATCACATTTAAACTCTTCATCTCAAATAATCACCCTCTAGTCACTCTAAGGCAGTGGTTCTCAATCTTTCTTCAGTGATGGTACCCTGAATTTATGTAATCCTTTCTGTGGCACCCCTTTTTCACCATCACCCCTCCTCACGTGAATTAACTTCTGATATACAATTGTACCTGTTTAAATTACTTTAATTAATGGTTTAGAATTATTATCCGTACTCAAACCAAAATTAACATATGATGTATTGTAGTACATGCCCAAACATAGAACTCATATGTGGAATTAGATTCAGAATATTAGATTAACTCAAAATATTAGAGCAAGTAACTTCCTACACCGACAGTTAATTATAGGCAGACTGCTACAAACTGTTTTACAAATGTACCTTGAAACGATCTAGCCAAGACAAAATTAATAGCAATCTTGTGGCACCCCTAGGCGCTGTCCGTGGCACCCCAGGGTGCCGCGGCACCCAGTTTGAGAACCACTGCTCTAAGGTGTCTCCTCTTAAACCGCCAAAAAAACCTATTAGTTTGCAGGTCAGTCTCTACTGCCATTTTGACGCTTCAACTATCACAACGTTTCCTGTACACATCTCTGAAAAAGTACTCTATCCGTCTCCCCTTAAAGCCTCTATCCCCGTATAGGCTACCTATTGCATTCGATCCTGTTCTTGCTTCTCTATTCTTTTCCATTTCTAGTTTCTCTAATTCATTTTTATTCCACGCAATTACATCTATATTACGCATAATTTTCAGAACCATCAAATTCCTTCAGGGTTCACCACAAATAAACAACTAGTCGTCTATGATGTTTAAAGATAATGAGAACTTTAAAACAATTCTATACAGTCAATTGTGACTACCTCGAAATATGATCTAATGATTGATGTTCTTTTTCCAGACCAAAATTTACACAATTATATGATTTTCTGAGCAGATGAAATTAATCCTCCAGGTATACAAGTCATGTTGACCTTGTGGCCTAAATTTAGCAATAAGAGGATATTCCGTGACATAATGACACAGACTGTGTCCCCTTGGTGCAGTAATCACACACAGCATGCACCAGGATAAGTACTAACTTCCCAAAGGTATTTATAGCCTAGTCTGAACCTCACTGCCACCCTGCCGTGTGTCTGTAAGGACAGCTCTGAGACACAGACATAGTGGAGACTCCTGCCTCTGCCCCTATGGCAACAGAGGTCCAACTAATCACTAATGGCACTATGGACAAAGTCCTTCATGCTACTCGTAACATAGCCCAGGGTGTATTCAGTACCAGGGTTCACTGTGTCGTCCTGAAGGGTACATTGTGCAAAAAGGTCTTCTTTTTTCGTTATCCGAGTAGAATAAACTATGGCATCAGCACTTTATAGGGCGTGGATGAAATGTAAAGATTTATTGACTAAATCGCAGTCCATGAGAAGGTAGATTGGAGTGCATTCAAGCAAATTCTGTCAGCAAATAAATATATTATAACCTTACAGAGAGGCACAATAATATTGGGCGGCTCCAGAAGAGCATACAGTTCTGCCTTGATATGTGCCCCTAGCCGCCTGGAAACCTATGTCAGTGTCAAGGATTCTTATAATATCCTTGGTCAGTGTAGTAGTGATTGGGAGAGGTGTAGTGACGGATGAACAGCCCACATCCAGACCTGCTGTCGTTGACTGACCAATCACAATATATATATGAATAGCCTGAACATGGGGGTACTTGTGCAGTTTAATTATGAACATGTCTTGCAGTAGGTACATGAGGGAGCCAGTCCCTCTTGAGCTGATGCAGTGCGGGAATATCAACACTAACACAGTGAGGATTCCAGGCGGATTGGTGGGGGATGGAGAATAAAGGACACTAATTATAGAGCTTTGTAACTCGTTTCTGATCAACAGGAAGAGAGGAGACGGGCAAGAGTAGGTTGGGGTTAATTGTGGGATGGATTGTGTATTATGTAGCGCGAGGATCCTTATGTAGCCACATACACAAGGAATGCAACATCTTTCATTGTGTTAGATATTTACTCAACTTGGATACATGAGCTTCCCTACTATTTTTTAGACTATTTCCTTTAGATTGACAAGGTAGTAAACCCATATTAAAGCTGAATGAAGCCTGTTATAAAGACTAAAACTCGTACCGTCACCACCACCATCATCATCATCAACACCATCAGCCACAACAAGTGTACCACCACCACGAGGAGGAGCTGAGATGGAAGTGTGAAGACTGCGTCACTCAACAACTTTCCCCTTACACAAGCCACTGGAGTCTTCTTCTTGTGTGCTGCGCTGCGAATATGAGGAACTAGAGGGCAGGAGTGCAGTAAATTCCCAGTTGTTGCCTACAGTACCACAGAAATGTCGATTAAAAAGATCAACGTGGTGTCTCGAAACCCAGACCACTATTTAAGGGAGACCAAACACGACATCCACAAAGGTGAGACCAGTACTGTGTGTGTGTGTGTGTGTGTTTGAGGAAGCTACAGTGGACGTAAGTTTGAAGGAATTAATTTTTATATATATATTTCTGACTTGTTGCCTATACATGTCAATAATATGAGTTTTGGGTGTATAATTAATGTTTAGAGTACCGGGGCAGTGTACCAGGCTGTCGGTGATGGGCCAGTGTTTGTTCTTTTATTTATTTATGTAAGAAGGAAATGGTGGTCAAGTGTAACATAAAACAACAACAAAGAATATTGTTTAACAACTGCACCGGTCTCAAGATGGCTTTCCTTACCCTTCCCGTCACAGTTAGATCTTTCCATACTGAGTACTTTGAATCCCAAATATTTATCTCCCGCTAATCACTTAGAGTGGAGCCTGTGATTTTTTAAAGATTTATAAGACGTCAACTTGAGACTGGTTTAATTGTTAAAAAATGCCAAGTTAGGTTAGGTGTTAGCTTAAGTTAGGTTCAATTAGAATACATCATTGGTTTTATTTCCAAGTAAATGCATATCAGCCACATACCACCCCACCGCCACCACACTCCTTCGACTTCAGTTGATGGAGAACTATCGCAGCAGCAGGGTGTGATGCAAGTTCCCCACCAGTCTTCCATCTCCAACAAGCTTAAGTAATTGTGGCAGTGCACGGTTTTCAGGTGAAATGAGATGGAAACTAATATTTTCTTGAGACTAAATTAACAGGATCACTTATAACAGTTTAGATTATATTTTTTTCATGTAAAAGGGAGAAACTGGCCAAGGGTCACTCCATTGTAAAACATGATAGTGATTTATTTTAGGGTGGTAGCGATTTATTTCAAGACGGAGATTTTAAGGGATCCTTGTCATATTTTTGCTCTATTTTTATGGTGATTCTGATCATTATTCTCCAGGAAATTCTCATTTTTGTCTCTTCCCACCCAAACATCCTGCCTTCCCACAGGTTTCACTTGTTAGGGATAGATGCAAAAGTCTTTCTCAGAGAAATCAGGCATCACCCATAACATCAAGAGGGTTGGTTGGTTGGTGACATTTTTCCACCTCTTGAAAAGGAAAAAAATTTATATTTTCTATCTTACTGTTTTAAGAACCAGCATTCAGTGGGCTTTTTTATCATCTTTTATTTTGCCCTTTGTCAGGCCAGCTCTTTTCTTCAATAAAAAGAAATTATAAATCTTATTATATCTAATATACAACAGGTTTTCTGAAGGTCGAGAAGGAAATAGTTGAAAAATAAGGCACTGGAATTATACTGGACCATTACTTCACTATCCTTTACTATTGTATGGATGGGCATGAGGTGCCCTTATAGAGCTTTAATTCATCTGCTTGTCTTTTTTGAAGTATTGTATATTTATCTACACTGAAAGTTACTTTTTGGTTCTCTTTTTTAAGTGCCATTGTATCTTTATGATCAGTTGTAAATAAATTGAATGTTAGTGTTTATTTTCATTAGAGAGATTTAAGGGTTTTGGTTTTATATATATATTTTGCCTTCAATATATATCTTTCATGAAAATATATATTAATAATCTGCCTTCCTCTACAGTTCAAAGAAATTATGATCCCTCCTTACATCCCTTTGAGGCAAGCAGAGAGTACAAGTTGGCCTTGAATTCAGTCAAGCTTGAGAGGGTGTTTGCCAAGCCATTTGTGGGCAGCCTGACACACACCGAGGGAGTGTCTGCCCTCTGCCGCCATCCAAACCGCCTCTCCTGTGTGTTTACCGGCACAGTTGAGGGTGAGGTGTGTAGACGTCATTGGTTTGTTTCAGTGTGACAGTAGTAGTAGTGGTGGGTTTCCATAACTATTATTGTACTTTTCAAGTTATGAGGAAAGTTACCTTTTTGTGCTTTTGTATTCATCCTGTTTTTTCTGCACCTTTTGCAGTAATGAGGAATGTTATGCTCAGAACCACTGTTATTTTCTGTACCTTATTCAGTAATAGGGAGTGTTAGCTTATGCTTCAAAACACTGCACTTTCATGCAGACAACAATTCCCATGCTATTAATCATTCTGCCAAATTGTCCTGGGTCTTTTACTGAAATGCCCTTCACTCACTCCTCCTCCTCCTCCTCCTTGGCTGCTCCTGGTATGGGATGCCACAATCAGGTCTGCTTTCAGTATCTACTGGCCCACTTACTCTTTATTTCACCTCAGCACGTGACTAAACCACTTCTGCCTTACTTCACTACCCTTACTCCACCTGTATTCCCAAACTGACTTATTAACTAAAAATTCAGTGTCATCTTACAAATACCAATTATTCTTAATATCATATTCACCAATTTTTCTTTATGATGTCACTTTAAAAGGCTTCATTTGGTAGTTTACAGAATTTATTTTTCTCTTATTGGAGATATTACTTGCATGATGTTTTTTTATTTATTTATTTTTTATTAGGATGGCTTTGAGCCTTCCTTGCCCCTTCCCTTCTTTATTCAATATTTGTACAGGCTCACAGTTTACTGCAATGCCATTATTGTTTTTAAGTAACTTTTAAAGACAAAGCTTAGTGAAGGTGTCTGCATTCTAATCTTTATTATACAGTGGTACCTCTTGATTCCAACACCCTTTGACTCGAACATTTCCCAATCCGAATACATACATACATTTGGCGAACAAATTTTGACCTCCAATCCGAGTGCGTCCTCTCAATTCAAACACAAACACACGTGGCAGCTGACACCGCCTTCCCGTCAGTCAGCCGGTCTCACTTGCACTTCTCCACCATGAACACCTTTCTCTATTGCGACTCGTGAACAGCTTTCAAGTCACTGCGGCCCCTAGTTGCCTCAGTTACTCCGGCCCACAACCCTGGTCACTTCCTACCTACCACCCCAGTTAATGTGGCCTTCTACTCTGGTCACTGGCATACTTATTTACTAATGAAGATATATTTAACACTTTAAACAACCAATGAAGAATGAATTGTTAAATATCATTGTCATTTGTGCAAACTACGATAATACAATAATTTGCAGTTTTGTACAATAATTTATACTTTTCTTGAAATAATTCTTGTTGGAAATGATGCTGCAAGAATATATTCTACTTGGTAAGAGAGAGAGGGGGGGGGAGAGAGGATGATGAGTGGCTGGAGGAGGGAGGGAGTGCTGGGGGGCTGTTTGTGTATCGAATGGGAGTGGATAGGGACGGAGTGAGGGGGAGGTGGGGAATACTACACGATCTATTCCTGTATTTAGTGCATGAGAGGGAGGCGGGGACCTGGGGAGGCCTGTTCATTGAGACTCGGGAGTTTCACACCGAAGTAAATAAGTCTTTTGTTATGCCTGTTTTTGGGGTGTTATTTTTTTATGCATTTCATGTCTGTGTTTACTTTATACTCTCAAAATGCGAAGGATATTTATGAATTATGATGAGATGAGGGGAAAACAAGGTGCCAATATATTAAATCATGTTGCCACTCTGGTGGGTCAAGACCAATTTTATTTTTTCCTGTTATTTCTTAACAATGGCTATTGCATTTTAAGGTATTGTGGCGATGTTAAGGGATCAATTTCTCGCAATAGCTGGGGGCTGAGTGTAGTGTTTTTTATTTAAAATAAACTGGAATGGATCAAATGTTTTTACATTAATTTCAATGGTAAAAATTGCTTCCTAATTTGAATTTTCGCAATCTGAACAGCCAAAAGAACGAATTAGGTTTGAATCAAAAGGTACCACTATATATATATATATATATATATATATATATATATATATATATATATATATATATATATATATATATATATGATCAATGAATACAAACAAAACTGGAAAACTGGCTAATAAATGTCATTTCTCTAAAAACTATTTACCTATATATATATATATATATATATATATATATATATATATATATATATATATATATATATATATATATATATATATATATTAAAATATATAAATATATATTTATATATTTTTTATTATTTATTTTCTATTTTAATATATTTTATATATAGGTTTTTTTTTTAAAAAGCATTAGAGCCAGTTTTTGTAGTTTGTACATATTGTTGTACTCTTTTGCATGAAAAATTTCAATCATTAAAATTTAATATTCTATAATTTTTATTATGCAATAGTTATGGGAAAAACCAAAAGACTGTGTTGGACTTTCAAGCATCAGTGGACCAAGAGAGAGACTGATACGTCAGAGATCCTGTAATGACTCCCTGCCCATTGACACGTGGCTCATGTGATGTAAGTGGCAGCTTCTCCCAACTCATTTCTAACTCCTCTACAAATGAACTATTCAAATGCTACTATTTTAAGGCAGTGTCAACGTGCCAGCACCGCTACCACCAATTTCTGTGCTAGATGATTGCGCTGACACATGTAGGGAAAGTGAGTCCCACAGGCTACAGGAAACACAGTTTTAAGGTTCCATATTCCATATTCAAGGAAAAACAAAAGGTACAAAGACAACCTCTTGTTAGACTAGAAGGCAGGCCATGCATGGACCAAGAGAGACACAGGATGACGTCACAGAGATCCTGCCAAGACTAAATGAAATCTAGCTTGTTATAAATGAAATGTATAATTGATAAAAATTATAATAATTAATAATGATAAAGAAAATGAATATATGAACAAAAAGGCCACCAGCACAAGATAACAGGCTTTCTTGTTGCTAACCTCCCCACTGTTATAAGACTGACATTGTTTAGCATTTTTTGGTCTTGTATCATTACAACTCAGATGTGTGCAACTGTTCCCTTAATGTACATATTCTGATGTGTTTATTTCCCCGTCACCAGACCATCGTGACCGGCCTCACCCACCACAGGTACAGGAATGAGTTCATCACCTGTGGAGAGAGAGTCCTGCTGTGGGATGCCTCCAATAAGGCACCCAAGTTCTCTTATGACTGGAGCACAAGTGGAGACAGGAATGATGCCAGTGTGGCAAGCATTAAGTTCAACCCTGTGGAGACAGATCTCTTTGGTGAATATTTTGATGTTTCTGTAATCATTGATCTTGACCTTCCCACTACAGAGGCTTCTCAAACTTTAATGTTTTGTGAGTCAGTGCTTTCATTGTGACATCCAATAATTCACAGCATTAAAGGTACAATACAAAGATCATATTAACAAAGACTCTTAAGCATAGAAGTTTGTTTCAGCCCAATTTTTACTCTTAGTGTAGAGTTGGTATTAAATTTAAGGCAGTTCCAGAAGTTGCTTAACTCACAAAGGGAGGCAAGGCTCCCTTAGGCGAAGTGGCAGGTCAGGGAGCTACAGAGAAAGGAATGTGGTGGTTGGCCACGTGGTGTCTAAAGTGGGTGTCCTGCCACATCATACTGTATGAGGAAGGAAAAAGTCATACCATGGGTCACCTTTTTGGGGGGCTTGTGAATCATCATCTCCTTCACTTTAAAGAAAAAAGACAAAAAAGGAAGCATTGCCAAGTAGGAGTAGCAGGGCACCACTGAGACAAAGTACACATGCCTCATACACGATCTAATTAGCTTGTTAACAAACCCAAGATTATTAGTGGATTAGTGGATTAGCAGGTTCACCAACATTTTTGAAGGCCATGCGCTGTTTTTCATATACAGATCATCATCAGTTATATCACATTGGCTGAACAAAAATTCTTTTTTGATAGTTTTCTTTATGAGTGTACCTCATTTCTCCTCTACTCATGGCCAGACTCTTTCAGTCTCATCTTGTATTTTGGATATCATCCTAATGATTACATGGGACAGACCTTTAGTGTATGGCAAGCTATCTAGTAACCCTGCTATGAATACTCCTACATTAGAAACGTTGAGCCAAGAATGGACCTCACACTAACCCAGATGTAAATTTAATTGTCAATAGAAATGGGAGCAATAAGTGACACGTCTAATTATATTCTTGCATTGTACAGCGTCCAGTGACTACGCCAACAATATTGTTCTGTATGACACACGAGCAAAAGAGGTGAAGAAATTGAAGATGAATCTTCGCATCAATGCCTTGGCTTGGAATCCTATGGAAGCCTTCATCCTGACAGGTGCCAGTGAGGACTACAAGTGAGTTGAATGATGATTCCAGGTTTGCTTTGTTTTTCTACTGAGCTTCCCTAAGAACCTTAAAACCTCAAATACTCATGGATTGAAGATTAGGAGGAAACATTGTCACAACCATAAGTAGAGAAGCAACACTTAGTCAACATCAAAAGTGATATTTAGTTAGATTGTGTAGATCTCATCTTCACTGGTGTATACTTGGGCAGTAATTCATAATTGTACTATCTTTTCCCTATGTATTTTCTATTTAGTAAACCATTGCTGCATAAGATTTTCTGTTACTTGCATGTAGTTTTTAATTCTAAGATAAAGTTGAAGGGTTATTAATAAAATCATTGTCATCTTATTGCAGTGTATATTCATACGACATCAGGAAGCTGAACACGGCCAACCAGGTGGTCAACATCCACGAGGGCCACACTGCCGCCGTGCTGGACGTGGACTACGCACCAACTGGTCGGGAGTTCTGCACTGCCAGCTATGACAAGTCCATCAGAATATTCAGGACTGAGGAGGTGAGTGTATTTGTGACATGTCCAGTCTTTCCTGGTCAGTCACCAACTTTGGGATAATCTGTGAGAGATCTGACAGGAGCACAAACTGACATAGCTTCACCTGAGGGCTCATCTTAGGATTGAAAGACTGTGAGCAGACCTGTCTAAGAATGTGAATCATTCGTGTTTTTGCATTCTGCTATGTCTGGGACTGCCAGCCTGATATATAGATACATATGTGTGATGAAATAGGTAAGGGAAGCAGCCGGGAGCCATCAAGTCTGCATATAGCAGTCAGTCCCTGTATGAACCAACTTCCATAATTATATTCATCCTTAAGTTTGTTTAATCCTCTTTCAGTAGTCCCTAGTGACTTAGAAGTAACCAGCTTATTATTTAACTTGGCTTTGTGCTTTGCAGGGACACAGCCGAGATGTTTACCACACCAAGAGGATGTTCAAGGTCAGCTGTGTCCTTTGGTCTGGAGACAACAAGTTCGTTCTGTCAGGCTCCTCAGACCACAACGTCAGGATATGGAAGTCAAAAGCAAATGAAAAGATGGGTATTGTAAGTAACATTAAAACTTCTGTGATTCTTTTTCATCCACTTGATCATCATCTCCCAGACTTTTTATCCCACATATCTTAAATTACTTATTCAGCTTTGAAAGTCATGTATAATCCATGTGACTATTTAAAAAGAAGAATAATCTATTCATCATCATTGTTTCTTTCAATCGTTTGCTTAGGTAACTGGTCACTACACACCAATGACCATGCTGCACAGGACTTCCTTTTAATTCTTCTGACTAATGCATTCACTAATATTGAAAGTATCTCCAGTATAAGCTGGTAGTGAGCGAGCTTTCTTCATTATATTTCATCCTCCAGCAATTCAAGACTGAAGAGAAGGTTGCTTCACACTGGGAATGAGAGGAGTGTACTTATCTTTCAAGTTATTTATTGATCATCCATCTTTAGTTATCTTGCAATGTGCCGTGTACACAGTATAATAACAACCCATAATTTATTAAAGTCCAGAGATTGTAACTTCACCACACTTTCAGATGCGTGCCAGGGAGCGCCATGCCATCAATTATTCTGAGGAGCTCAAGAGAAAGTACGGTCACTTCCCAGCAGTGCGCAGGATTGCCCGTCACCGTCACCTGCCTCTGCACATCTACAATGCCAAGAAAGAACACCGGATAATGAAGGACAGCCGTGCTAGAAAGTATGTGTATTTATTTGTTTCTATCATTTGTTCAAGGGATTTTGCACTTTCTAGAAAAACAATTTCTAAGTGTATGTGCTGCACAAGTCAAAACCTCCCATCGTCTAAGATTTACATTTGAGAAAACTTACCTTAATAGTGTGAGGAAGGCAACCATTCATAGGTACTACAACTCTCTTTAAATCTCCCAGATCATCAAAATGTTCCAAGTAAACTTCCTGCTGTCTTTCTTCAGTATCTCTTCTTCAGGAATCTGGACAGTAGCTTTTATAGGTCATCCATCACCTCTACTTCTGGCTGTCACTGGGACAGTGGACAAGTGAAACAGGAGAACAAGGGATGTGTGTGGTTTAGGTTGCTTTCAGGCTCTTGGCATCACACATAAGCCAGACCAACAGCTGGTCTTGTTCATGGATGGAAATTTGGGAGTGGTATGATGGATGATAAAGTCCCTCTTACTAGAATCAACAAAATTATCTCACATTTGGAAAAGATAAGATCCTTCTAAGAAATTTGTTGATCTGAGGAAAACCATTCTCATTTCACTCCCAACTTAGCATTTAGAATGACACCATTAGGAAGAAACACATGTTTTATTTTGCCTGAGATGCAATGATCTTGACCACAGCTTGGCTTCCTTGGTAAAGGCTTCAGCAATTCATGGTGATGGTCAGAAATGGAGATGCAGACCTTGATAAAAGATTAAAATCATAAATTGAATACATGAGCATTGAGACTCTTGAGAAGAAAGTTTAAATGACATGTAGTGTGATGTATCAGTGCCTTCTTTATACCTACAGAAAGACAGGAATGAGAAGCGTAGAGAGAAAATAGTCGGGCAAATCCAGAGAGGGTCAGATGGACCAAAGATATATATACATGGCACACAAAGAGTAATGAATAGAGACAACCTTAGAAAGAGATTGACTACCTTGCTTGGCTTTAATTGAAGGCTTACAACTACCTTCCTGAGAAGACAAAGATGTTCTGATGGTTTTGAAATCTTTTAGGCTCTCCCAGGCACAGAGGGGCACTATTGTGTAGCTGCGTTTGCACCATTTCCCTTAGTCTGGTAGGCACTGTTGATGATGGGACATGTATGCCTAAGTCTAGGAGGAGGTAGACAGGGATCAAGATAAATGCAGTACTGTAGGTTATTTTCCTTTCCTAGGAGATATGTTAGGCAAGCACCAGCTCTCATCCTTGTTGGTATTATATAGAGGTCATATATGCATGCATAACCCACATCTTCCCCTCATAACTCCCAGATCCCTGAAGAGGTGACAAAAGTGGTGGACAGTAGTAGCATTTGTCGTACCACTACTGCATGACATGATGATTGCCCAGCAGGATTGGCAGTCATCAATAACTAGGAATGCCTTCCCAACTACTGAGAAATAATCTGCAGAGACACTCAAAGTGCCTAGTAAGGGTCTCGTCGCAGAGCCATGGGTCTTGCTGCTGACTGGCGGCCTGCGTAATCTGCCTACATGGGTGATCTGTGCTGGCTATGTCTGAGTCAATACCCGGCCAATACACAGGCTGCTTGGTGGCCTCTACTCCTCAGTGGCTATCTTGCAGGTGGGCCAAGACTTGGCATCATACACCTAAGCACCTTGCAGCACAAGGTCCTCATCTTGGCTAGGGTCTACCATTCCATTGGGGGACCCATTCTTCACAAACAAAAGGAGTTGTACATACTCAGGGTCTTCAGCAACTAACTGCTTTATGGAGTTCTTGGACGAGGTCTTGGCCAGAAGGTGTCAGCAACATTAGGAACAGTATGAACCAGTGTCTCAATTGCCCATGACAACAATACTCCTGAACTAGAAGCCTGTTTCAGTGTCCAGTACATCATCAACTCACTGTACAGCAGCAAATGGGAGAAAGCATCTGGGATATAGAACTCCTTGTGCTGGCACCATACAACCATGAAGATATATGGGGCAATCTTCTTGAAGAGTTGTAGAAGTGGGTTCTCTATCACATCAAGAGAGTAGCTGTTCAGGATGGGTTCCAGCAGACATTGATCAGTGACAAGGTTGAAGTGTTGCTAGCCCATGAGGTACAACTTTGTCCTTCCCTTAGCCCATACAACTCCTAAGAAATTATACTTGATCATTGCATACTGTATCTGTGAGCCACACTGGATGAGCTGCTGCTGTCCACCACCATGGTCCTGCAAGAGGGCATATTCCAGAGGCAGGAAATGTCAGTCCAAAAGATCTGGAGATACAATATCCAAGGCACAGTAGTGTTCTTAGGGCAGCAATGAGTTATTTCACCAAATCTACACATCTGTCCAACCCATACAGTACAGCTCACCATGCACCAACATAGCCTAAAAGAAAGCCAGGCCTGCAGACACCCTCACCCCATGAGCATTGTAGTAGGTGAGTGGAAGTGCAGGACTGAGTGGTACTGTGTTGATACCCACCCACCATTCCCAGGTGTCATGGGTCAATGACCATGGTATTGGCACTTGTGTCGGGAATTAAGTTCTGACCTTTTGAGTGGCTCTTGTGGATAATCTGAACCTTTACTCTGGAAGGGAGATTTTGAGTCATCACTAGTGGACTGGAGTTGCATCCCTCTTAGGACACGAGTCTGGTTTGCACGACTGCTGTTCGTCTTTCCCCTTCAGCTTCTTGGATTGCTTTGGCTGATCCCTCACCTTGGATTGCCTGCAGACACACATTTGGTGTTCTGAGTGAGTGGTTGCAAGGTATACACGTAGAGTTCTTCGGCATGCAACTTTCATCACTGAGCTTGGCTTCAGGCCATGCTGCTGCATACTATAGCTGCTGTAATGCACAAGTGCCTTGGCTGAAGCATAATCTAGGCTTCATGTCTGTTGTTGCAGCATACACTCCTACTGAGACATGTGAAACTGAAGAGATATTCTACACCAAACTCGACTCTGTACTGGACCAGTGTCCCCATCGTGATGCACTCGTTGTCTTAGGCAACTTTAATGCTGTCACTGACACCAAGAGGGTGGCTACAAGCTGTCTTGGCCCCCATGGCTCTGGTACCAAGAATGACAACAGCTCTTTCCTTCTGAATCTTGCAAGATCCAAAAGATTGAGAATTGCAGTTTCTTGGTATTAGAGACCAGCATTGCACGGCTGAACTTGTTATAACAATGCTGTAGGGATATTGAAGGAGATTGCCCATATCGTTGTTGGTATTTGTTGGAGGATACTCAAGCACTGGTCAAGCTATGGGATACCATCAAACACAAGACTTGAGGTTGCCAAGGAATGCATTGGAGAGAGCCCAAGATCACAGAGTGGCTTTGCCTCAGTAGAGACACTGAACAGTATTGAGGAGTCACACTGCCAGAGTTGCTAGGAACTGCAACCAGTGCAGGTTTATGTAATGTAGGACTAGAGCTCTCCTGAGGAGAGAGGCATGTCAGGGGTCTTGCTGAAGATGTTGAGTGTCATTTAAATGATAATGATCAATGACCTGCCTATTGAGTGTTGAAGAAACTCTGCTCCAAGTCCATGTCTCAAATGAAGGCTATCTGAAGAGCAGATGATTGCCATGTAACAGATCCAGATGGGCAAATGATTCATTGGGCTGAGTACTTTGAGCACCTGTTCACAGTAGATCTCCAAGTGGACAGCTTGAAACTGCAGGTTTACAGATGCTGGATACTGATTTGCCCATTGATTTAACTGCACCCTCCACTGAGTATGTCAAAGAGGCTGTGGCAAAGTTGAGGGATGGAAAAGCAGCTGGTGTCTGTAACATCAATGCTGAGCTGCTCATAGCTGGAGGGGGAGGGGTGTTAATACTGCTCAGTGTACCAAGTTAAGGTGCTTGCCCTTTGCCTCTGGTGGGAATCTGCAGTCACCTGCTGAAATACCAGAGACCTGAATAGTTTAGGTTCATATCCAGTAAGTCAAAACTAACCGGATTCCTAGCACTTCATGTACCGTGAACAGCTGCTCAAAGTACTCAGCCCAATGAGCCATCTGCCCATCTGCATCTGACATGAGACAACCATCTCTTGTTCTGATAGCACTCACCTGAGATGTGGAGAGAGTGTTTCTTCAGGGCTCAATAGGCAGGTTGGAGGTCATTAGCACTAAAAATTACCCTTCACATTCTCAACAAGACCCCTGACATACTTTTTATATCTCCCCAGGAGAGCTCTAATCCTACATGACACATTAACATATCAACCATAACCTTATTACAATTATCAGTGCCACATCCCAATATCTACCAAACTTCACCAATGGAGGTACAATCCATGAGACTTCTTGAGAAACTTGTATTGACCCCAAGGAGTGAGGAGTCATGAGTGGCTGAAATACTTCATCCAGGGGTAATTACTAATAATAACCCTGTACCAGCTGTACCAGCATGAAGAACCACTGAAAACATCTCTTAGACATGCACCACTCTTGAGTGAGTGCACTGACTGTTGGTTGAGCTTTGACAGATCAACTGTGATGTGGATGCCACCTGGCTTTTCAGGGGCAATAACCACTGCACCGGGTGACACACCCTTGCTCCCTTACAGTGTGATGATTTTCCCTGCACTTGATGGCCTGTTGCAGCAAGGTGTCCATCCTGTACATATGTATCATGAGCTAGCTCTTTTAAGATGACAAAAATGGTTAAATGACAGTGTCATTTGCAATGTTCCTCAAACCTATGACTGAAAGTGTGTATGCATGTGGTCAAAAAGGCCACCCATCATCATACTGTTGTCATTGCCTGCACCAACATCTTACACAGCTCAGGGATGGTACAATCAGAAGTGGGCTGCTGCCAATGTACAGGCTTGTGATAACAGCTCAGGATGGCACAATCAGAAGTGGGCTGCTGCCAATGAACAGGCTTGTGATAACAGCTGCTGCATCATTCCCTGCTGCATGGCTATTCCAGGTATCTGTAGCACTTATCAGTGGCCTATGCTTGCTGAACTTCCAGCTCTGCTGACAGCTTGCCCAGGGCCTGCACCATGCTAGTTATTCTCTCATCTCAATTTCACTACACCCCATAGGGTTGGTAAATAATCTCTCCCTTACAAGCTTACTTGTATACAGTGCAAGTACACAAAGTGGAGAGGTGAGTCTTACTAGTGTGTGTCAGTGTCCCCCCAAATTAGTTTGCCAAGCCCGAGGCTTCACCTGCTTGACTTTGGATTTTCATTCATCACACGTTCATCTTTTCTATTTGAATTAATTTCAAAATCACCTCTGTAGCTACTCCACACAAACAGTTAAAAACTTTGATTTTCAATTTCTCTTGTAAATTTCAGCTGTAGTGTTAATAAGTATTTTCTAATCCTTAAGATCAATTACACTCCCAGCTTGCTTGTTTGTGCAAGGTGAAGTGTGCATCTATGGTGTCCTGGTTGGAAGACTTGCCAAAACCAAGTTCTGTGGATTAAAATATCGTGAGGATGCATTACTTAGATTGTCAACTTGGAAAACTGGGATAATCAACTGTTTTAAGGATAGTTACCAAATCTTATGAACACTACAGAAGGAAATTTACAATTTTCTCAGTTTCATAATAGAAAGTTTATATTGCTCAGTCTCATAATTATTTCAATACTATTCGTACTTCCCTTACAGAGAAGCCAACAGACGGAAGTATTCCACGCCTGGAAAAATGCCATTCATCCCGGCCCGGCAGAAGGTGGTGGTGGGCCTGCAGGATGATGGTGTGCCAGACAACATGCCAGGAACCTCAGCCAGCTAGAGCAGCTATTTGAAATAAAAATTAAAACTACTCTTGAAACTTCAGTAGAGAGAGAATTTAGAAAACAATGGAGTGGAGCCTTTACTGTTAACAAATACTGGTTGATCAGAAGTTAGGCTCAGTTTTCATAATTTCATTGTTAACATTTCATTTAAGTAAATACATACTCTATTTTTAAAAAGACTAATTATTTGATCCTTCAAAGTAGAGGACATCCATTTTGTATACATAATATGTCATGTTTGTAACAACAAAGCAAAACAAACTATGCTTTGAAATTTATTTTACTATTCCTGTGACTATTACAAGACAGCTCACACAAATGAATCCTTAAGCTATATTTCTGACACTCATCCTTCAAACCATGACATTAATAAAACCACAGGAAAGCAAATTTGAAACATCTAAATGTTTCCAACATTACAGGATTTGGTCTATTTTTATGTGCTAATGAAATACAAACAAGCTAGTGAATATTACCCCTGAAACTGAACACACTATTTTGACTGCTTGGTTAACACTGACCACTTATTTCATTCTACATGTAGAAATAAACAACAAATTCAGTACACTTATTGAGTAGGCCGACCTGCCACTACACTTAAAAACACTCCTGCAAAGGTACTGACGGAGGGGTGGTGGGGAGATGCTACAAGCTTATCAACAACCCTCCCTGTCCTCTCTCACAATTCATTCCTCTTCGTATCTCAGTAACATTGCAAGGCAGTTGCCACCAGCTTTCAAAAAACTATTAGCACTTGTACATACTCAATCTTTCCAATATCATTCAGAAAACTGCGCTAAGCCTTGGCGTCTCCATCCAGGAAGACCACAGATTTTCTTTGGTTTGACTAATTACAAAATAAACATGCATAGGGTGATCTAATACCTGTCAACTGTTACTAGGTTTCAGTATTCATGACTAAAACTAGTATGTAAGAGGCTAATAGCATACATACATACATTGTTGCCTTTCTGCTTCCTACCCTTCCTCAACATTCTTATCTCAAATCCAAAGGTGGTTGTGGTCCTGACGTACTATGGGTAAAGAAAAAGTATCAGTGCTGAGGGTGTTCAATGAATACCATAAAAATCTAGTCAACTGCTGGTTTCACACACACGTTTCCTACACACAGTACATACTTTTTTCACCCATAGCACATCATCACTCAGCCTTCCATCTCTAATATCTTCAACTATGGCAATAATTTTCAACAAATAAATGTTATGCTTAACCTAATATTTTGCAAACTCATTTTATAATTCAAATAACAAACTGGCCCATTTGTGCTATATGTTAATTTATTTCTAAGGATATTTAATTTTCCACAACAACCTATGCTTGCTATCTACCTTCACTGGCCTGATTAGAGAGAGAACCTTAGCATTGCTTTTGAAATGTTTTCTGCTGAGCTGGAAAAAAAATATTTTTCTTTGATTCTGTAAAAATTAATGCTCTATGTCAAAAATCCATGTTTGTCCTTCACAAATATTAACAGACGTGACTTAAGACGTAAGATCCACACATCTCTGATCTCAAAGCATCAGGTCAACTTAATTTGCAACAGCCATGGGGTTATAAAATGAAAGAATCTTACAAAATGGTATAAACCTGAAATTCTTCTGTTTGTCTTCCCCTTTACAGAAAATAATGATGTATTGTGATGATTGTCCCTTCTTCATATCAAGCTTATTTGGACATTCTTCATTGTCCATTCAACACCATCCAGCTCACTTCCTCAGCAACGCTACCCAGCTCACTCCAACAATAAACCTTCCCGGGCTGATTATCACTAAGGGTACAACTAAAAAATTACAGTATGGTAACTCTTCTTATTTCAGCTTCCATTAATCTAGGTAAGTATTCTGTATTGTGTCTATTCTTCTTCCGTTCCCAGAAGCTAACTACCTATACATAAATTTTGTCCATCCATATAACATACACTATACACTTCATGTGGGGACCCTCCACTCAGAACGTGTCTTGAGGTCAGACATCATGATATGTTGTGTGCCATCAACTGTCCTTACTGAACCAACAACTGTCTTCAATCTCTTATGCAGTGCTGCAACTCACATACTGCTTTTTTCATGTAGCTACTGCTTTACTGAACTTGCTTTTTCATGCCTCAACACCCCTGTGATTTCACTATATAGGTAATGTCATTCATGTGCATATCTATTTTGTCCAAGATAACTTGGCCTCCTTCCCTTTTCTTTTTCTTTTATATCATTTAGCTGGAGTATTATATTGTCACAATTCTTTGGCATGAAGATATTGTGTTTTCAGTATAAAGGTAATGAATTTTGATTGAATGAAATCATGTACCTAGGTTTATGAAAAGTTCAACTTTCTAGATGCACAAAAACTGCAATGAACATATGTTTCCCGATGGCAACCCTTATACTACAACAGTTGCCATTCATGCAGCAGCAGCAAAACAAAACTGGACAGACTGACGGGCTGGACATAAAAACCACATGCATAATCTAGACAAAATTATCCAAATATCTAGAGGAACGGTTTCTGATTATCACAGACCAAAGAATGGCTACCAAAGCAATACGCATCTGCCAGCATGAGAGAGCATGACACACCACAGCACTGCTTGCCCGGCCATGGTGGGCTGCTCCTCATGCCAGCAATGTTGTACTATCACAATCAAGGCAATGCTCACACCACATGGTTCATGAACACCGCAAACCTAAAATACATAGTTATTATAACAATAATTAACAGGAACTGACTAAACAGACAGCTCATTGTTTAACTATTTCTACAATTACTTAAAACTTCATAGCATTGAGTTTTTCTTACTTTTGCTTCACTGTTTTACTGTAACCAGATATTGAAAATCTCATCACAATTGATCAATGTAACACCATTACAGACACCTTTTAAGCTTTCTACATCATTAAACCCTGTATTTCCAAAATGCATCATGTGTTACAGAACAGATCATCTTGCAATGCATCTTGAATTAGATTAATATGTACTGATATGAAAATTGAGGATTACATGTACACCACAACCATGACCACACTGTCCGTGAACTGAGTGGGTGGGTCCAACTCAAGAAAATATAAGTATCAGTTTACAAGTATAAGAAAATATATTGCCCAGGGAAATGGGCTACATCTCTACTCAAATGAACTACATACTCATGAAGGAAATATCTACACAAGTAGCTGCATAACATTCTGCATCCTTACTTGGCTTATGTCATGGTGGGGGAAGACAAAGTGGTGGCAGACCCTCCATTCCCAAACACCACCACGGTCATGACCTGCTGTCACAGAGACGGACGGTTCTCACACGCTGACTGGCTACGGACATCCTGGGTGATGTCGTCACCCAAGCAACTACAGGTACACTTAAGTCCACACAATAGTAGGTAGCGTTTGAACATCAACATCCTAAGGGGAGTTTCATGGCAATGAATCTATAGGCACAGTAAAACCTCCCTTTACTGAGCACATTGAAATATTCAATACTTATATGGCATTGCTCTCAGAAAGTGGCTATTTTATGACTAATATCTTAGGAGACTAAGCACAAGCCCAGGTACAACCTATACATGTGTTTGCTGATAGTTGATGTAACAGTCCTGGCTGCTAAACGTCGTGTTACAATTTCAAATAATCATAACTATAAAATGTTTATATGCAAACCCAAACTGTGTGTGTGTGTGTGTGTGTGTATGTGTAATCCACTCAAAGCCTTGAGGATCGCTTGCTGGACTCATGACCACCAGCTATTGCCCTTAGGAGGAACACAACTTGTGTGAACCAGTCTATGGGCGAGGCCGAGACCTTCCATGATACACATGGTTGTGTTCTTCCACAAGAAGGACAGTAACTGCTACAACAACCTGACCACAGGTTACAACAAGCAAAAATGTTATCACAGGACTAAAGAGCAGAGTGTGTGTGTGTGTGTGTGTGTGTGTGTGTGTGGCGGGAGTAACTAGCCATAAGTCAGGTGTGTTATCTGTTTCGAGCTAGTTAAAGGGAAAGGACCTCCACGTGGTCTCCTGCCTGGCAACGCAGAGTAACTTGCAGAATAGATCTGCAAATTAACCTGTGGCTAACACTTTCCCACCGTTGTTACGATCACCTGCAGCGACCACTGATTGTGCTGGTATATCTATTTTTCTGTGCGAATACCAATTTAGCAGGAGCATGTCAGTGGTAAACAAAGAGGGGGATAACAGCCCCACTTGTCCCGTCTGCCAAAAGACATTTGCGAGTTATCGCGGGCGGAGAGTCCATCAGAGGTCTCAGCACCCTGATAGCTTCCACACCGAGGTGGTGGAGGCTCTGAACGTGGAGAGCCGCAAAGTGAGGTGGGATCCTGGGGAGGTGGCAATGATGGCATCCTTTGAGTCTTAAAACCCTGGAATAAAGTACATCAACCAGGCGATTGTGTGTGTGTGTGTGTGTGTGTGTGTGTGTGTGTGCACATGCCCATACACAGGCACAGCACTAGCAGGCAGGTCTTACAAGCTTGATATGTACACAATGGAGCAACATTGTTATATTTTCATTACATTCAAACCCAAAAAATGTCACAGTAATTAATTTAAGACAACTACACAGAAACACCTGTTGTGGCGGAGACACTTCGCGGTGCTTAAAATTAATATCTACCATAACACATTGTAATCTACGGTGCAGAACATAAACCATCCTTGAGTAAGGATCACATTAGCCATATCTAGAATAGCTTCAACCTGTGTTGTTGCTTCATCACATCAGTAAACTAAGTTATTCTTTTATAGGCTGCATTCTCTTTCAGAGAAATTTCTTTTTCCTTGTCTTAAATAAAGATGTCAAGTTTGTAGTGTTTATAAAATGTTACCCTGCCTCCAATTATTCATTAAAATACACATACAGTGAAGCTAAAGAAATCATTTATCACTGAGATTCTCCCTACAATAGTGAAGCAACCAATACAGTGATAACAATTCAGTTGTCACATACAGTACCTCAACTTGAAAACTGTCCAGATCATCTATGTTTATGAATTTATCTTCTACACAATAAATGTTTGTTAACAATATTCCTAATAATATTAGAGTTCTGATTCTAATGCCAATGCTTAAAATTCTCTTCAGGAATACAGTAACCATCATGTTGGGCCCGTCATCCATTCAATACAGCAGTAAGCCCAGGACCAGGAATGAATCAGTAGTTAAGAACGGGATAGTAAAGATTCACTTGAGGTCAAATGCAGAATCCATCTATTTAAATTATCTATTATATTCTATTTTTTGGTGAAGGAAAGGATTGCTTGCCTCACTCACATAGGGAGAACCTCATTCAATCTCTCATTAGTAAATCAAGCTCAAGATACATTAAAAAAGGCAGGGTAACCTGTACATGAGAAGGCTGCACACTGCATTCCTGTGTTACATAGCTGGAGAGGTGGAGTATGCTCAACACACAAAGTTGGCACAAGTGGCTGAGGCAGACAGGCTGAATTGCAAACTGGGCTCATTCTAGCCAGCAACAGTTATTCTGAAGACAATCTGGACAACTTCTGTCCTCAATGAGCTTTCTTAAAAGCTGTGTGTGTCCTCACATGCATTTAAATATATTGGTCAACTATTTTGTGTCCATTATAGAGGAAAACATCACAAACTCTAAAGCAGCAGAGTAACCAATGCACCTTAACCTTCCAGTTCTGTCTACATAACAAAATGCACCATATGGAATGAATCACCATTGCATCTCAAGGTTCCACAATATTTGTTGAAGAAAATGAAAGAAACAGAGGAGTAAGCCTGTACTACTATTGAAATGTGACACCGTACTGATTCTTGTGGTTCCTTTCCTATTCAAATAACCCAACACTTGCCACATTTGGTGAAGAAAGACTTATGAACAAGTCATTCAAAATATACTGGTCAATAGATCTTAGTTGTCAGACAAGCAAGAGGAAAGATGGTCAACCTCAAAAACTACCCATTTCCTTAATGCTATTTCTCATGTCTGTCCAATGAAGAGAGGCTTTACTCTAAACAGGTGTGTATTTCATCCACCTACCCTACCCTGGATCTCAATGGGGATCACAAATAACTGGCTCTCCTTAAACAACCTTGAAAGGTCTACACTTAATATACATACCTAGTATAACTTTAACATATCCATCATATACTAGGACAATATCACTTACTTTTACTCTAATAAATGCATCTACCTTTCCTCTGCTACTATGCATATACATATAATTTCTTAAACTTTCTCCTATTAACACTGCTAAAATTCTCTCCTAAAATGTATATCACTATAACATTGCTTGCAAAGCCCTGCCTTCCCTTCCTTGTGTGCATTACTTGGACTTGACCTTCGCCATTCTCTGCAGGACCGAGACACGTTTGAAAGCCACCAGTGTCAGCAGCACATTGACAATGTAAGTGCTGACACAGATAACACAAAAGTCCCTGAGCACAAAATAGAGGAGGTAGGCCAAATAGATACTCATTAAATTAGAAGAAGCAATTAGACCTAGCTGGATTTTTGCCACTTTTAGTGTCTTGGCTTCACCTGAAATAGAAAAGTCAACATGTAATAACTGACATCTTCTTTCACTAATCTAGTAACTTTTATGCTCCCCTTTTCAATTCTTCCATAAAGATTAGTGTTGATTTATTCTCAAATTTCATCTCGTGTCAAAATCTTGCTGATGAATGTTAGACAGTTAGACAGACCTAGTGCTGTTAATAACACGCTACACATCAAATGTTTTGCAGCAACAATCAACAATGCAATTCCAAGTGTTGTGCATTCTTCACTGCACAATTTGCCCATTCATCATTGAATCATTCACTACACAATCTTCACAATATTCTACAATGATGAGCATAATAAAATTCTCCACACAAAATGAAATCAGTATGAATTATAGCAATACTAAATCTGTTTGGTCACATTAATCAGGAATAATTTGCTGAAATTTAGTGAAGTACTGTAGGCCCTCAACATTCACAAGGGTTAGGGGACTGAGAATCTCGCAAAAGTTGAAACTTTGCAAATGTTTGGTGCTAATATTATATGTACACATATGTAACAACAATGTTTACTTAATATAGCAACAGGGTTTCCCTTACCTAATATTATGTTTCCCTTTATCAAATATTAGAGTTTCCTCTACCTAATACTAGGGTTTCCTTTACCTAATATTAGGGGTTTCCTTCATCAAATAAACCTAATATCTCATAAAACACCCCAAACATTATGAAATATTGCATATGTTGTGGTTTAATAGCATAACAAATACATATAGAAAAAACACACACCACTCACATAAGTTTCGGTGCACTTGTGATGATGAGGGATGAGGGAGGGAGAGTAGTGAAGTTGTGATGCTGCTTTGTTATTTTTTTGTGTAAAATTTGGTGGTGGGCTGACAATGGGAGGAGGGTGATGGAGAGAGGGAGGGAGAGAGGGTAGTGATGCGGTGGTAAGCTGCTTGGTTTTTTTTTTGTGTGTGAATTTTGGTAAATATGTTTAAGCTGCTGGAAACTCACGAATGTGCAAACCTCACGAAAGTGGAACTCCCAAATGTTGAGGGCCTACTGTATCAAACTTTTAATAATTTCTCAAATAACAACTACTTTCAACAAACAATCAAAGTAATCTTACCCAGAATGATTACAATGCAGTAGAAGATTATACCAAATATACTGTTGGGTTGGTTGAGGAAGTGGTCTTCACCAAACAGCTGCCCGATGAGGCCAAACCCTCGGCCATACCTGGACAAGAAGAAAGGCTTAGAATGCAGTAAAGCAGAGTAAATAATTCAGTACTATCCATTCCTCAAACAATACTGAAGTTTAATCCCTCAATTCATGCAGAATGACATTAGTCAGGCAGAATAGGTAACAATCAATATAGTCGGAACAATTCCCTAAGCATATACAAAGTAAAGCAACAAACACTAAACACTGAGGATGATAAGGAAATGCAATAGGAGAGAATGGTGGTGAAATATAAGCAACCCATAACTGCAAATAACCACAAGGTGTCTAGATTAGATGATGCTCCATATAGTAGGTTTTGAGTACTCTTTCAAGACACCACACAGTGAAATCAATTAGTTGAATCCTTCAAGCATTAGTAGTCTTAATATTATTCAGTAAACCACACAGGGTAAAACTACAGGGTTGGATCTCTCCCTTATCCTCCATTCCACACCCCGAAACCATCCCCAGCAAGCTTGAGAGACTATGGGGAATTGGCGGTTTTACTGGGGGAGGACAAAATGGGCGACATATATATGGCAATTGAGGAAAAAAACTTTAAAGACAGAATATGCCACTTTGGGGAAATTTGAAAAAAATATATTGCAATGAGAAAAAAATCTAACCAACCATAATGTACCCTAACCTAATAACATAATATGAAATTGCATAAACTTGGGTTCTGGAGGGACAGCAATTTTATTCAATTACTATGGCCCTACAAAAGCCATCCCGGCATTGAAACCACCATAGACATGTTCCGAACTAACTACAATACTTGCACCGATTTTTAATGATAACGTAAATATATAGAATAGGGTCTACCCCATGCACACCATACTTAGATAGTTAGGTAGCATTCTTAGTGTACTATATGTCTGAAGATTTTAATCTGCAGAAGTTTAATGTTCATCCAAGACAGCACACTAAAATTTGAACAAACTCAAAAATTCTAAGTTCGGAAAGTGCTTTGTATGATGTAGGTATGTACCTGAGAAAGCAGTACTACCAGCACTATCAAAACAATGTCATTTTTTCTTTCCTATATGCTACTTACATTAATTACTTGTACATATGTGACACTGCTAAATAGACATTTTGCTTGGACAAGCATTTTTCAATTACAGATATTCTTTTCTTCCACAAGTGGTTCCGTACCTCTTGCCCCTTTGGCATGCGTTAATATGTGTAAGTACTATTTCAGCAGCCTTTAGCAATATATCAATTTACACGAAGTTAAATTAGGTATAGTTAGTTCAAATTAGCAGTCTATCATGGATTTGTAACTGATCACATAGGGGATCAAAATGGAATGGAGGTTAGGTTAGGGTTAGAGTTTGTTTATGCAAGAAGTTATTGGCATTTAACTTTTTTTTTTTTTCAATTTAACAAAATCTAGCCAATCATACTTTATTTGAAATGGCAAAATTATGCCTATTTTGAATTTGTTAAAAAAAAAAAAAACACTTTCCCAACAAGTCCCCTGTTTTTTTTTTTTTTTTTTTTGTGTGTGTGTTTGGTGACAAAAGAGAAGGCAGCTTTATTATGCAGTTTAACCAATGATTAGAAACGTGGTCCCAACACTAGATTTCCCTCACCCCTGCTGAAACAGAGCCTGTCATCTCATTGATCTTTAAAAATTGGTGTCAGCATTATAAACAATTTACAACAGATGCTTATGGGTTCATATTACACAGAACAGGTAAGAAAACCCGTGTTGAGTCTGGTGTAAGAGTAATAATATAATGCCCGTCATTGTCCCCCAGATGAAGGTGAACGCAAGAAGCAGCGACTGTCTCACCTGGACGTGAACACCTTGGAGCAGGAGATGGAAGAACTGATATCACACATGGCCTGGTAGCTCTTGTTGCCCTCCTTGGCCACCTCCACGTGCAGGGCGTAAGTGGACAGCATGATGCCCACGCAGGAGATGGCCATCATGCCGTAGCGGACCTTCTGGCAGGTCTTCACAAGCCCTTGCTGACCCATTGCTGCGGAGTTATGGGGCTCACTGCTGAAGGAGGCGGCTCTTGGTGTGGGTGTGGTGCGGGTGTGGCAGTGGTGGTGTGAGTGGTGTAGTGGTGTGGTGACAGCGCCGCCCAGTCCGCCAGTCCACCTGTCACTGGGCCGTCAGCCACTCAACATTGTTTAGATCGCTTCGACACCAGAATGCACCTCGGCCCGGACTGACTGACCCCTGACTAACCCCGTTTGTTTGTGGATTTAGTTTGTGAAATACGAGTTTTATATCATATGAAATCTAGGCAAGTACGATCTTCCTTTTCCTCTTGAATCTCTCGTCTCTATAACAAGGATTGTGACGAGTTTTCCTTTTCAACCTAGACTAACTTGATTTACTCACCTATCTATATAATTCATGGTGCAATGTTCTAATAAAACCTGAACTAACACGACTTGTTTTTCCTCTTCTCTCTCGTCTCTCAAAACCAGCTCATGCTTTCCTTTCTACTAGCCACTGGCTAAAAGTGTGAGGTAACAATCGTTGAATCCTCGTCAAACTACTGCACTCAAATAGAGACTTGCCTTGTTGCTCTCTAAGTGCATTTACTGAACAAGAATGGTTGGCTCACTCTCTTTCAATATGCCAGACGAGACATTTTCCTTCCAAAGCATACCATTCTACGTAGGTGTTATCAACGTAGGTATGCACTGGTCGGAACATTGCGTCATTAACTAGTAGTTCGCTCATGAACACAATCCCTGCCAAGATTTATTTATATTGTTATTCTTTCGATTATGTGATCCTAGCTTATTCTATCTCTGCTTCCTGCTAATTGGTCCTTGTGATAAGATACCTCTGCAATCTCCATTGATCGAATCACACGTTAGTCTTTCAAGGGTTCTTGGCCAATTATGTTACTCTCCCTTTCATTTTAAGTATCATGCTTGATTCAAACTGGGTACAAGTTCATACATTATAATCTAATGTCCTTAATTTTTTTCAGCTAGAGAAAATTGATAGTACTAGAGATAGCCGAGAGATTACAAGAATAGATAAAAAGATAACATCAGTAAAGTGCACCACAAGGAATTTATCTTTCTCTTATTTTTCTTTCTAACAGAGGCGGCTGGCCTGACACTCAAGACAGCTTACAAACGGAAGAGTTCTTTCCTTCCCCCCTATGATAAACTAGGTTTCCAACACAATTATTCTGTTATTACAATCTGTCTGTAAATCAGACCGGAATGAAAGGGGGCGGCCATTTACAGATGGGATGGAGAGGAAAATTATTGATCGCAAAGGAGGAAATCAATGACAATACTTCCGAGTTTGGAACGCGGGAATCTTCTTGCGCTGCCTGAAAACTTGAGGCGACACCAAACAAATGACTACAGGAAACATTTATTCTTGGTCTATTTATTCATAGTATAATGAGGCAGACTAGTAATATTTAATACACGCTATGATAAGTGTGAAATTAAGCAATACAGCAGTTTCCGTAATTTATAAGTGGTATTCAATACACGCTATGATAGGTATGAAATTAATTAGCACAGCAGCTTCAGTAGTTTATAAGTGGTATTCAGTACACTCTAAGATAGGTGTGAAATAAACTAGCACAGCAGTTTCAGTAATTTGTAAAATCTAATTAAAAGCGAGCGGGAAAGATCCATCAGAATAACCTTGACCTTGGCCATGTTGAATATCACACCACTGAACTGGATTCAATACGTGAGTGTTCTTCTACTCGTTAATCAAAGTACTTTTGTTCATCACTGTGGCACACTATGATTTTTCTTCTGCAAGGCAAAAATTCTCCCCAACCATCCGGGGGTGCCCAATCTTTTTTGAACCAAGATATACATTACAAGTAGGCGATCTCCCGATCCTTACCAGTTCAGTGTACACATCATAAACCAACACACATCATTCCCAGACTGCGGTAACTTTTTTTTATTCTATTTATTTATTTTTTTGTCACACAACCACTAACCCTATGACAAACCCTGCCTCTCTCTCTATCACACACACACACACACACACACACACACACACACACACACACAGGCAGGCAGGCAGGCAGACAGACAGACAGACAGACACACGCAAGCACGCACATATGCACGCACACTACCTGGAGAGCAATAGCCATGACTGACCATAATATGAATCAAACAGGAAAATAAACTACATAGAAAATAGATGGGTCAATGAGTTTGAAAGAAAGGAAATCACTTCCTCTCCTAGCGGGAGACCTGGCACTGGGAGATTATTATTATTATTTTCATACACTCCTCAAAGTCGATTTGGGATCAGTCAGTGGTCAACCAGTACAGTTCACAGTGATCGGGTGCTTGGGAAGTGCGGATCTAAATCTTGGTCAGCATTAACTATTAGCGGATTCGTGGTCGGCAGAGTTAATGGAGGATTAAGCCAATAACACGTCAAGTTGGCTCTCATTTTGGTGGATTATCACATTATTTTGTCTCGATTCCTTTCAGTGGACTTGTCTAGTACGGTTGTTTCACGTCAAATTCATCTCTACTGATAGAGATGTAGAGAACGCACTCCACGCTGACTTCACCGTATTTTACTGACAGTCAAAACAAGTTCTTCCTACAATGGACTGTGGATGAATTTGCCAAATGCATGAATTCTGTGGATTGCCTTTACTGCCTTTATTGATTAAGAATTGTCCTAACAAAATCCTCAATAAAATTCTTACAAATCTTAAAGAATCATTACTAAACCTTTTCTCCAAGTAATGCCATGGCATAAACTTCCGATTCTACTTCGTGAACCACCGGGAAGTCCTGAAGACCTTCAGTTTTCAAACAAGCTTCAATTGTAGAATGCTGGCAGTTGACAGCAGTTATTTAACATTACTACAATATTATACCATTATTTCATATATAAAAAAAAGAAAATACAAGCCATTACTTTCCAATATTGGAATTTATTTAATTTTCAAAAGGTTTTACAATAGATACATGATTTATAAAAAATAATTTAAAAAAAAACTATAAATAGTATCTTACTGAAGACCTGCGTGCATCACCTTTCAAATATACTATAGTAGTACATACGACTGCTTTGGCCGGCCACAGCGTATGGTGGTAGTGTACAGTCCGATAGATTTTATCAGATGCATACTTTAACTCAATTATGTCACACATCCTGTTGTTACTGAGGGAAATGAGATCCCTTTCTCTGACCTTGGCACATGAATGGACGAGTATCCTACCCACATGCCAGGATGAGTAATGCAGGGCTTTCCGGTAACAGTGAAAGTGACCTTGGCCAAGAAGTGAAATGAGCAAACTGTCCGACAGGATCACCTACAAAGCAATAGCGTACATTCGCAAATTTTATAATGCACCACTTTGACAAGTTTATCTGATCCAAACCAAAAAAAAGAAAAGTTCAAGTAAGGGAGTAGGATGGAATGAAGCCTCGGAATTTGCAGAAATGCAAGATATGAACGCTACTAATCAAACCAAAGGTGAAGAAGCAAAAAAAAAAGGCTGCCGGGTCCTTTAAGCGGGAAGACAATAAAGAAACAAAGTGCTAACATCACACCCGAGTTTACCAACACATAGGCACACACGCACGCACACGCACACGCACACGCTGGTAAAACCAATACGGAAAGATGTTAACCTAATAATAATTAAAAAGAAAAAAAACATTAAACAAGTCAATACGTCGCGCAATATGCAAATAACTGAAACAAATGTAGTGATTGAAGTGTGTGCTTCATAGCACAGCCTGACTCATGTCGGCTGATAACAATATTGTCTATCAAGCTCAAATTTTGTCAAGTTATGTAACGTCTGTATACCAACCATGCACATACACAGACAAGCTTCACAAACGCTGCATATTACTTTATATTAGTCGCTAAATTCACCGTGCACACCACTGAAAGTAACAGTGTAGAGTCGCCCTTGCACAGCTTTCCATCAACCATCCTGGTGACTAGTGAACTTTTACTTCTCGAACACCGCCATGGAGAGAAAGTCACACATGCTTCTGTACTGACTGAATAGCTGGCGGAAGCGTGGGTTACCTTGTTCCAAGTTCCTGCCGACGTTGCCAATGCCCCTCCTGGTCCGCAGTGCCCTCTCTGTCTCGCCCGCCTCGTCTGCAGCCCGCCTTCTTCGCCGCTTGAGCAGAACACACGCCTCGCCGCCATTTGTCTGCCTCTTGACGATGTGGTGAACTTCAGGCTTCTCGAGAAGGGTTTCGAATCCCCCTAACCTATTGACGAGCCGCCGCATCTGCTCCAGTGATGCGATGTGAGTCTTTTCCTCGTCACTAAATTGGCCGGAGTGCATTATGGTGTCGTATATCTCTTCGTATGGAGTTGTGTCGTGTTCTGATATCACGAAAGGCAAGTTATGGTCATATTTCGTGATAGCTTTGGGTGAAGCGTTCAAGTTGGAGTTCACTGTCTCGGTCACGCTGACGGCCGGCGCGGTGTTTTCAAACCGTCCGCTTGTCAGTTCTGCTGCATGTAGTACTGTTGCTTGGCCCTGTTCAGCTTCCTTAGAGATTGGGCCTTTGAATTTCCTGAAGACATCATGTAATTTATTCTGGCCAATATACTCCGCGTCTGTATCCTTCTCTCGTGCAATGGTTGGCGTATCATTAGCGAGGGATGGATCATGTTGCATGTTAGAGCCCAGTAGTGGAGAAGATTCCTTCCTTGACACATAACTTGCATCATCCTCTGCAGCCTCTCCGTCGTCAGCTATACCACCAAGGCAATGTCCAGTGTCATTGCAAGCCACATCTCTATTGCTCCTGGCGACCATCTCCTCTGGAACATTCTCACTCTTATCACCTGGGTAACTTTGGTCTGCTTTACCAGTAGGAACGTATTTCTTGCTCTCCGCCTCAGTTATCGTCACAGGCTCTTCATTCTTGTCTTTCTCTGTCTCTAGGAGGGCGCCGTTACTCTCCTTTGGGTCATTTGATAAGTCAAAGAAAGAAAGAAGGTTGGTGTCATTGTCGTCCACATACATGTAGACATCGTCATCATCGTCATCGTCGTTGTCTTCTTCATTAACGTCATAATACTCATAATCATTATCATTGCCATTACCAAGAAGTTTCAGGTTCAACAGGTATTCATCGTCCTCGTCCTCCACCTCTATCTCACTACCTTCTTCCTCGTCCTCGTCCCTCTCAAGGTATGCTCTACGACGGGCCTCTGAATCGTCGCAGTCCTCGTCGTCATGAGCACACTCGTCGCTGTCGTCTGTGTCCTCGTCTTCAGAATCTTGCAGGCATGAGTGAGCACCACCATCACCATCATTGCAGTCCTGACCTCGACTCTTAAGAACGTAATAGCTATCCCAGTCCGTCAACTCCTTAGCACTTTTCTCCCTGCGATTGTCGGGATGAATGAAGTCTATTAAGTCATCACGTTTATGGTCGAACCTGTTATCTCCATAGCCAGCGTGGTCGTAATAATAGTATTCCTTATAGCGGTTGTCAGATTTGTAGCCAGTGCGAGAGTCGTGTTTATTCCCATGACCTTCGTTACTGGCGCTATCGCTGGAGTAACCACGTTCTATACTCTCGCCACCAAGTGTAGATATGAACGATATGCTGCCAGTGGTTTTCCCAGCATCTCCATCAGTTCTGTCATCCCCATCAGCTAAATTCATCACTGATTCCCCTTTCGTTTCAGGAGTGAGAGGAGAAGCCAGGCCATTCTGCTGTTCCCCGGGCAGAGACACCGAAGATACGATAAGCGGGCGTTGCTCTGGGTGCCCCCCATTCCCCGGCAGCCTCGCACTCGTAGCCAAGGTGATCAAGCACATGACTATCCTGGGAAGTGATGTGTGAAATCTCATTTTAGGACACACAATCAGATGAAAGAGAGAGAAGTTATAAGAAGCCAGTAGTATGTTTACATGTTAAAGTCCTCATACATATTAAAAGTATACCTGTATATCTATATTCACTTGTCAATTGTCATCCTTATCATACATTGCACTTAGAGTATGCTCTTTAAAACCACGCTATTGATTCGATATGAACAAGGTTTTTTACTGAGTCTAGTTTTATCACTTGTTGATAATCAATTTCTTCCTATTCCTCTCTTTAAAGCTAACTCTTATCAAGCTTGAATCCTATCCTAATCAATAACCCTTAGATTTTCATTTATATCATCTCTGTTACTTAGATTTTCATTTATATCATCTCTGTTATTTTGTCACTTGATACCATTATTATATCTTCTCTTAATCTATTTCTTGCTTAAGCATATGATTTCGAAAGCTTCATTCCCATCTCGTAAGGAATTTTCTGCATCCTTTCTATGTTCTATCTATTCTCGTCTGTATCAACCATAAGACATACACTCCTTCCTTAATATAAACCATACGACAGCGATATTGTGGTGTTTGTTTACAGTCAATCAAAATCTTGTAATATAAGGACAAGATTGTACAGTGTAGTTTATATGTAGTCTGACCACTGCCAAATATAACTTAATATTACATAAGAAATTCCAGTTATAACGCTCCTTAAGCATGATAAGTTCTATTGTGTCTTTTGTATGTTATTTTATTCATTTATTGATTAAAATTTCCATTTGGAAACTCTGTCTACTTACTCATCAGCGTCTGTCTACAGGGTGCTCACATTGAAATCCAGTATGATAAACCTACTAATGTTCATGGCATCCACATATTAATTGATATCACATATAATTTCATCATTTAAATCATCGCTGCATATACAACATAAAATAATTGTAAAACTCATCCATTTGATATTCCACGAAATATTTGTTTGCACTTGGATTTTCAGTTGAACCTGTTGTGAATATGGTTTAATCCACGCTAAAAGTTCCCTCTCTACCTCGTGTCCTAACATTACTCACGGGCGATAGTGGAGCAACTCAACAAGACAGATTGATGCATGTAACATGGTAAGTAATCTTGAGGGCACATTTACCAGTGGCACTATAAAAAAACATTAGAAAGACTGGAACAAGATTATGCAAGTGCAGCTACGAGTATTTGCTTATAGGGTATATAGATAACTCACCATGGGTCAGCTCGGGCCATCTTGTCGCCGCCACCTCCACCGTCTCTCTCGGCGCCAGTTACAGATTGCACGTGTCAGTCTCATTTCACCCAGCAAAACCTGCACTCCTCGCCCCCTCTGACCCTGCCCCAGCCTCCTCAGTATCACATTCGCATGACAATAACTAGAACAATGGTCCGCTTAACCGAGATTAATACGTATACGGCAGAATCAGAGCGCGCAGGCGGATACGGAAGCTCATTGTTACACTCAACAGCATGTGATTATAAAATAAGGGACAGATGGAGCACGTGGTTGTATTGTTAATTGCTACTCCATGTGTAGCAACTTTTAGAGTCTCCACCCACCTAGTGTTTTGCCTTCTATGGAAATGAATGACTGCATTGCCAAGGTCATCAGTCACTTCATCTGGATGTAGTCTTAAAGGTTTATGTTTCTAATTCACCTGTGTAAGAGAATGAGATGACGGTTGCGGGACTGCCTGGAAGACTTATTGCCCGAGATTTGAACTCATTGTCTCGAACTTAAGAGATGTGTCGAGCCTCCAGGGTTGAGGGATCAAAATTTCCCCAAGCGCGCACGCCTGTGTGTGTGTGTGTGTGTGTGTGTGTGTGTGTGTGCTGCATGAACTGTAACATAAACTGAAGGGAAACAATTCAAACAATATTTAAGTCCCTATTAATTTTTATAAAACTATGATTAATTGTATAAAAGTAAAGCATATATTATCGAATTTAGACAGGACAACAAAGAAGTTTAGAATAAGCTTCATGATTCGCTACACAATCAGACCAGGTACACGTACAGGGGAGCTGGGGCCAGCACGCCTCCGCGCGCCGCTGCTCCTGACGGCTGCCGCAGTAGGCCTATGGCGTCAGGGCCTGGAGGATATGGTCGAGGGGACGCTGGGAAGGCAGGCTGCGCCACGCCCCTTGTTCCATCCGCCAAGAGATGGCACCCTCCTCTCCCGAGGAAGGTGTTCGTGCGGCCCTTCCATCAGCCTAATGAGGCGGAATCGCCCCAGACACGTTTCAGTTCCTCTCCCAAAACCATCACTTCATACAAGACTTTACTTATTAGTGTGATTTGGTTTCCATGATACGTTCCAGCTACGTTTAAAATAAATACAGATTATCATACACAGTGAGGACAAGTTGCGTGGGCGGCAAAAACTACGTAGTTACCGGCGCCAGCTAGTACATGTACAACTAATGGCTACGCTGGAAGCTGTGGTCTTAATATTAATTTTTCTCAGGTAAGGTTTATTATGACAGACACTTCTACACTTCTGAGACATCAAACATTATCACCAGGCCTTTCTGACCCCATGCCCGCCGGCGGGGCGCCGCCCCCATCCTGCTAACGATGAGGGGGGTAGTGTGAAATGCTTCGGGACATAGAACTGAGGGACATAAGTTATCGTATTATGACACAATATTTTTTCGTCCATGAATTGGCAGAAAAATGTCCAGGTGAGGTGTGAGCGTGGTGGAGCACGACGATCAGTGCACACCCTCACTGGGCCTGATGCTGAACGCTCCATTTTGTTGCTGGAGGTCATTAATTTTGATTGCAAACTTATTCACAATTTTTGTGACCTTCTGCTTACTCAGAATGCACCAAATTTTGACGGCCACGTGACAGCTGACATGGATTTAACAAACAGCACGGAAATGCACAGTTTCCGAGGCTTGAGGTCCCATGAGCCGAAGGGATGAGGTCCGCGAGGCGGTGCCGGGAGCGCCTTAGAACAAGTACTGGCACACGAAGTAGTCCCTCTCCTTGCAGTCATAGTTGTAGGCGCGGTAGGAGCTCTGGCCAAACAGTCCCATGCACTTGCCGGAGCCGGTAGGAACCTCCTCGTTCCAGGTGCTCTTGCTCATGTCGATGGGCACGCCAGCCTGCGGGACACCAGGGAAGACTTAGCAATACACACACACACGCACACACACACACACACACACACACACACACACACACACACACACACACACACACCCGGGGGGGGGGGAGAGAAACATGAATAAAAAATTCCCTGAGAATAATTTCATATTAGCTACCATTACTCGAAAGTTCCTTCGCATGAGCCTCACCAACCTAGTAGCACCAGCAGGAGGCGCTGCAGAATGCAAGGGCAGTAATAGTTACATAATATAATGTCGATATATACATCATCATCATCAATCTGGTCCACCGTGTAAAGTCATCGATATATAAACAATAAAAGCAGACAATACTTTCCTTTAGAAAATATCCTGCAGTGGTAGGCAAGATGCTTCATTAGTAATACCATATAGATCAACACAAGGTCCAATTTATGTGTGTTTTAGCATACTTCGCCCTACCCACCAAGCCCTTCCGGCGCGCCACACCCCGTCTCTCCCCGCCTTGTCCCACAACGCCCCTCAAGAGAAGGGGAAGATGGTGCCGCTGTGTTTTGATCCAAGGAATAAACGTGTCTGCTCATTTGCATAATGTAAATAATGGTGGTGAGCGACGCCTTACGTCACCATTCTTGTTAACCGAAGCATTATGGGAACATCACGAACGACAACGGACGTCGCCGCCAACCAGCTGCAGGCGGCGGTACGACGGCGTCTTTCGAGGAGACTCGCCTGCCCCTTGAGTACAGACCCTCGACTCAGGAACCTAAGTAGTAGCTCGCAGTCTTTGTGGCCTCCCTGCGCTTCCGCCCCACACTCGCACCAGCTCAGTCCAGTAATGTCACTAAAACTCTTATAATCATGTATTCTCGTGAATCACAAATCATTTGCTGCCCACACTAAAAATTTGTTGCAAGGGTATAGGAACTACAAAAGATATATCTATACGTAACAATAAATTAATAAATTGACGCGAGCAAGCGGTGAGAGATTTGACAAGAGCAGGAAGGATAAGGCCCGGCGTATTAATGTTGCAGCTCCGCCAGGTGACTCTGGAGACGCGCGAGCAACAGTGACCTGCCACACACCCACTTGTTGCTTCCCGCGGCAAGATCAAACATGTCTTTTCAACGCAGCAATTGGCAATGGCGCAGGAGCCGTGAACTCATCATTGTCAGAATAATGAGCGCACCCCTTCACTTCCTTGAGCCTCCCAAGCCGCATCCCCGTGATCTGCAACATCTCAAAGCACCACGACACCAAATGTAAGCCGCTGTCTTTGTTGGAGTATGAATATAATTTTCATACTATTCATCTCTCTCTCTCTCTCTCTCTCTCTCTCTCTCTCTCTCTCTCTGGGATGAAACATGCTATTTAACACCACTATATACCACCCTCCCGTACCACCACTCCCATCACCACTAGTGTCACCTCCTCACAAGAAAGAGTGCGACGCAGTATGGTAGCGTACACCACTAACAGGGTACACACACACACACACACACACACACACACACACACACAGCTGCATGCATTAAGATTCTCACGCCGCTGAGTAACAAATAAGAAAAACAAAGGAGGAATTGCTGTGAAAGTGACGTTTCTGCATCTACGCGCTGCCCCGCCCCACCGCTCATGCCCCGCCTCCTCTGTCCCGCCCCGCCTTACTAAGAAGACCCCGATGCACGCCCGCCACACTCACCTGGGGGCCTGAAGTCCACACCCACGTTCCATCGTCCTGCTTGTTGCCGCCCACCCACACGTACTCGGGCGGGTCTGTAATAGTAGTGATAGTTGTAGTTACAGTAGTAGTAGTAGTAGTAGTAGTAGTAGTAGTAGTAGTAGTATTGAATGGATTATCCCAAGGTAGTAAAAGTATTAAAGCAACAACAACAACAACAACAACAACAACAACAACAACAACAACAACAACAACAACAACAACCAGAGAGAGAGAGAGAAAGAGAGAGAGAGAGAGAGAGAGAGAGAGAGAGAGAGAGAGAGAGAGAGAGAGAGAGAGAGAGAGAGAGAGAGAGAGAGAAACAAACAAACACATAAAACAACCCTCCAAACAAACACACCTAATAAAACAAAAACAACCAGAACAGAACAAAACATTACTCAAAACAAACACACTTGGAGTCACCCTCACAGTCACTCACACTCACCCTGGACACTGGCGAGGAATTCTCTCATTACGGTGAGGTTGCGTGGCGAGGCGAGATCTCCACCCAGCCTGCCGCACTCCCTCCTAGCGTCCTCCCACCCCAGCATCTCCTCGGTGGACACGTAGAAGCAGTCGGTGGCGATGCGGGTGAACGGAGACGGGCAGGTGGAGTAGGCGGCGGCTGATCCCCAAACAGCTGCATGAGGGGAGTATAAAAGTGAGTGTTGTTGTATTTTTATGCTGGTCAAAGGCAACAAAAGGGATAAATAAATATGCCCACTTAATAATGTCAGTACTCGTGCAGGTCCGAGAGAGATCTGCATCTTCGTCTATCTTGCATGTTGTTTCTTATATGCTGATAAATTAGCTTCAAACTCAGGCATAATTCAGCAAGTATCCTTTTTTCTTGTTACGTGTAAGAGATGCACTGGCAGGAACAACAAAAATTTTAAAAGGTTCAGACGCTTCCCTGAGGCTCTAATTACGAAACTGAGGTAAAATGATAACGGAAAAAACAGAACAGGTATCTTGAAACCTCCTTTATGAAAATATTCAGGCCATAGAACGGAGAAAATGCAAAAAAAAAAAAAAAATGCAGGCAGTTCCAGAGCTCATCATGAAAGAAACGAATGGCAGAGGGTACTGGTCAACTCTTGAATTGTGAAGAGGGAAAGAAAAATCTCGCGTTGTGAAGCTGCTGGGATAGAGGAGGTGTGCAGCTAATAAGATTATACTTGATGTACTCTAAAATGGCCGTTTTTGTGCACCCGCTTTTTCTCTCCACAGTTCACCGAGCCATTCTCCCAAGGAGTACTTTCTCACGTTATGTATTACTGCCTTACACTGGCGAACTTGTAGTAAAACTTGTAGTAAAACGGTCCATAGCGAAACTGTGTGTGTGAGGGCGTCAGGACTGATGGTGAGTGAAGTATTGTGAAGATAACGGTAGGACTGCAATGCCAGGCTCACAGAATGGGAGAGATCTTTATAAAAAAAAATACCTCTCCAGTTTTTGTTTTTTTTGTTTTACCTCAGCGGTGATGTGGAACAAAAAAATAATTCTGAAAATGCACCGATTTTGGTATAAACAGAGAGAAAGAAAGACAGCAATAGAGGGTAAGGAGGTGGAGCGGGGTTGGAGAGCCCGTGATGTGGCAATGGTGAGGGAATCTCCGCCAAGCTCGAGGCCACACAAAAACTGCTACTTTAGAATGCAGCCAGTATAGAAGAGCAATTAGCATGAAAATAACGGTACACGGTAGGAAGAAATGTAACAATCCAGAGATGAGAAAGACGCTAAAAACAATATTAATCCAAGAAGTTCCTCCTCCTCCTCCTCCTCCTCTTCCCACACTTTTCAACATTCGTACTATGATGCATGGTGGCTCTCACATGACGAGTTGATGCAGTAAGCTGATAAAAGTTAAATTTGGACCCTGCATCATATTCCCAGGACAAATTAGTGTATAAAATCGAAAGACGAAATATCAGACTATATTCTTGCTACACTTGGTAATATGATATCAGACTGAAATTTAAGAGCTCCGAGTGTTTACTGCTGCTTGATCCAAACACACTACAGTATCATCACGTGTGCGCAGAAAGAAATGGAAGTTGTGTCAGAGTGTGTCAAGGGTAAGCAAGGTTAAGGAAATGGCGACTAACGACGGTCACCGAGAACCAGTCGGGTTAAATAATAAGAAAATGGCAGAGTATGAGCAACTTTTAATTGGTGTAACTAAATGTTTTATAATAATCGGTTACATTTTCTTCACGTTTTTCTTACGTTCGAAATTGAACCACGTTAAGACAAGGGATATATTTCTGAACTAAAATCACAGAGACATCTTTGAAAACTTAAATAACTTCCAATATAATCCATTAACCCTTTGAGTACTGGGAAGCATTTTCATATTTATTCAGCTTATTATTTCCCAATTTTATACATCTTCAGAAATTCATGTGGGGATTGAAACAGTACAGACTCGGGCCATTAATCTTCTGACCTCTATAGATCCTTCCCAACATCAATAAAATCTTCTAATCACACTAAAAAATCATGGTTAAAAAATGCGTCCTAGTACTGAAGGAGCTAAAAGTACTTGAGGTATGACGCCAGAACATTTTATTCCATAAGATTGACCATAACAAGTACTTTTATCATTTCATTCTTCTCCTTTTACTAAATCAATCCCGTCCCTCCTTACCATCATCATGTTCCTGGTCGGCCTGGTTCTGCATCTCAGGGCGAGACTGCTCCAGCATCTCCAGCCGTGTGCTAAGGGCCTTCAGGCGACCCAGCTCCTCCATCACCGTGGACAGCTGGGACATGCACACTCCCATGTCCTCCTGCAACAAAGACAGAGCATGTACTGATGGCTTCGTCATTTCTTTTCTGAGGGGCATCAGTCTATTATAAAAGTGCGGTTTTGTATTTAAAATTTATATTTTTGTTCAGTTATTCTTATGAATCTACATAGTTCTCTGCTTGTCTACTTTTATTCTGGTTTATGTCTCCTATTATTCTTTTCTCTCTCTATTATATTTTCTACGTTTCTCAGTTTTCACTCATGGTTTTTTGCTTTCTTTTGATTTCACTTTTTTCTTACAATTATTCTTCCTAGTGTTGCATAGCTCTTACATTATTCAGATTATTTTTTCCTGGTTTGGTTCAAATATAACATGACACAAACCACTGAGATTTTACATGAATTAACATCGTACTTTTCCTTCAAATCTTTCCTGGTCGTGTTGCAAACCCTTTCGGTGAGTTGCAATCAAGAAAGCGACCACGTGAGCCTCTCTCTCCCTGTAATTGTACCTTAGCAGCCTGAGCGTCTTGAGTGTAGCTTAGCATCGCTGCGCCACATTCACCTCGTAGACGCACAAAGAAGGCCCTAGGTTGGTGCTCGGCTCACGTGACGGTGTGTTTTGCAACGAGTCAATCAGGCGCGAGTTGGGCCGAAGTTACAAAGACGACTGACTGACTCCCTGTGGCTCAAAATAGACAGTGACGCAACGCATGCCTACAGAATGTCCAGTTTAATATGATCAGTTGTCTGTATTCTTTCACTATACTTTCCTCTTTTTTTTTTTTTTTTCTTTTTCTTTCGGTTGCTCCTGCTTAGAATCTCGTGCGGAAATTCCCCCGTCTTTCTTCTCGCTAAAGTCTTCTATGTATTTTGTCACATCATCACCAACATGTCTTTCTTCGATATACTCACGTGAAACACAACTTGCATACACATAAAAGATCGTCGGAGCGAATGAATTGATACCCAAGTCCTTGTAACTTTCTTGAATCTACAATCGTTACCACACATTAAAATTAATATTGGCAAAGTAAACGAGAGGACTCATCAAACCTTTAGAATATATTGTTACTTTTTTTCCTAATGCATATACGCAGCATACAACCGGGGCATTGCCTAGGAATAGTAGGAAAAGCCCAGCGTGTCTTGAACTTAAATAAAACCATCATCAGGCGACTAAATAATCTAAATCTGTCTTACAATCAACGTTTTGTCCTTCCCGGGAGTCTGGAGGACAATACTGACGACTTGTGTGGCTTTCAGAAGCAAAGGATAAACTAGAAAAGTATCACCTTTCGTCTCCAAGAAGCAAGATAACTACTGAATTGATACATCGCAAGGGAACTGTCTTAGCCAAGCAGGGAGGGGGGAGAGAGAGAAGCGGGAGGAAGAGCAAAGAAAAATACAAAAAGGAAAAAGAAGTAGATGCAGATAACAATAATCTCTGACTAATCTTCCTCCACGAGAGCAAGAGAGAGATCCATTGAAGTGAGACACAGAAGGAGGGAACGAGGTTTGTAGGTGAAGTGACTGAAGAGAAACAGTTGTAAAAATGAAGAATAAACAACTCAACACTAACAACTTCATTGCATCCATGTACTGCACTGAGACACACAGAAGGGAAGCTTGACGTGCAGAAATGAATGAGGAGCGGCCGGACCAAGATTCAGTGGCAAAGAAAGCAAGGCAAAACAAATCCAACTTCAAATAGTAACCCAAGATTGGTTCAGTAATCGTTCACGTGCGGGACGAGGCACGGCGCAGTGTAGCAAATCGGAGGGGGAGGGACGCAGGGAGCAGCGGCAGTGGCAATGACACCCTCAGGACACAGACTTCCACTCTATTCATGAAGTAAAGGAGCCACTTGATTCCCATTACTCTTACCGTGACTAATACAAACAAATTAGACTCCCAGGCATTTTTCTCAAGACTCAGCTATGTGCGTGTTTGGACTGTATGATTTATTGTAGCACAGTGGCCAGCGGTGCGCGGGACGAGGCTGTTATTGTTGTACGTACTTCCATCATCATCATCATCATCATCATCATCATCATCAACAACATCATCATCATCACCATTTACTTTCAACTGCTTATTTTTCTTACTGGATTTGACAGCCATGCTTTTTTCACGTATTATTATTCGTGATTATTTGATTAGTTGGGTGATTTCAGGTAACAGCAGGATTCTTTTTCTTTTTTTTCTTTTGTCTTGTAATTTACAGACATCGTTACATTAAATCACGTTCAGTTTTACGATTACACTTTTTAGGAATGTAGTCAACCCTTAGCTCTGGTAAAGCCCTCCCCTCCTCCCCAGAAAAAGAAGAAAAAAATAAATATAGATAAATAAATAAAAGAATAAAGCTGGGAAAGACCAAACTATTTCCTCTCCGGGACACATTCTTTTGGCGCATTTGATTCCGGGATGGCCTTGCTACAAACGCTAATATAAACTTTCTCTTTAATACTTTTGCATTAACTCATTACTTATCACCGAATATAAACAGTAAGGCGTCAGTCACATAATACGCAATGGTTTATGAGCATTATCATTAACATTTCCACTCCTCTCCTTTAAAGTTAATGAAATTGTTTTGGAGCAACGTTAAGGACATCAACATGAATGACACCACTGACGGCAAAAATAGTGAATGATGGAGCACCTCAACCATCTTAGTGCATTTGATTCTTATTTCCCTTGAGTCAAGTCGTCTAATATTTCCCCAATGACGCAGCAAGTGCCTCCCCATCATCGCCAATCAAAGACGCTGATACGCACTGACAGAATTTGGACAAGGATAAGAGCACAATTGACGCAGCTGATGAATGCCTCTCGTCCTTCTATTTACAAGATGTATAGCGTTACTGAGACATTATTTTCGTGAATCATTGAGTGTCGTCTCCAGTCGTCGCCTCATGATGTCCGGTGAGGCTGGCGGCAAGACACTAATGGAGAGGATGTGCAACAATAAGAAAACTGAGTCAATTAGAGTAGAAAATAAGGAAAAATAATTGATCAGTGTAGTTAGTTCCGGTATAGTGAAGCTGCGTGAGTAATTAATTAGCTATAGTGAGATTAGTTGTAAAAGATTAGTGACGGTTGTGTTTACGTGGTTGATTCCTTCATTACTGGGACACATTTTTACTACGAGTGTGATTAGACGATTTTATTGGTATTAGGAAGGATCTATGGAGGCCAGGGGATTAATGGCCAGAGTCTGTACTATTCTAATCCCCACATGAGTTTCTGAAGTTGTGGAAAATCGACAAAAAATGACCAGAATAAATATGAAATGCTTTCCAGTACTTTGGGGGTTAAGTTGATCTAATTAAAGCAAGTAAATCATTAAATTCCGACATTAATAACAACGATTACATTGAAGGATAAAAGATTACTACAATTTCATCCTTGTCTCCTTAGAACTTATAATCACCTTTGCGAATCAATCACGTACCATTCCTACTACTGCTGCACTTAAGGAACGTAAAAGCAACAGCAGCATCAACAACAATAACAAAAAAAACAGGAACACTCACTGCCTTTATTTGATCATTATATCATAGTTTTCGCCGAGTGAATTAGTTCCTTATACGGTTGTTATCTGTGAGAGCTGAGGACATTCCCTGCGCAGCGGTTTCATTTTACCCACTTTAGCATAGTGCCGTAAAGTGGGTTAGTTTCACGGCCAATACAGTGATCTAAATATGCAGACAGCGACCACAAAATTATCAAACTATCACTCTCTTTCTATATTATTGCCTGCGTCACTTGAGGTTGTCCCTGAGAGAGAGAGAGAGAGAGAGAGAGAGAGAGAGAGAGAGAGAGAGAGAGAGAGAGAGAGAGAGAGAGAGAGAGAGAATATTGTGCCCCCTCTCGACGTCTGTGTCTGAAGGCGAGTGAATGGCGTCGGTAAGGAAGCGCCCTCTTGGTGAGTTTCGCCTCATCATCCAATCAAACTCAACTAAACTATGATGTATAACCTTCATTTACTGCGCCGCCCTACACACTGACACCAGAGAGGCCTGACACTGACACCCCGACGGTTCCCCACAACATACGACCATATTCATGTGCCGCAATATTACTACTTTTAACTCTCCAGATGAAGCAACACGAGTTTTTTAATAGTTTTCATTTATCCATTCATTTTTGTACGGCTTCAGTGATAGATTACCAAGACTTCTATACTAATGATATGAGAAACACTCTTTTTGCGGTCTTTGAAATATTGTAGTTATGGGAGAGCAAAGCGTTTCATGTCACTGGCCATGGAGGAAGGGAATATAAGGAAGGGGAGCTGACAGCAGTCGGAGTGTGATTCTATAGACGTATCGGGAAACACCTTTGTGATGTTACGGCGCCAATCAGGAACCTTAGGGCGAGCTGATTGGGAGAGGATGATGATGATGATGATGATGATGATGATAATGAGGAGGAGAAGGGGGGAAATGGAGAAGATGGAGGAGTAGGGGGACTAGGAGAAGAATATATAGCACAGCCATGCGGGGAAAAATATTACCAGAAAGAGGAAGTGTTTTAAATATTATCATTGCACATAATTGCAACGGTAGTGGTTAATAGTAGTAGTAGTAGTAGTAGTAGTAGTAGTAGTAGTAGTAGTAGTAGTAGTAGTAGTAGTAGTAGTAGCAGCAGCAGCAACAACAATAAAATAACACTAGAAATAGAGGTGGTAGTAGTAGTAGTAGTAGTAGTAGTAGTAGTAGTAGTAGTAGTAGTAGTAGTAGTAGTAGTAGTTACTGTTATTTTTTTCCAAAGCTCTTGTTATTGCTGTTGGATGCGACGTTACAACAGCAGAAGGAGTAATAATGAAAACAAAGATGATACCACCAATAATAATGATACTTATAATACAAACAACAACATCCCAACAAAGCGGCACCTTCAGTACAGATAAGAGGACACCACAGCTCCGTCTCATGTCACTCACAGCCTTCGAACTCTCAACCACCCCCCCAAACACCCTCAAACCCCCTTTACTCACCACCAGCCCCTTCAATGCACCGCCCCTCTTTTACCTTCTCATCCTGCCCTGCTTCACCCAGCTACTGATCTCGCTATTTCAAGTCCCTCCCAGCAACTACACACACACACACACACGAGCAAGCAGGCACGCACGCACACACGTCACTTTTAAATGGACTCCAAACCTCTTGGTCTCGTGATAGGAGTGGAATGTGCGAGAGAAGGTGGAGGAATGGAGATAAGGAGGGAGGAAGGTGCAGGTAGATAGGGACAGAGGGAGAGCAACGGGGGTCTTGTGGTGATGGATGGAGAGACGAAAGTGGAGTGAGAGACGGTGGAGTGGAGTGGAGTGTGAAAAAGAGAGGCAGTGAAGTGTATGGATGGCGGTGAAAGTGGGTAAGGATAAGGATGGGGGATGGGTGAAGGTGGACAGTATAATAACAATATATAAGCGATGGATAAGGATTTTCTCAAGTGATGGTGAAGATGGTGACCAAAGGGATTGTGTGAGGGGTTATGGCGTGTGGTAGATGTGGTAGAAGGTTGGGTGTGCGATGTTAAAGGCCCGGTAAGGGTGTGGTGGTGGTGGTGGTGGTGGTGGTGGTGGTGGTGGTGGTGGTGGTGGTGGTGACGCAATACCACTGAGACGCAGGCACTCAGGTGATGCAAGACGAAGGAAATAGAGATACTTCACACCAGAGAGAGAGAGAGAGAGAGAGAGAGAGAGAGAGAGAGAGAGAGAGAGAGAGAGAGAGAGAGAGAGAGAGAGAGAGAGAGAGCATGCAACATTCACTCAAGCCACACTCACTCTCACTACCAAAAGAAAACGTAAATACACACAAAAAGGAAAACGACAACGCACTTCGCCACTATCAAACCACCTTACCTTCCTCTCGCCACCCTCTACCCACCCCACCCTTCCCCACGTCACGCTCACCTTGAAATAACAACGATAAAAGAAACCATACACTTGCGAATATTGAAAAGTGCATGCATATCGTTCTCAGTTTGTTTACCTTCACCGAGAGATCGAGAAACCGAGATACCTGGGCATAAACAAGGCTCTCCAGCAGGCCTCTAGAAGCACTCCACTCGTCCACTCCCTCTGAAGGCACTGGCCACGTTCCCTACCGCTATTTGTCAAGCTGAAGACTCCACCACGAACGTCATTTGAATTTCGAGGTTGCATTTCTTTATCCTTTTTTCCTGTTATGTTACCTTCCCCTTAATTAATGTGATTTAAACCTCGTGATCAATGTTTTATCTTTTTTTTTTCCTGATATTTTGCCTTTTCAACTATTCCTTAAGTAGAAAACTCCATCATTAATCATTTAAACTCCGAGGCAACATTTTTTAAACCATTTCCTACTTCGTAACTTCTGTAACAATCGCCAACATACTCCAGAACACTTATTTTCTTTACTATTGTTTCTTCGTTAATTTTGTGAGCTGAAAACGGACAATATCTATCTTTTGTTCTTTATTTTTCTGTGTGTCCTGGTAAATATTTTCATAGTGCAGTGTTGTAATTGTTAGAGAACCAACATACCTGATAGTAAAATCCTTCATTCAAGTGGAATTCTCAACCCCCTCAGTACTGGGACACATTCTTACCGCGAGTTTTGGGTGTGACTAGACGATTTTATTGACCTTAGGGAGGGTATATGGAGGTCAGAAGATTAATAGCCAGAGTCTGTACTATTTCAACCCCCACAAGACTTTCTGAACCTATATAAAATCGACAAATGATAGCAGAATGAATATAAAAATGCATCCCAGTACTGAAGCGGTTGGGAGATTGCAAGAATGTATTCAGGATTTTAGAGATCCAGTACTTTGATAGGCACTTCGCATCATTAACAAGAAAATAAGAACAAAGGCAATGAGAACCAAACTAATCAATCAGCTCTATGTCTTTTAAAAATAATCGTCGCAAGAGAACAGAGACCGTCAGAATACAGACCCTTGATTTCGACACTGCTATAATACGAGCTGAGTACTTTATGTTGTTTACAATTACCCCTACATTGTACAACACTCGCATCGTCCGTCTAAATGTTCTTCTGACTGACATTCTACGCATCACCAGCGCACGCATGATTTTACACTGCCAATATCTCTCTGAAGAAGTGTTTACAGTATATGTTTTGTTTTGTTTTTTTCAATCATTCATTCGTGTGTTTGCTTTTTATATTTGTTATACTGTTCTTTGGTATACTGTTATTTTTTGTTATACTGTTTTTTGTTACATTGTTATTTTTTTTGTTATCCTACTGTTTTTGTTATACTGTTATTTTTGTTGTTATTAGTATTGCTATCATTTTTTTTTTTTTTTTTTTTTGTCTTGTTTTGTTTTATGTATTTTGTTTAAGGCAATATGATGATGTCAATATGTCCTCCTGGGAATGCAAAAAGACTAAATGAGCTTAACACAATGAGTAAGAGACTGTGCAAAGATATGATAGCAATATTGTGGCTTTATTTCGCAGTGTGTCTTATTATTTCCTTTATCTTCGTTCTAACTATGTCGCCGTTAGACAATGTGGAATATGAATGCCTGGGAAGAATTGAAAGAAAACATGCTAGAATATATTTGGCAGGCTGGGATATTTTTATGCATCACTACCGATTCTGTTCCATGTCAAGGAGGAGGAGAAGAAGGAGGAGGAGTAGGAGGAGGAGGAAGAGGAGGAGGAGGAGGAGGAAGATGGAGAACAGAAATGGAGAAGAAAGAACAGGTGGAATAGTAAGAAAAAATTAGAATAATGATAGTAATAGTAGTAGTAGTAGTAGTAGTAGTAGTAGTAGTAGTAGTAGTAGTAGTAGTAGTAGTAGTAGTAGTAGTAGTAGTAGTAGTATGTAGTAGTAGTAGTTGTAGTAGTAGTAGTAGTAGTAGTAGTAGCAGTAGTAGTAGTAGT
>CM035194.1:24486092-24498866 GCA_020233015.1 Callinectes sapidus
TCTTTTTTGTATTTTCTTGTTTTCTCTATTTTTTTTTTCGTTGCATTTCTCCACTTGTTCTCGTTCATTCCGCGTTTTATTTCATTGTTCATTACGTTTATTTGTGTAACTTTTTTGCTTTACTTTATTCATCTATTTTCTTTTTCTTTCGTTTTTCATTCGCTTCTCGTCGTTTTTATCATATTTGTCTTGTATATCGTTTCTGATCGTTCCATTTCGAGATTATTTCTTTTTCGTATGCATTGTTTGTTTAAGAGCCATTAACTTTTTTAATCTTTTTAATTCCCTCTCTTCTTTGTATTTCCTCTATTTTATTTGTTTTTCTCTTTATTTATTACCATTCGTACATTTTCCTTCACTTTAATTTTCTTTATCGTATTTTTTTTTACACTTCTTTTTATTTTGTCTTTGTTATATTTCCTTTATTATTTTCTGTGACATTTAATTCATTGCGATTCATTCATTTCCCTTCATTCTATTCAATTTATCCTATACTTAAACACCATTTTCTCTCACATATTCTTCACCTTCACAGCATATCATTACCACACCATCCAATGACATTATCTTACATTTTTACCCACCGTGATGCCTTTTCATTTCTCCATCCAATATTCTTATTTCGAGTCTCATTCATTTCTTTTCTTCCTTGTTTGCATTCTCATTATCATCTTGTCTCCGTTATTCCTCCGTCCATTTGTCAAACTTACTTATTCGCCTTTGTTCCTCGTCTCGTTTTTTTTATATCTTTTTTTTTATCAGTTTGTCTTTTTTTTACGCATCTGTTATTAGCTCTGCGCCTCTCCGGGGGCTTTCGTCGACATTACTCATCTCTCTCTCTCTCTCTCTCTCTCTCTCTCTCTCTCTCTCTCTCATTCTGGTAAATGACTTGACATTATTGTATTACATTTTGAAGAAGTCGAGAGAGAGATATTTGTTTTGTTCAATTTATTACGCCCGAGGGCGACAGACCCAGTAACACTACAGGTACTTTGTTATGTACAGAGCACTCGTGTCTCGCAGGGCACGCTGAACACACCCACCCACCCACACACACACACACACACACAAATATGCACAAAGGAGAGTATGTTAGAAGTTTAATAGCCACCAAAGGGAGGGTGGCGGGTAAGGAGTACATCGAGGTGATCATCAGTGAGAAGGTGTTTGCATACATTAATTAAATCAAGTCCTCGCGGGAGTATGTTGATCACTGTGGGACAATGAAGGCAGTAATGATCAAGGGTGTTGGCATTGGGAGTGTTACACAGTCTACAGGAGGAGTGGTGCGGCATGTCCTGCACCTGGGATACTTGCCACACAGGCCTGTACCCCAGCCTGAGCCGAGCACTCACAACATTGTGCCTGCGCACCATGAGGCCATGGCGGCGGTATTCGTAGCGACATTGAAGGAAGCAGTCGTGGTGCTGTATGGACACACTGCTGGCCCTCTCTGCATCTCTGCGATGTACTGTCGTAGCGTGGGCAGCTGAGTATATGGTGTGTCTGAGGCAGCGAAGCGACGGGTCAGCATGCGCCTCATCCCAGTCCAGCGTACAGGCCGCCTTGGCAAGACGATCCACCGTCTCATTGCCACTAAGACAGATGTGAGAGGGCGTCCATACGAAGGCTATGGTAAGGGATGCATCGCGAGCGAGGGCGAGGTGACGCAGAATGTCCTGCACGACGCGGCCAGAGCTGGGTGTTGGAGAAGAGAGGGAGTGGAGAGCCGGCTGAGAGTCGCAGACTATTACCCCATTCAGGCTACGAGAGAGAGAGAGAGAGAGAGAGAGAGAGAGAGAGAGAGAGAGAGAGAGAGAGAGAGAGAGAGAGAGAGATCACAAACCGTCAGATTCATGGTGTGTGTAATAGATGGGAAGGAAGAGGAGGAGGAGGAGGAGGAGGAGGAGGAGGAGGAAGAGGAGGAGGAGGAGGAGGAGACACGTATGGGTTGAGAGGATGGAAGAATGGAGGAGAGGAAGAGAGTGAAATATTTGAGAGAGAGAGAGAGAGAGAGAGAGAGAGAGAGAGAGAGAGAGAGAGAGAGAGAGAGTAGAGAGAGTAGAGAGTAGAGAATAGAATGAAATCAAATAAAATGGAAGGAAGGGTGACCATTCAGCGTAGTAGTGCAGGTGGACAGAAAATGGAATCGGTGTGACGGGGTGGGAAGGAGAGAGAGAGGGAGAGAGAGAGAGAGAGGGAGGCGTCTGTGGCCCTTTTCATTTTGCAGCGAATGGACCTTTAACTGTAGGAGGTGGCGTGACGCGTTGACCCTCGCGCCTCACGCCCTTAAACCCTCAGGCCCTCACCTCGTTCTCTCTCCCCCCCCCACCCCTTGACCCTGCGAGGCTAGTACAGATCCTGGTGGGGGAGGAAAGGGGGCAGGAAAATGGAGGCTCTTTTTAGGTGCTACAGGGAAAAAAAGAAAGAAAAGGGAAAAAAAAGGTTATAGTGAAGTGGAGAAAAATGGAATAAATAGCCACATATCTGCTTTGTCATGGTGTTTGCTCTCTCTCTCTCTCTCTCTCTCTCTCTCTCTCTCTCTCTCTCTCTCTCTCTCTCTCTCTCTCTCTCTCTTGGCGTCGCTATGTCTATGTATCATATTTGTTATAAGTCTCAATTTTCCTTATATGATGTTGATGGGTGACTATAATAGATTAATAGAACAGATTGATAGAATAGATTGATAGAATGCTCCTCGTTTTCTTTCTCTGAATAAACATTGGTATGATCTGTGTTGCAAGAGAGGATAAGACGGTTAATATTGGTGGAGAGGAGTCTGTCTGTCTGTCTGTCTGTCTGTCTGTCTGTCTGTTGAAGCTCATGGTCTTGTTATCATTTGTTTTGTTTTTTATTTTGGTATAAATTTGTCCTTTTTCGATCCTTTTAATCTATATTTCTATCTTGTTCTCTTTGTATTCTACTTCCTGTTTTCCTTTTTAATTATTTCTTAGGTAAATTTTGTTTTCAATTTTTATCTAATTTCTCTTATTCTTAGTCTATATATTTTTTATTTCTTTTTGTTTCCTCTGTTATTGCAAAATAATTCCTCATCCTTTTTTTCAACTTGCGTCCCATTTTTTTCATCTTTCCTCGCTTTTTTTTTCTTTTACCTTTCATATAAATCTTTCTATCCTGTATATATTCCTTCTTTCTTTTTTATATCATCCTGCATTGTCTTTCACATTTCATTTTTTAACGTTCCTAAATGATCTCTCTCTCTCTCTCTCTCTCTCTCTCTCTCTCTCTCTCTCTCTCTCTCTCTCTCTGGGAACGCTGCAGGTCGTCCTCGTGAGGGGGTGGCGGCAGTGGCGGCGTGTCGAGGTCAGCGTTGTTCCTTCAAGACTGTCTGTTGCCAAGAAGAGATCGCACACCACCCGGCCGTAGGAACACAAACAGACACCACCCACCCGTCCTGCCTCTTATCGGGACTACTTTTATTTGTAATGTTCATCACCCAAACTCCTCCCAAGTCAAGTGGCCTCGTAATGGTTTGTTGCTTCTCCCTCGTCAACATTAAGAACTTGTTCGATATGCTGAGAGATGTGGCTTAATTTTCTTTTGACTTATTTCCTATCATTTACTTTTTGTTTTGTTCTGTTCAGTGTGTGTGTGTGTGTGTGTGTGTGTGTGTGTGTGTGTGTGTGTGTGTGTGTGTGTGTGTGTGTGTGTGTGTGTTCGTGCTATATTTACAAAAAGAAAAAAAGAAAGAAAGGAAAAGAAAAAGAAAGAGTGAAAAGCTGATAGAAGGTAGATAGATATATAGATCGATAGATAGGGAGACAAACAGACAGACAGACAGACAGACAAACAGACAAAACAGACAGACAGAAAGACAGACAGACAGATACAATAATACACAAATAACATAAATGAAATAAGAAACCGACAAATAAACACGTAAAACAAATCAACAAACTCGTAAAAAAATAATAAATAAATAAAACCCTTCTCTCCAAGTTACATTATTTTCTGGTTCACTTCCAAAAAGGTTCATCACGTTCATAATTGAGGCCACTCGATCCCTGGCCTGGGCGGCTGCTAATGCTCAGACAGGACTACAGACACACACTAGTGGGGGGGGCAACAGTTGAGGCGTGGCTGGTGGCGGTACGTGAAGGAGCGTGGTGGGCTGGTCGACTACTGGTGAGGGAGAGGGTTAGTTGTACTGTAGGGACGATGGTAACTTGTGTACGAGTGTATTGCAATGTTAGATGGAATAATATGCCACACGACTCTGCCACTTTACTTCAGTGTCCTATTCAGAGAAGTTAAAGACCACTCTCTTCCTTCACATACAACTACATGCACTTAACTACACATGCATCCTTCATACAAAATAAAAACTGGAGAGATAAAAACTACATTACTTTAAATATCTGTTTGGGGACTAGCACATCAGTGGGCCTTTTTATCACTTTATTTTGTCCTTAGCCGCCTTCTCTTCTAACTTAAAAGAAAAGTGACTCAAACTTCAATGGGAACAGCACATGCCACTCACTATGTCCTCAGTAGTCCAGCAAATGTTAAGCTCTTAGATTCGAGATAGAAATAGGAAAGTATTGGCCCTCAAATTGAGTGGTAGATGAATGGAATGGACTCAGCAGTCTTGTTGCTAGTGCTGAGTCATTGGATTACTTTAAAAGAAGATAAGGCCAATTTATGAGTGCTGGTGATCGGTGAAAATAGATAGATATGTTTCATCCAGGGACTGCCATGTATTTTTTTTTTTTTGGGGGGGGGTGGGGGTGGGGGGGGAGGGCCTGGTGGCTTCTTGCTACTGCCCCTTTTCCTATATTCTTATGTGTTATACCCGCCAGTCACACATGAAACATAGGTTTGATTATCTTTAACACAATAATCTCTGGCCTTTTACATTGTCGATTTATGAGAAAACGTGCGCAGTTTCTTGGCGAATGAAAAACAAACTATTAAAAAAGGAAACGAAGGAATGAAAACTTGTATGAAGAATGGGAGTTATTTTCTATAAATGTGTGTGTTAGTTCAGTGTAATAAAGTAGAGACCGATAATTTGAGCTTCTGCATACCCATTATCTTATTCCTCCGACCCTTTCATTTCCAGTTTCCTCGATCATTACAATATTACAAGAGGTATTACAGTATGATTGCCTCCCGAAGCTGTATGCTAAAACTATAGAAAGAAATTACTAAAGGAGAAGAAAGAAAGAAAGAAAGAAAGAATGATAAGATAAGCACGTGCCAGAAAATGTGGTAAATAAACTCATAAATAAATACTTGACTCTTCAGAAATGTGTCCTTCGTTAGAGTGCCGGACTCCGTCAAAGAACAACCAACCCACTGCCCCGTGACTCGCACCAACACGCCAAGGCCAACCAACACCCGAACATAAATTTGTCCACCTAATGAGTTTTCTATTCTCCCCAATGCTCTTTCATGCAATGCCCTAAAAGAGAATCAACAAAAAAATAGAATAAATTTAGAATAATCAAAAAGAATATCCAAGAGTGAAGGAAATAATGTTTTGAAGCCTCCCTCTTGGGCATGAGGCGAAACTAAACAATGAACCAAACACTGACATCTTCACTTCCTTTGCTTCTGTTTGCGTTGGCTTGTTGATCTAGAAATTAACACTTTCTGGGGCAGCGCCGGATGAATGGTGTGGGGAGAGGAACAGAGCAAGTGTGCCTTACATAATTGCTTGGAAAGAGTGGCCGTGACTCAGCTAATCACACTTTATAGCCATCCTTCAACGAAAGAGGCTACTATTAACCACTTCACCCTGTCCCTGAAGAATTTATTGCTTGTAGCAGGAAGGGCTTTCTAACGGTATTTTGCTTTCTTCATTCTCCCCCTTCACATTAGCGTCTGTGTAGCATTGCTTTTCTATCTTCATTACTTTTATTGACCACTTCAGCCTCTGCCCCTAAACAATTTATTGCTGGTAGTGGAAGGGTAATTATAACAGGAATTCTGTACCCTTGTCCTCCGCCTTCCTTCTGGAGTCGGTGCGTAAATTCCTCCTTTATCTTTATTACTTTTCATGCATTTCTTTTTAAATTTTTCAACTTCCTCTTTCCAAAGTTTGACTGTACCATTTTTTGTATTTAGTTCCGTTTTGTCTCTTCATTCTGCCTCGCCTTGCTGGTCTCTTTCTCAAAGTATAGAGGGAGTGACAGTAAATTTCTTCTGCGTGAGAATGACAGCACCAAATTAGACTCGTTGTTCTGTGTTTAGTTTAGATTATTATTTTTTTGTCCATTCATTCTGTCTTTCTTCATTGTTGACTGTCAGAGGAAGTTACAATAAGTTTCCTCTATACTATGAGAGAGAGACACAGTAACAGACCACGACAGACGAACGGAACCAAACACTCACACGTAAGCGAGTCAGTGATGGAAGAGATGGCGAGAAAACGACAGAAAGGAAGATGGACGAGCCTTTCCCTCCTAACCTACATAGTATTTTATTCATTCGTCGAAATTACAGGGTAATGTGTTCAAGGACTATCAGAAGGTAAAATATATATATATATATATATATATATATATATATCTATATATATATATATATATATATATATATATATATATATATATATATATAATATATATATATATATATATATATATATATATATATATATATAGTCCCGTCCTATGAGTTGCTGATCTGTATAGTTTTCATGGGAAGGCGTGATTGAGGTTGAAGGGAGTAGTAGTAGTAGTAGTAGTAGTAGTAGTAGTAGTAGTAGTAGTAGTAGTAGTAGCAGTAGTATAATTGTGGTATCAACAGTAATGGAAATAGAAAAAAAATAAATAGCCTTACTGGTTGTAGTAATAGAAGGAAGAGTTTGCAGCAGAAGTGGAGGTAGCAATTAAATGACGTCTTACTAGTTCATGTATCCCCTTCTATCTATCTGCATGTATTTAACACCTAGCAATTATGAAGCAAGGTTGATTGCCTTAATGGCGCAACAACAAGGAAGTCAAATTTGTCAAGTTATTTATATACTCATTTGTGCATTCAGTGTTAGTTTATTCAATATAAAACTCACTAAAATCTGCAAAAAAGAATTCTTAATAAACCCAAATTAATCACAGCTTTTCCCACGTAAAAATAACAAGAATAATACTATAAAGCTTCCTATCAGACCGTGACGCAAACATTAGCCTTGATATTGTCCCTAAAAATGCGATAATAGTTGGCTTATAAATTCTAAGACTATTCGTAGTCGTGAGTCAAGTGGTGGTGGACATGCCAGACGAACGCTCCTGTGACACTCCCGCTCAGACACAACAACGATAGTGGTGTGCGACGTAGCTTTGTGGTGGAGAGAAAGAGAGAGAGGGGGGGGGAGGTGATGGAGAAGGAAGAAGTGACAGATGATTAGACAAGAGCAAAGAAAGATATATAGACAATCAGACAGACAAGTGGACCGATAGATAGACAGACAAAGAGGCAAACACACGGATAATCACAGGACAAACACAGGGGCGTAGAAATTGACAGATGGACAAAACGGACCGATAAACAGACACGCACACAGAAAATAAATACACGATGATGCACCCATTCAAATACAAAAGTAAATAAAGACAATCAAACATACAAGCAGATATATAGACAGAAGATTAGACAAACTGGTGAAAGATAGACATGTTTATGGAGGCACTGACACGTGTGGGTCCTGATAACTTCTTGAACCTCCCTTTACCTTCTCATGTTTTCATATTTCTACGCTCAAACAAAGAATCAATGACAGATCGAGGAAGCAATGGCATTCTTTCCTACAGAGACAGGAGAGGAGACGCGGAGGTTACCACACACCACACAAGCACAGTGAGGGAAGGAGTGAAGCATCGTGAAGAGTTAGGTCAGTGAGACGCGCGGGGCATCCATCCTGGGGTAAGAGATACAAGGAGACAGATAAGCGAGGAAGTTGACCGAAGAGTTTAATATCCACCAGCTGACCCTGATTACACCCGCGGTATCGTGTTGGACTCAAAGCACGTCATGTTCGCTTAGTTTTTTGAGCATACACACGGTGCGATCCTCACCCGTCAGTCAGTACGCGTTGCTGAACCTCCACTGCCCCTCTAGCTCCTCCTCCTCCTCCTCCTCCAACTCCCCCGCTGGCCTCAGCTCATCACCACTCGCGCCGCCACGATGAATACATTAGTGGGGCAGTTTGTTTGGAGTGCGGCATAAATAAACAAGATACGTTTATATTGTTCTAAGGTTAGGGAGTTAATTATATTCTACCAAGAACTTGCTCCTTAATAAACAGTGCATTGTTATCACCCTCATCGTGCGGAGGAGCCCTCTTGGTTTGTTCTCTGTTTTCTTTTGGCTCTTTTTTCCGTGTTTCTCCGTCTTTCTTGTTCTTTTTTCTTTCCATCGGGCGAGGACCACGGCGTGTCTACATCTCCTTCACACTCTCCCCTTGATAAACACAATCGCAAAAAAGGCAGTAACATGAATCTAGCAACATCCACCTCAGCTGCATCTGCGGGGCGGCTCTCTCGCCTCGACTTGTTCATCCATCTTGGCGATAAACAAACCCCATTTGTCTCAATGTTTATTACTCATCCCAGCTGTGCTCACATCGCCCCTTCCCCAGACATACCCAGCCCCGCCCCCTTTCCCCACCATCGCCACTCCCGCATCCCCTGTGTGGTCATTTCCCACAACGAGGCCGTCACACAGGGTAACAGCCCGGCCACTCCTCTTGAGTACACTAAAGATTAAATATTCCTGGGCAAGATACCTGTGTTGCCTGGCGGACTTCAAGGGTTGCTAAGGAGGCGAGAAGACACCGGCCTCGTCATGAAATAGTTCTTCAATCTTACTAACGACTGATAATGATTGAAAGGTCTATGCTTTGTTAAATATATTCAGCTGCTACTTGGATATACCACTTGGCAGGATTATCGTCAAGAAGTAATCCTTCACTTTATCTAACAAGTGATGAGTCAGATCAGATTGATTGAAAGAGTTTGGACCTTGTCACTTATCTTTAACAATCACATACGAAGAATTGCTGCAAGTCTCCGAGGTAATGGTGTTTTTTAAATTCCCCTTCCTTGGAACACACAACTTCCTCTTTTTATACTATTATTTTTTCCTCTCCCTTTTTCTTCTTCCTCTCCTTCTCCCTATTTCTGTTCTCTTTTCTCACACTAATAACAGTTCCACAACCAGAGGTATAGCATCCGTCATTCTGGTGTCTTAGATAAGCCAATCGAACAATCAACCAGCCACTGAATCAATCAAACTTACCTTCAGCTTGTCGATCTCTCCCTCCAGCTGGGAATCGACGGAGATCATTTTCTTGAGCGCCTCCTCCACGAAGCCCATACGGCCATACAGCTGAGAATGATCCTTCTTCTGCATGAGGGCGTCGAAGATCCTCCAGAGGGCGCGGGTGATCATGCGGTGGCCGTCGTGCATATTGTGGTTGCCGTTGCCGTTGGGGTGCGTCGCTCCGTACCGCCTCACCGTCACTTCATTCCGCGCTGAGCCACCGTACCTGAGGAAACAAAAGGTTAATAACAGAAACCACGACCTGGGGAAGTCACTCAACTACTGTGGTCCATCTACGAAAGGCTGCGATTGTCACTTTGAAATAATTAAGTGGTTCATTACTTTGGTGTTTTGTGTGAGTGTGATTTCAAATTTTTTTCGTACGGCTTCAATGTGTAACCCACAAATGGTTCCTCAAGTTACGTTCTCCTTTAATTGTGTATAGTCTGTTTTCCTTCATCCTATTGCTTCGATCATTCCAAAAAGAGTTGTTTAACTTAGCATCGTTCCGTATATGTATGTCATCCAACAACTTTGATGCTTAATTTAGAGCATATCTGTAACATGCATGAGGTGTTGATTCTGATGTTTATTTGCAAATAGGATTTGGAAAAAGTGAGGAAAGTCTATACTTATAAATGATTCATTAAAGCTCTGGCTTATACAATTTTTCTAAAAGCTCAGTAAAATGGTTTAATGCGCGTCTAAGTGGCAGCAAAATAGATATTTGAATAGCCACGACTTTCCAGCGTCTTTTGAGTTTATTTCCCCTCGATAAAATCATCTCGTATCCATTGAAAGTAACTCATTCATATCACAGATTCATTATTAGTCAAAACAGTTAAAGAAAAGTCACTGAAATTCATGGGGCGTTTCTTTCTTCCTTACCGTTTGCCATAGGGAGTCACGGCACCGGTGGCTCCATTCTTGCGGCCCACGTTATGGCTGTCCACGGGGCCCGCTAGATTCTCCTGCGCCGCTGCTAAACCTGCGAGGACCAGCACGATGGCCGCACACCATCTCATCATCTCGGTGGGGCGCATGATGAGAGAAGGCTGAGTACTTTGAGAGGGAGGGAGGGAGGGTACCTTAGTCTGCTGAGGATCCTGTGCAAAGTGTCTGCTGCCGCAACTGTAAAGAAAATGATGACCGTGAGAATAATTATGGTATTTATCAAATAATGTATTCCCTAAAAATCTTAAGCCTTTATCAAAAAATCTTTGCTCTCTTACCGCGACTAACTTTTTAGGCCTTAGAGATAACTTGCCGGATTCTGAAGAGTGTTTCTCCAGTTGATAATGTTAGATTCTTGTTAATCCGTCACTCTTAGAACACATGGAACTGGAAGCTATTGAAAGGACTGGAAGTGCGGCCGAGGATTCTACCACATATTCATAAACTAATAAGAATGATTGCTTCTATCATTCCTTGCAGATTATGAGTGGAGGAAAAAAGACACTAAGAATCTGGTTTTTAGTTGCGTCACACCATCAGCGGCCACCACCATATCCCTATTATAAGCTCGTCCTCTGCCCGAACCTACCCTTAGCTAACCCAGGTGAGACATGCCATGCCTTAACTGGCCTGCTGTATTGAAAAATTGTCGCCAGGCACTTGGGACCACTCGACGCGGCAATGATGGATCACTTGAGGGCGCTACCACCAAAAAGTTGACGTCACAGTTATGTACACATGACCCGATTCTTATTGGTGATGACGATGGGGGATGCTAATGATGATGATGATGATGATGTTGATGATGTTAATAATGAAATAGTAGTAGTAGTAGTAGTAGTAGTAGTAGTAGTAGTAGTAGTAGTAGTAGTAGTAGTGATAATAATAATGATAGTAATAATAATAATAATAATAATAATAATAATAATAATAATAATAATAATAATAATAATAATAATAATAATAATAATAATAATAAGAAGAAGAAGAAGAAGAAGAAGAAGAAGAAGAAGAAGAAGAAGAAGAAGAAGAAGAAGAAGAAGAAGAAAAAAAAAAAGAAGAAGAAGAAGACAACGATAACAACAGGAGGAGAAGAGAGGAAGAAGAGAAGAAGAAGAGAGGAAGGAACGTGGAGGAAAAGAGAAGAAGAAGAAAAGAAGGAACGCGGAGAAGAGAAGAAGAAGAAGAAGAAGAAGAAGAAGAAGAAGAACAGAAACAACAATAGAAACAAGAATAATAGCAATAATAATAATATTTATACCAATAACAATGATAAAAACCTGAGTAACACTAGTGGTGGTGATGGAGATGCTAATACTAACACGACTAAAATAACGATGATAGCGAATACTGTACAAATAAGTATTCATCAACATCATCATTAGCTTTCTTTATTCCGGCAAAGTGTAAAAGCCTCTCGCTATAGTTATTTTTTTCGTCCTCATCTTTTCCGATTTTTTCTTCCTCTTTGGCTTAAAGTAACAAAGAATTCTGAAAAAAAGTCCCACTGAAGGTGCCAGATTCAAAAGAGTATATATTTCACATTGCCACACGTTTTTTAATATTGTGTTGAAAGCGGCGACTCTCAACTTTTCCTTCCGTGGCTGTTCTCTGACCGGTGATCTCCTTTGGCCCATAAATTCCCATGAAAATGCCCACTTTGTATAGATTAAAGAAAAAAAGCATGCAAACCAAAATTACCTCCACCAGGCTGATGATTCCTTGGTTAATCACATTTTACAGACTGGCAACAAATTACAGCCTTTACACCAACACCTTCATTGATGGTATACATTTTCACCAAGAGTTTTAGGTGTGATTAGACGACTTTATTGGCATTAGAAAGGGTCTATGGAGGCCAAAAGATTAATGACCAGACTCTACTATTTTGATCCCTAAATGAGTTTCTGAAGCTGTATAAAATAGACAAATAATAAGCAGAATAAATATGAAAATGCGTCTCACAAATGAAGGGGTTAAGGGTTCCAAACCAAACATTAGCCCTCCCCCCTTTGTACAGAATTGACATATTACTTTAGCACTGAGTGGTATTATGGCAGTGAAAACACAAAGAAAAAGTAGGTAAATATAGATATCTTTCTCTTTTATCTTCTTTTCTTAATATTCTCCCTCTTGTTCTCCTCCTCCTCCTTCGTCTTTCCACGCAAGTAAGCACACTCTCACAAATGCAATGGCCATGAAAAGTGCTGCTGTACGTGAGGCGAGGTGCATGCGATCACGTCTGTCCAACACCATGGCGGCGATGACAATGACAGGTGACTCACAATCCGCGAATGTACGTAACTACTTCGGGTGTTGCGTCACGCTCTCGTTATTTCTCCCAAGGGCGTATTGGTTGGGATGATCGGCAGGGGTGAAGCCAGCTGCCTCGACTCTCTGCTCGCGTGCCATTGCATTTTGTAACTCGATAAGGAAGGAAGAGGAAAGAGAGATGGAGAGAGAGAGAGAGAGAGAGAGAGAGAGAGAGAGAGAGAGAGAGAGAGAGAGAGAGAGAGAGAGAGAGAGATGAGAGAG
>CM035194.1:24531791-24543275 GCA_020233015.1 Callinectes sapidus
ATTAGGAAAACCTGTGACATATATTGACAAACAATAAGGCTGCACACTTGTCCACAATGGTGCAAAATGTTCATGAAAATATCTAGAATTCTAACACAATAAGGTACAATGTACATATAAAACAATCAACCCTCATATTACGGTCCATAATATGTATGAAAAGAAACAGAGTATTAATGACATACATAGGATTTCCATTACGCTCATTACAGTGAGTGGCCACAGTTTAGCTGTAGAAACTGGACAATGGAACAGACGGGGGCGTGGTCGTCTGCCAATGGAAGAGAGGTTGTGTGTGTGTGTGTCTGTGTGTGTGTGTGTGTGTGTGTGTGTGTGTGTGTGTGTGTGTGTGTGTGTGTGTGTGTGTGTGTATGTGTGTGTGTGTGTGTGTGTGTGTGTGTGTGTGTGTGTGTGTGTGTGTGTGTGTGTGTATGTTGATATCAAGACAGAACAGCATGTAGTGGAAAAATCCCCCCAGACAAAACAAATAAATTCAAATGGATTCACAACTATGTCTGAAATTTTCCAAGAATTTAATAACAATGTTGCTTGTGAAATCATTAAAAAATTCTGTTCGTGTATGATTGAAATGGGTACATTTTACGTTTTTTTCATTTTCTTATCAGGGGCATGTTATTCAAGTTTATCATATTTCAAAAAATTTACTGAATATTCACTTTTCATCTCATATTTTGTTTTTTAGTTATGTTTCTTATTATGTGTGTAGTACATGTGTGTGTTTATGTGTATATGTGTATATATATATGTATAAATTTGCATGGATATGTATGTGTGTGTGTGTGTGTGTGGTGTGTTGTGTGTGGTGTGTTGTGTGTGGTGTGTTGTGTGTGGTGTGTTGTGTGTGGTGTGGTGTGTGTGGTGTGGTGTGTGTGGTGTGTGTGGTGTGGTGTGTGTGGTGTGGTGTGTGTGGTGTGTTGTGTGTGTGTGGTGTGTGTGTGGTGGTGTGTGTGTGTGTGTGTGTGTGTGTGTGTGTGTTTGTGGTGCTGTAATACTGTTATATTGGCTCGCTCCATATCTAGCATTGTGAATTTTTTTTTTCCAGGTAATTTGAGGTGTGTGTGTGTGTGTGTGTGTGTGTGTGTGTGTGTGTGTGTGTGTGTGTGTGTGTGTGTGTGTGTGTGTGTGTGTGTGTGTGTGTGTCTATACCGCGTCGAAAAGTTTTGTGACTGCATGGAAGGCAACTAGTGTCCGCCACTGGTGGCGGACACTAGTTGCCTTCCATGCTTTCCAGGCAAAGGGACACTTAAAACTTTTCGGTGTCTCACTTCCGCAACTATCTAGTGAGTGGCGGACACACACTGGCAGTGTCAGTGTCCGCCACTCACTGTAGAGCTTCATGGTTTTGAGTGGAAGCTTTCACACTATCTACCCCACCACCAGTGACCAGTGTCCGACACCGCCGCTACTCACTGGCCAGCGGCAGCCTATCATGCTCAGTGACGGTCAGTTTCTCGTCTGGTGAAATACATTCTCTCAACTTTGTTGTAGTCCCTGTGATGTCTTTCCTGACGTAGTGAGAAGTTCTTCACATGACGGCTTGCTCATGCGAAAATAGTTGAAAAACTTCTTTTCGTCTGCACACAAATCAGGGAAAAGTGTATGATGCACTCCTGTGTACATCCTTCAGGATAATACATATAGGATGCACACACATGCACTTTCCTTTCTGCAGAGCGCCTCTTCCGTTTCTTTTTAGCCAGCAGGGCAACGAGGAAGAGTTTTTCGTTGGACGCCATTCTTCCGACTGACAACTGACAAGGAGCGGGAGGGGGGGGGGGGGTTCATGAGGTCCGGGCATGATCGGTGGCGGACACCGGTGTCCTGCTAGTGTGAAAGCATGGAAGGCAACTAGTGTCCTAGTGTGAAAGGGGCCTTACACTATGCTCACATTGGGATTCAGAAAGCTAGGTGTAACTTCAAATCACATACCCTCCTGCCTCTCCACTCTCTCTAAACTCCGCCCTTTTCTTCTTCTTCCTCCTGTGACTTGATTTGCAGGTCATCTCTCTGTTGATCGCCACCTCTACTTTTGTCTTGTATTACTTAATTAAGGGTTTTATCAGTTCCCTTCAGTTTTAGTCAGAAGCAGAAGACATGCACAAGGACATTATTATTAGCAAGGTAATGTGTGTCTGAATAAATTAGTGATGTTTTATAGTATACAGGACACCACAGCTCAACACTTTCACTGCAGGGAAATGTTTTTATTCATCAATAAGTACTTTTAAACACATTGTTTCTAGTCTCTTAAATAATTCTGTAACTTAGTGTCGCATGAAATTAATTTTTATGTGTCTTTTCACAACAGGACAATGTTTGCCTTTATCAAGAATTGCCTTTACATGTGCCTTCTTATCCTAATCTTGAATCTCTCTTTACTCTATAAAACCCTTTTGAGTTTTCTTCTTTTGCATAGGCCTGAATGCTTAAAAAAGATTAAAAAAAACATAGTTGTAAAAAGAGTAGCAGGCAACTATACATCAAACAACATCATTGGAACAAAAACGGAGAGCAAAATCGAGTCAATTAGGCAAGTGTCGCCACGCCCTGTGTCAACACGATGGAGAGACGCCAGCACACCCTGTCCTCGCCCTGCAGGTCACGGGAACACAATCTTGCTACGTACACAAAGCGACGTGGGGTGGTGCTATACAAAATATCTTAGTAAAACATGTGTTCACTCTCACTCCTACAATTCTACACCTTGACTGGTTTCCAAATCGAGTAGCAGGTGACGAGGAACGCAATCTTGTTCTGTACATAAGAAAATGTATTGATGAAAAATTTACTTGTTTCCAGTTCTACCATTAAAGTCAGATATAAATCGTTCACTGCGATATGCAGCAAGCGGTGTGCAGAATTTTTATAAAAAAGATTCAAGAGATGAAAAACTAAAAGATTTATTTCCATTGTCTAGCCAGTATAACGCTCAGTTATGTATAGAACATAATGAGTTGTCCCAAGATAGATTGTGATGGAGGAATGGTGCTTCATATAATAGTGAGAGGATTAATAGAAACATTTTTAAAAAGTTAACTCCAGACTATTGGACGGAATAGAGATGAGAGAAAATAGAGTACTGTGTGACGAAGAACGGGGATGACACATGGAAATACAAGTATAGGTAGGCATGTTTCATACAGGGATTATTGTGTAGGCCCGATGACTTACAGTTTTCCTCATTTTCTTATATACTTATGTTCAAATGGATGCTTCAGTCCTACACATTCCAGCAATTTAACTGACTTTAGAAAGGGCAAATTTGTTCCTCTGCCTTTTTTTCTTTCTCCCTTCTCTCTCCTTCCCTTCCCGTCCTACATGGTCAGACCTCTCTTATCCTCCCCCCTACCTCCCCCCTCCCTACCTCTCCTCATTCAGACTAAAACAGTGCTGTGTTGTAGCCACACTCCCCACCACTCCTCCTCCTCCTCTCTGTCCTCCTCAGCCTCATTCTGCTCCCCATTCACACTTAAGCAGAGTATAATGTTAGAAGTGTCCCCTCTCCATCCCCTCTCCCCTTCCTCCTCTCTCTCCTCCCATTTACACCTAACATTACATACTTTACTCTCCCTTACTCCCTTCTTCATTTTCCCCTCTTCTTCCGTCGTTAATACTTAAAGTGACAGGTCTTTCCATCCTCGTCTCTCTTCCGTTCCCTTTCTATCTTTGTCTTCACTCCCATTTCAACTACCATATTTTTCCCTCCCCTACTCTCCCTTTTCTAGCCTCCTTATCATCCCTATTCACGTTTTTGGTAATACTATAATATCTTCCCTTCTCTCCCCTCATTTCAGCTTCGTCTTTCTCTCTCTTCTCTTCACCTTAAAAATAATATACTAGACGTACACTTTCTCCTCATATTATTTCTTAACCTCACCTCCTCTTCTTCATTCATGCTTTCCCTATCTATCCCTTTCCCTCTACACTATTCATATTTGAGTACTACCGAAACTTATTCATCTCCTTTCTATCTCTAAGACTCTCTCTCTCTATTCTGTTTCTCCCCTCTGCCTCAAGGTCTTCCCCACCGGGTCACCGCCCTATGAGGTATCCTATGACATGCACAAGACTCTCCATGCCCTCCTTCCTTCCCCACAACGCACCCTGGGGAAGGAGAAGCAACAAGAGGAAGAGATGGAGCTGTCAGTTTGCAACATCGAGGAGACAAAAAAAGTGAATGTAACAAGAAAAAAAAAACGTAATCTTGAGGAGGTAAAAAGTATGCGAGTAAGAAAACTATTAATCTCTTCAAGTCATGTCGTCACTTTGCGTGTTAATATGAATAATGTGAATTTGCTTCTAGGATCATTTTGCAGCACCAAGGTGACACTTACAAAAAAGGAAAAAAAGTGTGCAGGAATGTGAAAAAATGTAGTAACCATTAATCTTAACTCCTGCGTCACTTAAATGTGTTAAAAGAAGTAATGTAACCTCATTCTCCTTATTTATTTGTATATCCACGTCAACAAGTGAGTGTGTGCGGTAAATTTTACTTACAAAGAATAAATAAGTGATTATTAATGTTAATTCTTGCAGCCACTTAGTGTATTAAAAGAAGGAATGTAAATGTAAGTTTTTTGTTCATGTATTAACAATTTAGTGCGTCTTTTGTGACCTGTGTAAGTAAACACGCAGTTCTTATTCACTTACTCAGTCTCACAGCATAGAATGAAAGGAAGCAAGCAAGAAATCTTATCAAAATATGTATATACTTCTTTCTATAATTCCCATCAAACAAATAGTTATGACCAAGTCTCCCTCTCTCTCTCTCTCTCTCTCTCTCTCTCTCTCTCTCTCTCTCTCTCTCTCTCTCTCTCTCTTCTTTTTCTTTTTTCTTTTTTTTGCTATGAAAGTTTAAAGCTGTACAACACATATATAGTCAGTAGGGTTTCGATTATTCAATCAAGCTCTTACAAATATAGTCGGTAAAACAATTAGATAATCTTGTTTTCTTAATTTTTTGATATATATACCAGAAAATCTATGTTTGTTAATTATTTTATATTAAATTTCATACTGTGCAAGATCAACATTGTTTCCTTCTATCATATCAAAATGTAGCCTTCTTGTCTTCAATATTTTATAAATACATAAGAATATAATTATCTGCGTCTCATTCTATACATTTTACGCAGCTTAAGATTCATGACATTCCTTCCTTTCAGTCTATCGAAGCTCAATCTCCTTTGCTTCCTTTCATCAACACCTAATTGCGATTTAATTCAAGATACTTTGAAGTGGATAACCTTTTGAAACTCCTTCCCTTTCATCCCTTCCTTTGATAAACACTAACAACCTCTATTTGCGTCCTCCTTCCTACATCTTAAGAAGTACAAGAATTATGTAACACCCTCCTCTTTCCTTCCCTTTTTTTTTCTTTCTCCACAATAACAACTCCCACTTACGTCCCATTCAATAGACTTTAAAAGGTGTACTCTACAAGGACTTACGCAACACACTCCCCAAATTCCCCCTCTCCCTCTCCCTCACCCTCTCCCTTCCTCCCTCCCTCTACACTTTATCCGACTGACAGTGGAAGAAATCAAGGGAACTCGGCAACATGCAGCTGATTCTCCACCACTTGAGGGCGACACACCAAAAAAGATGGTCAAGTACTTTAAGAGCGAGATGCAAACGTGCGAGGCTCTGGTGGGCAACACGAACCTCCCTCACCCTGGAGGCTAGACACTGGCCGGCACTCATCACCGTCGTCGTCGTCTTCATTTTTCATTGTAGTAGAGATGGTGTTAACGGTGGAAGGAAGGAAGGGGGATGGAAGAGTGTTGGTTATGGTAGGTAATGGATGTGCTTGTGGTTGTGTTGTTGTTATTATTGGTGGTGGTGGTGGTAGTGGTGGTGGTGGTGGTTTTGTGGAGGAGGAGGAGGAGGAGGAGGAGGAGGAGGAGGGGGAGGAGGAGGAGGAGGAGAAGGAGGAGGAAGAGGAGTTAATAAGAAGAGAAGAAATAGGAAGAGGAGAAAAAAGAAGAGGACAAGGAGTAGTAGTAGTAGTAGTAGTAGTAGTAGTAGTAGTAGTAGTAGTAGTAGTAGTAGTAGTAGTAGTAGTAGTAGTAACAGCCACCACCAACACCACAACCAGTAGCATCACCACCATCACCACCACCACCACCTCATGAATGCTCCTCAGAACTGTTACTGTTACTAAGCAAGAACTAAACTCATAAATTAACTACACCCTCTCTGCACACACACACACACACACACACACACACACACACACACACACACACGTGATGATAATTATGTAGAATGTAATGAAAGCAAAACTAACGAAAGCAATGTACGGTGAAGACATAACAAGACCACTCACTCCACGCTCAACTGGCTCCATCTACTGTATAATCTACGTCATACCGCTTCATCTATCTACAGAACAAAGGAGAGAAGACTTAAGGGTACTCGTATCCCTAAGAAGGGAGACACGATCGTTGATTTGGAATGGGAGCTGATGACACACTATTATTCTACCTTTGTCTTCAAAATAATGAAACGAAAAATTGGCTGTTGAGAGTGTGAGATACGAAAGCCTATTCAGTGTGTTACAGTCGCGATATTAGATTTACTCAATTTTCAATATTTCGTCTTGCCATGATTTGCATTCGGTAATTTTCATGTGAATTCCATCTCTTGCTGTTTAATATACTGGGTAAGTAAAACAAGTGTTGGGAGAGTGTTGGGTTTTGACAGTAAGAGATACAAATCTTGTTTAGATACACTACAATCTCATTAGCAGATTTTAACCCCTTCAGTACCATGACGAGTTTTCATATTCATTCTGCTTACTATTTGGGGATTTTATACAGCTCCACAAATGTATGATGGTGTTGAAATAGTGAAGACTGTGGTCATTAATTTTGTGACCTCCATAAAGCCTTGCTAATGTCAATAAAATCATTTAATCACATCCAGAAAATGCGTCACTGTACTGAAGGAGTTCAACTGTCTTTAGGTAAACGTCATTTCTTGTTTAATACACAAAAGTTCAAAAAAGGAGACTTAAATTTTTATAGTAAAAGTCACAAAAATATGTTGAACGCACCAAAGTCACGATATTAGCTTTTTCTTGATTATTTCTTCAGGTTAACTTCAATTCTTGCTGCTGATAAAAACAAAACAGGAAACTTTGGTGTTCATGATAAGAGAGATATTAAAGGTAATATATTGAATGTACCCGTCACGGCATAAAATAAACTTGCGCTATTAGCAGAATGTCTCAAGGTAAATTCTAGGTTTAATCTACTGTGATATTTAGAGAGGAATAGAGTTAGCCATTCACAAAAAAAGGTGTGATGGTTTGTTTAGTGCGATAAAGTAACGCTTCACTAGACTATATCACTGCTAACAATTCATTAAAATGCCTCGCAATGGTAGCATAAACTACACTAATATTCCTGTTACCTCCTTTGTAAAATACTAGTTTGTTTCCAAAAGCCACTTCTCTCCCAAAATTTGCAATGAGACCATTAGGTTTACACCATGCTCGACTATTTTCGAATGCAACTCCCTCCCTTTCATCCTTTCACTGAATACACACTAACCAACCACCCTATTTGTGTTCCCCTCTCTACATCTTAGGAAGTACAAGAGTTATGTAACATCTTCCTTTTCCTTCCTTTTTCTTTCTGCACAATAAGAGCTCCCACTGACGTCCCATTCAATACACTTTAAAATGTGTAGTGTACTCTACAAGGACTTACGCAACATTGAGTGTAAGAGATAAGAATCTTGTTGGATGCAGCCCTGTCAGTAGATTAAGTTAAGCTGTCATCAGGCAAACCGCAGCTCTTGATTTAAGTTGGATAAATGTAGACTGTTCTGTTGTATCTATTGGATAATCCCTATTGTGCCTCTATTATTTCTTGTCAATAATGATATTCCAACTATATTTCTATTTACCCAAAAGAATAGATATATGAAGTACAAGTACTTTTGCTTTACTATTACACAATAGGATGAACGCACGTTTGTCGATTGTCACTAAGTCACTAAGCTTTACTGTCTTCAGGATGCCTAAAATTCTGTTCCTAAACCTATGTACTTACGTGAGGGGTGAAAAGTAATTAAAGTTATTCACATTGAGACAGAAGCGCAAGTTTTGTTTTGTGCGATAAAGTTTGTCGATTGTAATTAAGTCGACAAGTTCTAGTGTTTGCAGTTTTTTTAAATGTTCCTAAATATATGAGCTTCAAAACACACGCCAATTAAAACATGAGTATATAAAAAGCAGTGAGTGACATACGCGCATTTGTTGCTGCGATAAAGTCACGCGAAATTCGAGAAAAATACAAAAAATTCCATGACTAAGTCTACCTATAAGAAGACATGAGAATGAATCGGTGTTAACAATGCAGAGTAAGAGACAACAACATACGCACGTTTGTTGGGTGCGAAGCGTGGCGGGCGGCGTGAGTGGGTCGAGGAGGCGCAGTGACTGACTCAACAGAGGGTCGCCTGTAGCAGCGGCCGCGATCTGTCTGGCACTCACACTGACACTGAGACCAAGCCGCCGCTCGCTGAGGCCCAGGAGTGCCTGCCCGCCTCGCCTCGCTGCCACTTTTGGGGGATACTACTCTCCTCCTCCTCCTCCTCCTCCTCCTCCTCCTCCTCCTCCTCCTCCTTATCCTTGCCCTTCTCCTTCTCCTCCTTCTCCTCTCTCTTCTCCCCCTTCTACTTCCCATTCCCTAAGCTCCTCCTCCTTATTGTCCTTACCTAGCTCTTTCTCCTCCTTCTCCTCCTCCTCCTCCTCTTACTTCTTCCCATTCCTTCAATCCCATCTCCTTATTGTTCTTACCTAGCTCTTCATTCTCCTCCTTCTCTTCCTCCTTCTTATTCTTACCCTCCTCCTGCTTCTCCTTCTCGTTCTTCTCTCCTTACTACCTCTCATTCGTGTATCTCCTTCTCCTTATTCTTCTTATCCTCCTCCTTGTCATCGTGTTTCCTGTTTCTCTCCGTCTTCGTCTTTACTTCTTCCATATTATTATTAAAATCTTCATCATTGTTATCATTATTATTATTATTATTATTATTATTATTATTATTATTATTATTATTATTATTATTATTATTATTTCCCTGCAAAATTGTTCTCTATATTCTCAAGTTATTTGTTTTCCTAAAATTTTCTTCTCATTTATTCCCTTTTGAGCTTATCTTTTAATACTTATGAATTTAGTTAGAGGTAACAAAGTTTTAACGATCTTTCTTTTCTTCTTTCTTTTTTTTTTGTACTCATATTCTTTGCCTTTTCTCTCTTTTCTTTCCTTTGTTTTTTTTCTTTTCATCTATAAATATAAGAAAGAAATTTTTAGTTCTCTCTTTGTTTTTTCTTTCTATCTTGCCATTGTCCTTTCTTTATTTTACATCTTTAATCATAAACAGCTAAACTTCGAGTAAATCTTCATCCTTTTTATCTATCTTTTCCACTCATTTTTGCCTTTCCTTTATTTGCGGTTTTTTTTTTTTCTTATTTTTTTCTAAGTATATATTGTTTCTGTCAGCCGCTAATTTCCTTCCTCTCTCCTTCCTTTGTGTCTTTCCCCTCTCTCAGCTTTCCTTTCTTTCCTCCCACCTATTTAATTGCTTCCTCTATTTATTTTTCAGCCATCTGGGATATTTTCATTGCTCGTCATTCTATTGGTTTATTTGTTATGTTTCTCTTTACGCAACTTCCTCTACACCCATGGTCTCCTCTCCCTTTCTTTCTTTCTCCTTCATTTCACCTACCGATACTTCAAGGTAATAAAACATTCCACTGTCTTCTTTTATGCCATCTTTTTTTTTTTTATTCCCCTTATGTGTATTGCCTTTCTTTTTTGTACTCCTCAAAGACCCACTCTTATATTCTTCCTCTTCCTGTGTTATTTTATTTTTTTTCTTTACTTCACTTCTTCCTTGTCCTTCATCTAAAGTGCTTGGTCTGCAAGTCTTACATTCTTTAGTCCATCTCATAGCTTAACTACTTCAATCTCTCCTTGATCTTCTACGCATGTATCTCAGTAACTCCCAGATGTATGCACAAGTAATTCCCTTCTAAACAACGTCGTATAAAGCGTTAAGTAGGTTGTGTATTTATATATGGGTCTCTATCTCTGACTATCTTTGTCATCTCTATTACTCTTTTACTTTCTCTCCCTCTGCGGAATTTAGTGTTGGTTAGCATACATATAAGTAATACTCACTCTGAGCAACACTGAGATAGGTACGTGAGGTATATTACAATACAACATTTTGACATGTGATGTATCTACGCTATTATTCAAACTACCCTTATATTCTTGCTTGTTTTTCTTATAGTTCTTTTTATTTTCTTCCTTTGTGTAAATAAACGGAGGAGATCCACATACAGATCATTCCAATCTTTTATGGCCGTGAATGTTATGTCAGAAATTTGCGTATTTGTTGTCTAAAGATTCAGTGTGAATGGTCTGTGGTCTGGTGCATTTACGAGACTTTCAAACAAGACGCGATTCAGACAACCCCATGAAGAAAAGACCATAATCATAACTTTCCGTTAACGATAATGGGAATGCAGACAACGAAGGCAGGAATTTGATATGCCGACTAACACTCAACAAAGAGAGCGGCGGCATCAACACAGCGTAAATCAGCAGCAGCAGCAGCAGGGGGAAGCGGAAGACGCCGGAGCCAAACATACGCAGGGTACAAACTAACCTTTAACTCTGAATGGAGATAAAGAGAAGGTAGACAGCGAAGACGAGCAATCCGAAACGCTGCACAAAGAAGTGTCTGCGTCTCCTCGGCGTCAGTGGCGGGCCGGAGGAATGCTGAGGAGCGAGCCGATCAACCACAAAGCAGCGAACCAAAGAGCGCCCCGCCAACGCTACCTACAAGTGGACAGTGTCTCCCCGCACACCGAAGCGGTACTGAGGGACGCCGAAACACAGAGTATGTAGGCTCCGTGCCGCGACAACCTCTTATAAATAAACACGCGGAGCTCCCACCTGTGTCGCTTCACGCTCAGAAAGGAGTCACTTTTTGCATTGCTTCGACTTGACGGTAAACACGAAGAGAGACGCGCACGTGCAAGACCGTGGTTGTGGTGGTGGTTGTAGCCTCTTCCCCTCACTACCCCACCTCCTCCTCCTCCTCTCCCCGCTTTGCTGCCTCATTCACTCTCCCCAGGTTAATAAATACGATCTCGTCGACACAATGGGGAGTGCTGTTCTCTTTCATTCTGTTTCTTTTCGAGCCTTTACCTCGGCAACCAGCGAGAATGCGAGGGACGGAATCCAGATGCGAGGGTGATTTCATACTCAGTGACGCAAATGGCAAACGACGGTGAAGATAAATGTTTTCGCTCAAGATGGCCATTAATAAGTAACCCGAACGTGGCGGCACATTACGAGGCACCCGCTGACGCGACCCTTCATTGTGGTGCCTCCCTCCACTTCAAATACGTAAACACACACACACACACACACACAC
>CM035194.1:24548900-24572742 GCA_020233015.1 Callinectes sapidus
GAACATTATTATATTAAAGATGCTGGAAAAGTCTCAAGCTTACTCATCACTATCATCATCAGTACCACCACCATCATCACAACTATCATTATTATCATAATTTTCATCACCACCACTAAAACCGTCACCATAATTACTTCATACAACTACATCATCCCATCCACATCCCTACCACCACCATCACCACCACAAGGGGTAGGCAAGGCATGGGTAGGTATATGTATAGAGTGCTGGTGAAGTGCCGAGCTGAGGAGCCTCGTGGTATGCCGCGCCCAAACAAAGCCTGAAGCACCCGCGCCTCAGGTTATCGTGGGATATTGTTCGTTGATCAATAAATAAGAACAAAACATGAGACGAGGAACGCGGATGGTGCTGTTTGGAGAAGGGGGGAGGGAAGAGGGCCGGAGGAAGAAGAAGAGAGAGAGGAAAGGAAAGTGATTCGGACAGGTAATTAAGGGACGGTGCAGGCTCAGCGAGAGATAACAATTAAGTGATTGGCTGATGTTTGCTGCTTTAATAAGATTGTTAGTATTGTTTTTCTATGTCACTTACCATTACGTGTGTCATTTAATTGTTTTTTTTTTTTTTTTTTCTTGCACTAGCTTGCCAATAATAGGAAACATGATTTGGAAACAAAGTTTGCAAAATGTTGGAAACCATTTGAAAACATTCTACAGATACTTTAAAATGAGTGAAGTCTTCAAACATTCTGAAAACAGATTATGAACTGTTTGGAAGGGTTTGAAAACAGTTTGCAAACAGTTTTCAAACATTTTGACAACAGTTTGAAAACATTGTAAGGAAAGACTGAAAGTAATTTGTTAACATTCTAGAAAATGTTTGAAAACAGATTACAAAATTTTGTAAACACTTTTGAAACAGATTTGAAGTAAATTTTGAAACATTTAGCAAACATCATTTAAAAACAAAAACAATGGATAACAGTTAGGAAAAAGTCTGGAAATTGACCAGAAAAAAGTCTACAAACTTTGTTTTCCAACATTGTATCCTGGTGTGGCTAGACCTTCATAGCATTTTGTAGAATTCTTATTTTTTATCTTAAGATCTCTTATTATGCGCGATTTCTTGTAAAATGTTTCAGATGTAATTTTTCTTCTATGAAAAACTTAATGTTTTAACATCTTTTAAACTAATTCTCTTGTATAATTTCTTAGAGTGTGCGTGCGTGCGTGTGTTTATCCATGTGTGTGTGTGTGTGTGTGTGTGCACGCACGTGTGATGATGTAACAAGTAAACATTTACATTCCATGCTAACCCTGGTAAGCCACACGCCGAGATACCCCTTTGATCCTCCGACACTTCCCGTTCTGAGTAGCGCTCGAGCTGAGTGGACATGACGAAGGGGTAAGAGGAGAAGAAGAAGAAGAAGAAGAAGAAGAAGAAGAAGAAGAAGAAGAAGAAGAAAGAAAGAAAGAAAGAAAAAGAAGAAAATAAAAGAAGAAGAAAAAGAAAGAAAAAGAAGAAAAGAAAAAAAGAAGAAAAGAAGAAAAAGAAGAAAAAAGAAAAAGAAAAAGTAAAAGAAAAAGAAAAAAGAAGAAGAAGAGGAGGAGGAGGAGGAGGAGGAGGGAAAAAGGAACGTGGAGAACAACTTCCTGCCCCGCCTTCTAACACCACTTGTACAATGATCCATCTCACATTACGTAATTGATTTTCTTTCCAAACACTCTCCTCGCCCTAGCCATCGATCATGCCATTACGAACACTCGAGGCACAAAGACCCAGGCCACAATCCCTCCCCAGCTCGCTACTGTGGATACCTTTCTGACGGAGTGAATGGGCAAAGGAGGAGGTAGGAGGTGCAGCAGGAGGCAAGGAGGCGGGGGGAGGAGGTCACGTGACGGTGCTGAGGTCCGCCACAGAGACCGCGTTGTTGGGTCTCGTCGTCCTCCTCGCCCTGTTCTCTGTCTCAGGAAAGATTGGCGCCGACTGGGCAAGCACATCGCTATTTTTCGAGCGGCCAAATCAACCCTCCCACGCAAAACAAGCAGTGTGTGTGTGTGTGTGTGTGTGTGTGTGTGTGTGTGTGTGTGTGTGTGTCCAGGAACTTAATAAACATAGAAATGATGATGGATGACACAGAAAAATTATATATATAAAAAAACGAGATACAGAAAGAAAAAGAAATAACCAAATGGAATTGCAGAGAATAGCACTTTCTATAACCAGAGGACACGAAAACTAAACTTCTTGGATTCAGAACCAGAACAAATGAAGACAGAAGAAAATTTGGGCAAAATACGTCACCTGCGGCACAAACAGCATAGTACAAGGATAACCAGATATAATGAAGAGCAAAGGTAACGGAGGTGTGGGAGAAAACACACACAAAAAAACAGTGAATTGATATAGACACGTGGTTGATTATTTGAGATAGAGCTAAGTGGATAAGAGGCAGCAAACAGAATCTTATCGAAAAGACTATTGTGAGAAGCAGCGACTCCTCAAGAACATGAGAGAGTTTACACAGGAAAAAGATCACATGGATAACTAAAGTATCTATATAGGAATTGTGAGAGACGACATGAGAGAAAGAAAATGTAAGGAGATCAAGAAAAGCAATGATGACGGAAAGCAAAGTAAAATAGAAGAGATGAGAAACTTTGCTCGGGTGGCGTGGAACAGACAGACAGACAGTAAACATAAATAGAAAGTCAAATTTGATGGAGCTTATTCTGTAACAGATTCGCATAGAGTAATGATGACAATGATGATGAATTCTACCTGTTTATCTATATGGCCAACAATCTATCTCTGTATAATTTACAGGACTATTTAACCCACTCACTAAATGACTTTTATCTCTTTATCTGACATTTCGCAATCAATTTAATTTCTTCAGTATCGGGACACTTTTTCATTTTTATTCTGCGTATTATTTGGCGATTTTCTACAGCTTCAAAAACTCATATAAGATAATACAGGCTCTGGCAATCAATCTTCCGACCTCTATAAACCCTTCAAAATGTCAATAAAACCGTCTATTCATAACTAAAACTCATGATAAAAATGTGTCCCAGAACTGAAGGGGTTAAGCATCCATCCGCTAATTCATTCATCTCTCTATCCAACCACCCCTCCCTCCATCTATCTAAACCATCCTTAGCATCAATAACAGCGAGGGAGTCGAGACAGACAGCGTGGTGAACTCTGGGAGCGGAGTTCAAGCCCCGCCACTTCTTATAGTTTTCGCAAGTGGAGTGAAATCACCTACGTGTTAGTGGCGAGGCAAAGCGTTCATTATGAGGCGGCGTCTGAGATGAAGCACAAGACTCCCCACGCACCGCCCTAACACAAACACTCGCCACAACCCTGCGCCTCAACAGGTTACGCCTTGTGCCCCGCCGCCCACACACGAGGGGCGAGGAGGGCAGCGCAATAATGGCACCACGCACTGGCTCAAGGGCTGACAACATATCGGGGAAAAAAGAGGAGGAGGAGGAGGAGGAGGAGGAGGAGGAGGAGGAGGAAAAGTAAAAGAAGAGAAAAAAGAAAGAAAGAAAGAAAGAAAGAAAGAAAGCAAGAAAAGAAAGAAAGAAAAGAAAAGAAAGAAAGAAAGAAAGGAGGGAAGGAAGGGAGGAAGGAAGAAGGAAAAAAAAAAAGAAAAAGTAAAAGTAGAAGAATTAACAAAGTAAAATATCGGGGAAAAAAATGAGGAGGAGGAGGAGGAAAAGTAAAAGAAGAGAAGAAAAAGAAATAAAAAAGGAAAAAAGAATGAAAAAGAAAGAAAAAAAGTAAAATTAGAAGAAAAGGATTAACAAAGTAAAAATATTATTCTTTATTCACTGGGGGGTTTTTTTCTCATAATCACAACATTCTAGTTATTTCTTTTTACATTGCAGACTCTTGAATAGTTCATTAGCAAGGAAAAATTATATTGAACTTTTTTCCTGACAGCACATCGGCAGGAAACGTATTGAATAAACCGAAAAGTTATCTCTCATTACTAATTATTTGACACCATAACCACCACTTGCTTTTGCATCAGAGGCTCTCAAACTGCTCTGTAACTAAAAAGATTAAACTTGAGTCCTTTCCCTTCCTTTGAATCATATCTCTGGACAAAGAGTCAATTAATATTTTCAATGACTCACACCTTTCTCTAGTAAAACTCTGAATCTCCTTACCTACTTCTGTATTTCCATCTTTATATGACTTGAATTCATTTAAGAGGGAAATTCCGAGACATTTATTCCTCTCTTTTGGCTAACTCTCAGAACTGCATGGAGACTGGCAACAATGTGGGCTTTTTTTCTCTCTTTTCGTTGCCCTCGGCCAAATTTTCCTGCTTACATGAAAAGAAAACTCTGAATGACTATACCAGTAAAAGAAAACTAATATCACCTAACAGAGCTTGAGTTTCGCAGCCTGTCACATTCTAGGAGTTCTTGCGTCAGACTCTTTTTCTCTTTTTATATTTTTGTGTGTGGCCATGCAAGAAGCCCCACAGTGCTCTGAATAACTGTAGCATTAAAGAGACTAAACATTTCCTGACCTTGTGACCATATTCTAAAGCCCTGTGCCGCATCCTGAGTGTTTCTCGAAGGCTCTGGTAGGTTGAGTAAGTTACAAGGTTTTTTCAGAGGTATCTTTATGGTTCTGGTGACAGATTATCAACATTTTCACACTATTAACCAGAGAAATACTGCTAAAGAGCTGGCTAATCATCTTCACAGCAAGCCTTTGAAAACAATCGAGGTAAGAGAGCAAAGCGTTACAGGGCTTAGCGAGGCGTCAGTGAGGCAGAAACAAACAACCACAGCCGCAGTAGTGCCAATGGGCGGGTCACTTGGTAAGAGGCGGGGATCACGTCCCATTGATCCTTGTCTGTTTACCCTGGCGGCTCGCAGCGCAGGGCGGGAGGCGGCAGGCAGCCCGGCAACAGGATAAAGGTGGGACAGTCACGTGCCCAGTTCTCCCATGCAATAATAACCTTGAATCGGCTCACAATACCCTAATACAGCCTCGATGCATCACTGTCCCACTGCGCAGAAGAGAAAATATGAGAACTATGCGCAAGAGTGAGAGTAAGAGTGTGTTTCCTGTTTATATACTTGTATTATTTGGCATTAAAGGCAATATCTCATGAGTTCTTGCCATGTAGGAACCGCACGAGTTGATGGAGCCAGATCTGGATGGCTGTCTAAACATAAACAACAATTTCACCACCACTCCTTGCCTTTCCTTCCTCGTCTGCCTAATCATGGAAACTCTTCAGCTAAATTTAGGCCAAGAAGATGAAGTGGCACTGCATACGTCTTCACTCTTGTTTTTTTATTACGAAACCATCCATCACAATGCGAGAGAAGCCAAGAAGTGGAGCGCAGCCAACCCCCAGCGAAGTTATCATCTTAATATAAAAAAAAAAAAACCTTCCCGCGCTTAAATGTTCGGCGGGAAAGTCGGGCAAGGTTTCTTCTTTCTCACGCAGGGACGCCACTCAGGAAAATTATAGGGTAGCGGTTAACACATCAAGATAACGCCATTTACCGTACTCAGGCGGGAAACTTAGCTAGATTTACTGTGTGTGTGTGTGTGTGTGTGTGTGTGTGTGTGTGTGTGTGTGTGTCAAGTGTAGTGGGGGTCTCTCTCTCTCTCTCTCTCTCTCTCTCTCTCTCTCTCTCTCTCTCTCTCTCTCTCTCTCTCTCTCTCTCTCTCTCTCTCTGCCCTTGACCAGTCTCCTCGAAATATAGAAGCGAAATAAAAATCAATTGTATGTATGTAGGTAGATAAGTAAGTTGTTTAAGTAAATTGGTAAATAGTTAGGTACTTGTGATAACATAAAACTGTTACTTTGTAGTCTTCACTTGAATCACTTATTTGTATCACTTTATCTCTACTTATTAACCTCTCTTCACTCTTAGTCTTGCCAATCATTTGTAAAAACTATTAAGTTAAGTATTCCATTGCCTACTATATTGTAAAATAATTCCCGTATGTTTAAAATAATGACATCCTTTCCTACTACTACTACTACTACTACTACTACTACTACTACTACTACTACTACTACTGCTACTACTACTACTACTACTTGGAATATTCACACAAGTCACTTATTAATTTTGATAATGTGTTCATATACACGACATGGTCTTCACTAGAAATTCACCATACCAAGCTACGATCACTGCTTAGATTAGTTACTCGTGTTGCTTGCAAGTTTACATAAAGAATTGCAGAGCATGTCAGGGCGTTAAGTAGTTGTCATGTTATCAGTTTTGAAGTTCACCAGTGACTGTGGTTACTATCAATTAAGAATATAACTTAATATAAGAAAATAAAGAAAGTGGCAAGATGACATAAATTAAGGCTACACGTGGCAGTCTCTGTATAAAAGATTCCCACATCCACCAATCATCACTATTCATAAATTAGTCTGACCTTTTAACCCTCACTTATGACTCACTGACAAACTTTTACTAAACAACTCAATTAACAACTCATTACTTACGTTAGTTCCGTTTGTTACTGTAGATTCCATTTAGATCAAAGCAAGTGTTCTTTATCCACGTTTTAATGGCAAGTCACTACAAGAAAAAATCACATCTTACTCGTAAACTTAAAGAATCATTTCCTTCACTCATATTTTAGCCAATCACACTCGTGGACTCCATTCAGTGGCAATGTTTCTGTGCTTGTTTTGATGTCATTGACTTCCCACGTCTCAGCAATTGCGTTCATTGTGTTTACTGAGGCTGCTCATAGTTACATCGACAATATTCAATTTATACTATACAAATCACTTATAAACACCAATTAGAGCAACTGTTTCTATACTTTTTTTCGGTGTGAGGGGTTTTAAAGAACGATGTATCAGCTATTGAGTCTACTTTGTTTATGGAGGCTGTTCATAATAATAGCGACAGTCTCCAGCCAAACACACGAGGCAGCGAGCACCAGGCGAGGAGACAGTAATGAAGTGCTGCCTACGAGCCCGTCTATTAATAACTCGCGGCCACACTGAGGACACGCCTGACGGAGGGATCAATATAAGCAAAACATAAACACACGTTCGTTACTGGCCGCAGTGAGCAGCCCTGGGGGAGTTCATTGTCACTGATCAAGGTTATGGCGGCTACTGAGAAGAAAGAGGATCAGAGGGTGTGTCCTGAAACGCTTTGTTCTCCCATACGTAATAATTACCAAGACTCCAAAGACGATCAGTTAGCTTTTCGTGTGTTTTTCATCCCATTAGTGACGCAGAAGTCTTTAATTGCCACTTCTTTTCAATATATTGTTCTTTCTCAAATAAAAAAAAAAAGGATGAACAACATGGGCTACCCACGTGCTAACTATCACTAATATCACGAAAACTTACTTAGGAACATGACAACTTCCACTACAGCTTGCTATGACAAGTCGAGATACGATACCAAAACAGATGAAAATACACCGTTCGTCAGTTCGTCAAAAAGTGTCTTATTGCGCTTGTGATGCAGAATTCTATAGTTACAATCACGAAGAAACACTTGAGAACACTTAGGACTTATCACCTGGCCTTCGCTGACGCTTTCGATTATGTCTCAGTGAGCTTTGCTTTATTCCATTATTTGTTACCCTTGCCGGTGCATTTCCTGAATAAAAAAAAAAAAAGTAAGACATTGAGACAGGGAGCGTAAATGGTTGAGAATACCTTGTTTATTACCTCATCAAAAAGTTAATGAGGGATGGAGACAAATAAGGAGAAACAAGTGCTCCAATATTTACCAACGGTCCCATGACGGCCGCCACCTGCTGGCTGTGCTGAGCCTGAATCAATGGTGGCTCGGCGACTCGAAGCATTGACTCAACGCTTCACTCTGATTCATTTTCGTGGTCTCGTTCCTTCCCATCATCTTTTTATCGTGGCGTCACTGAAATAAAAAGTAATTTCAAACCCTATTATCTTAGAGGCACGAAGACTGCCCTTGAATAATAATCTGAAAACGAAGACTGCCCTTGAATAATAATAATCTGCAAGTTTATCACCATGGCATCGTCTGAAACAAGAGAGGGAGTCATTTTAAAACCTAAGGGCTTTTAAAACTTATGAAAATTTATCTCTGAATGATATAAAAAGTTCTTAGTCGTGACATTGACCGATACAATAGAATAAAGAGTTATGAAAGTGGATATCTTAAAACACACTGAACACTACGGCTAAGTAACATCTCACTATTAGTCAGGACTGTCGGTCGCGTCTCGGCCTGCCCAGCTAGCAACACCCTCGTCAATCACGCTGCATGCATGTGATCAGCGTAATGGAAACTTTATTACTCAGCTGTCTCTCACCCACCATAGCTTGACGGGAAGTAAAAGTTTCAGTGTTTTCTCATTAATGAAGACGACCAGTTGTGCAGTGAAGACATAACATCGCTCGCATCTTAAACGTTTAGGATTTTTTACATCGATCAGCTTTTAACACGTACCAGTTAAAGTTTTGAGATTTTGGGTGTCTTTTCATGCCAAATATAGAAAGTTCTGGTGTTTTTCTAAGTGAAGACGGCTAGTTGCACCGGAAGGCATAGCATGATGAGTATCTCGATGTTTGGGCGTTTTACCTCAAGTGAGGTTTTTAAGAATGCTTCCGTGAGTCTAGTGATCGATTTGTATGGATTTTACAGCACCAATAAGGAATATTTCGTGAGAATCAAGTCATTATCTATGTGATCTTTGAAAAGAGTTCTTATGGAAGTCTTCAATCTTCAAGAACACGAGGCAATGAACTTGTGCACATACTCAGGTCTTTGATTAGCGAGTGTTGGTGGAATCATGTGACCTAGACCTTGCCGACTCCCTCTGCTGCCCTCTCGCTCCCAAGAAGATGGGTGTGTGTGCATTTTCATTAGTTAGTCATAATTTACTGGTCCTTCTAAACTAAACGTAATTTCCGAAAAGACACAATGGTTCTTTCAAGGAGCGAGGGAGCGGTGTGCGTGGCGCTGTAGTGGTGTGGCGGTGACTGCTGCAATGGGTGAGGGAGATCACGAGGCACTCACCACGACACGTGGACCGAGTTTGGAGGACTGACTGTTTGCTGTGGTTATAAGCGTAACTGTTAATATCATTGACCTCTTCATTGGCTCTTTCATTCATCCATTCCCTCATTTGTTAATCTTCATTTGTTCTTTCGTTCGTTCATGCATCCATTTGATGAATTATTTATGTATCCTTCGATTTTGTGTTTAGAAGCATACAACATTATTGTTATTTACAAGTCATTGCAAGAACCTTACTCTCTAGGGTAAGGTAATCAAGTGTTTCATGAACCATTAACACTGTTTTGTGTCTGTGCCTTCAAGGTGGGAGAGAGAGGGGGGGGCGGAGGGGGGAATGAAGCTGTTTTCACAGAATTATTTGCATGCAAGGTGCCACCACTCACAAACTCCGCGACAACATCCTCTAAAGAACTGGCAAAATGATAGGGCAAATTAGGAAAAAATACGGTGGTTAAGAAAGTTAGAGTAGTAGTAGTAGTAGTAGTAGTAGTAGTAGTAGTAGTAGTAGTAGTATAAACACTATATGGGTTTAGTAATTGTGATGAGAAAATCTGCCGTTTTCGTGAAATATTGTCATTTCACCTGTTTGATATGGATGACCTCAAATGACAAAATAAATATGTTGTGTAAATGGATTAAAAAACAAAGTTAACAAATTTCTAGCGCTAAATAAATTCATCATTTCACATTCAGATGCAACAACATAAGCAATAATTTTATAAAGTCTAGATCTAAGAAGAAAAAAAAGATAGAATGAAAGTAGCTGTCGTATACAATATTAATTGACTGGGATAACATATGTAACCACAGTGTTAGTGGCGAGCCTGAAAAGTTTCGACATAATATTATATGGGTGGAGATGATACATGGTAATAAGTATACATGTTTCGTACAGTGACTGCCACCTATATACCTTCCTCTCTTCAATAGCACTGCAATGGAGTGGTAGCCATGAAGTCACTAGCGGCGCTATCGACAGAAACATTCCTGCTCCTGTCTCCTCTCTTCACAAAACCATCCATTGTCCGATAGTCACTTGTCACTGGCTGATCAATAAAAAGAAAATAAATACATTGAACGTTGGTTGTTGGGTAGTTATGATCGCGCTGACGCTGTGACGCTTTGCCGGGAATTGCTGCAGAGCAGAGCTCAACAATACAAACAAACAAATTTGGAGATTGTCCTCTTCGTTTCTTAACTTTTGAAAACTACAATAACGCAAGTGATAACGCTGAAAAATGTCCATCCATTACTGGAACTGCATTACTTTGAAAACCTTTGCGTTACCGCAGTATAGCGTTAACAATTTGCGTCAGTAACGGAAGCGGTGACACAAGTGCCCGGCTCTGGTCATTAGTAACTTCTTGCAGCTTGTCTTATTTGTATACGTTCCTATTTTCCTATACACCAATCCATCACCCACCGCAACTGTTCACACACATACGAGTACACACAAATACACCTACAGGACCTTGGTATTATCTGCGTGCCTCTTCCATATAAGTCAAAGCATTGGTAACTTCTTGTACTTCCCTTGTTTTCTTCGGTTCTCATGTCTAAGTATATCCTTCACTTACTGAACTCTACGTATAGCAAGGGCCCACAAGCACAGCAGCCCGACCTTGGTGTATTTCCGTGTGCCTTCCATATAAGCCACAGCCAGCACTGGTATCACGTGGCGCGCAGGATTCCTCGCGCCTCGGCTTGGATTTGACCTGATTCGAACAAACGGCGAGGAGCGTCCCTTCCAAACATGGCTGTTCGAGGACTATTAAATTAATGGGCGTAAGTAGAGGTGAGCCGAGCCACCTTCACCTCGTGCTCTTTGGCGCGTCGGGACACACACACACACACACACACAGAGAGAGAGAGAGAGAGAGAGAGAGAGAGAGAGAGAGAGAGAGAGAGAGAGAGATGAAGGAAAGCAAAGGTTAAGTGCGTTGTTAGGTTCTTTCTCCCGTGAATTCGTGAAAAAATGCGCGCGCGCGCACACACACACACACTCAGAGAGAGAGAGAGAGAGAGAGAGAGAGAGAGAGAGAGAGAGAGAGAGAGAGAGTAGCAACAGCAACAGCGAAGAAGGAAAGAAAAGAAGAAAAAAACACCGAACAAGATAAGGAAGAGATAAACGTCCCCATGAAATTGAAAACAAGTGCGAGGAGAGAAGAGCGTTAACCTGCACTGAAGAACCTGCTTGTATGGAGAGCAAGAGGGGGAAAGAGGCACGGTGGTACAAGAAGGAGGAGGAGGAGGAGGAGGAGGAGGAAGACAACGCTCCACGCACCAACACAGCCTCCCTATACAAGCAGGAGGAGGAGGAGGAGGAGGAGGATCGGGTTCCTTAGGTGGAATGTTAAGTGACACACGAAAGAAAAGGACGGCGTCATCTCCCCGACAGTCAGGATCAAGGCAGCGAGAAGTGTCCAGCGTGGTGGCGACTCTGTGTCACTGCGTCGTTGTGGTGGTGGTGGTGGTAGGGGAGTAAAAGGAGGGAGTAGTGGAAGAAGAGGTATTGGTAGTTGTGGGGAGAAGGAGGAGGAGGAGGAGGAGGAGGAGGAAGATCGGGATACTGATGAAGGAAATGAACACAAAACAACAACGAGAGAGAGAGAGAGAGAGAGAGAGAGAGAGAGAGAGAGAGAGAGAGAGAGAGAGACGTGACAAACCGTAACAAGAAAAAAAGACTAAACCGACGAACAAAACGCATGACAGGATCAACAGCCAAGCAGTTCTGAGTCCTTCTCATGACTTACATCAAGAACCAAAGCTCTCCCAAGCTAAATTTCGCAACCAGACGTAAAAGAGCTATTCTGGCACAGCAGTGATACACAATGCCGGTCAGTTACTCACTCACATACAGGGCAGTGTTCTCTATAACGTGAACGTGTACTCCTCCGTCTCTCTTGAACCCACGTCATGTGGCGCTGCAAGAGGCATGGTGTGGACGCGGCTTCCCATGACGGCTACATAACGCTGTTCCACTAACAGATATAGAATTTTGGGCCCTGCGCTGCCTACACACAAATTTTGACTCCGCCACCACCCACCTTACAAATAACATAGCCAACTGTCTCAGACAACGATAAAAGGAACTCGGAGATGGTATAGCCACGTGGAGAGGATAGAGGAGCAACGTTGGCCAAGGTGGCTGCTCCGCAGTAGGGTGTGCGGCACGCGACCGTGAAAGACGTGATGACACGTGATGACAGCCGGCAAACCAGAATTATTCTGCCGATGTGACAATGAAATGTCCATGGTGTCTGAATGACGTGTTCGCTGGAGGACATGCATGAGTGGCATCACACACTAGCAGGTCACCGGCGCTCGATGCATATTTCCGATGTCTGGAAGAGTAGGTGCTAATCACTTTTTAACACGCTAGATTGATTTAGATTAGGTTAAAATTAGGTTAGATTCGATCCAGACTCTCATGAATAAAGGTGAAACTTTTAAGTTTTATTGAAGATTAATACAATAGTAATAATAGACAACTAGCTTTTAAATAATAACAAATAAATAAAAGCAAATCACAAGTAGTATACAACCGAATAATGACGACATCAGCTATATCTCTTAAATATTTTCCTCCAAGTATGCTAATATTTGTTACTTAATTACCTCATAAGTTGTAACACGCAATACTTGTCATATCAGCATCAACATAACTTTCAGATCACCAGGACAATACAGCTATGCGGTCGAACCGGAGACGTGACATCCTGCCGAGTGATCCAAAATAACACAGTTTATGATATTACAACACCACCACCGGCTAACACTTGACGCATTGTGCAAGCCTTACCCTTGTCCCGCTGCCCTTCAATTAACCCCTCGGACCTGCCCTAGATGAGGCGCTTCCCCTTACCACGACTGAACGTTTCCGAAATAGGAGGAACAGACCCAGGAAAGGAAAAGAGTGCCCCACTCTGACCTGGTTACCTTGTTTTGTAATTTCGTTGACGCCAGAGGTGTTGCATCCTAAAGAGGTTTCCTTGGTGATGACGCTCTACCATTTACGCTTTTGTCTCTCGCTTTGCCCTGTATGGTTTTAAGTGTGGGTGTAAACATCTCCTGGAAAACTTATTGCCGGCCTTAATACTCACTATACTTCTGGGACAGCATTCTCGGTAAGATGATGCAGGAGAGAGAGAGAGAGAGAGAGAGAGAGAGAGAGAGAGAGAGAGAGAGAGGTGGTTCATGGGCATTCATGGATGCAACAAAATAAAACATGCTTATGATGGATGAGGGCGCAAGAAAGTCAGTGCGTTGGAGACAGCAGGTCCACTGGGTTTTCAATTTTTTTCATATCCCAGTCATAATTTATCAAAATCCTACGCTTCTGATAATCTGCAGTGGAAGTTATCAATTTCAAAGCGATTTTTTTCAGTTTCTGCACTTCCAAGTTCTTACGATTCGCAGGAGTTTTCTTTCATCTAGTGATAGATTGGCAAGGATTTCGCATCACTCATGGGAAAAACACACATGAAAACACAATTATCCATCCCGTCAGCTTGGAAAAGTCCTCGTGACACAATATGCTTCAATCTACAGGTCGTGGTTCTCGATGCGGACGGTGGGATGAGATGAGGAACTACAAGAACGGGAGAACACCAACACAAATAAATATAAAAGAAGAGGTGGCAGACTTGAGAAGTGGAAGACTGCGTAGAAAGTAAATAAAATCATATAACTTAAGAAAAATAGACCTGCAGGGAAAGGAAATATAGAGGTCAGCTGGTCATGATGGTATTGCTAACTTTCTCTTTATAACCCTGCCAACCCACTTCTCTATAGAAAACAAATATTTCTCTCTCAGCTGCCTGCACCACCACCAGCCCTTCCACACACACACACACACACACACACACACCCAGGAAAAGGTAAATAAATAGATATGTAAAATAAAATAGATAAATGAATCAAAATCCACCCCAGAAAAATAGAAAAAAAACAAAAAAAATCTCAAAGGAAGAATCTCTCTCTCTCTCTCTCTCTCTGAAAAATATCCTCCAGTAAAGACGATAAAATTCTTGGTACTATACATGACCAACTTAAATTCATTCGTTTATACTCAAAACAGATCAACATAAGTAAAAAAAATAACTGATTGTAATAATAATAATAATAATAATAATAATAATAATAATAATAATAATAATAATAATACCAATAATATTAATAACAATGAAAATAATAATAATAATGATAATAATAATAATAATAATAATAATAATAATAATAATAATAATAATAATAATGACAATAATATAATAATAATAATAATAATAATAATAATAATAATAATAATAACAATAATACCAATAATAATATTGATAACAATGAAAATAATAATAATAATAATAATAATAATAATAATAATAATAATAATAATAATAATAATAGTAATAATAATGACAATAATATTAATAATCTCTTTAGATGAAAATATTTACTACTAAAACCATTATTTGGTTAATTAAATCATTTTTTCTCCCCACACAGAATGTTCAGAATGAGAAGGAACCCGCAAAAACTGGGACACTCACAGAACACATTTACACAGATGTGCTCAAATGTACCTTAATAACGCCAATTATTTCTTTACACTTTGCATGCAGGAATATTTTATCATTTTTTCCTTACACCTGAGCCAGTTGATTATTCCCAAGAGGACCAACTAGGAGAGAGAGAGAGAGAGAGAGAGAGAATCAGCCTTTTACATTACTTGACTATAATTCGTCAGTCTTTCGTATTTTTTAGTTGTTTAAGATACATGCTTAGCCATTCAGCAGAGTCATAGTCCCGTACCTACGTGCATTATACAGCAGGAAAAGAGATAAAAGTAACTCTCTAATGCAAGAGTTAACCAGTACTCTCAATCATACATTCCATTCCCTGGTACACTCTGGAACTCCCTACCTGCTAACAAAGGCCAAAAAAATTCAGTGTTGGATAAAGATAAAACAGATTTTTGCCTGCAACTCAAACAAGCAGAGCAGAGGAACTAGGAACTCCCTTCTTTTTACTATGTCAATTTCTATAAACCACAGCATGAGCTGTTTTCTTTGGCTGCTCCATAGGGAGACCCACTGCCTGACAGAGAAATTGTTCTCTGTAACTTCACTAATGACTTTTCAAGATTGGTCAAGGACACAAAACATGATGAAATAAAATTAAAAAATCATTGAATTCCTTGCCTTTAAAAAGTCAACAGTAAACTGTACAATGCACTTCTAGAAAGTTGACAAATTGAGTGAGTTGTGGAGGTGTTTTGATACTCCCCTATTGCAACCATTCAGGTCACAGGAAGGAGAAACAAACAGGAACACACACATTAACACAATGACAAGGTCTTGCAAAATTTTGAGGGATACATGTAAAGAATACACAGGGCATGTATTAAACAATACCTATTATTTATATCCTGAAATACCTTTAATACGTACACTTCTTAAATCACAGATATAAAAACCTTAACAAATTTTAAATAGATTTCAGTATGCAGTAAAAATGTTCACTTCCATAATCAACAGCAATGAGGTTACTGGCTGCACCACCTCAAGAGAAAAGTCATGAACTAAGTCTTGTGATACTCACAGAATATATCAAAATATAATTGATATCCCATAAATCCCATCCTGCCTTCACCACATGTCAGTGTATACAGTATTCTAATGCTAAGACTCCTTCCAGTCCATCCATCCATTCCCTTCCCCATGTCTGCTCCTTGTGAGAACAACAGAAGACAAATCACAAAGCCTATGAATCTTACACAAGACTCAGCTGATCATGATTCTCAAGTGATATATCTACCATTCAAAAAGATATAATATTCAACAACTCATATAAGGAATATATGACAACAAATAAGCTACAACTATAAGACGCACATAATCATAGTGTTGTGGAATTCCTTTCAAAACCTGAAATTAATATGAATTGAGCAAAAGATTCTTCAACTGTGTGTGTAATATTTGTTGGAATCATGAAGGATGATATAAATGTTGATTTTCTACCAATGTGAATGGAGATGTCTTGTAAGGTGAGGTCAGCTAACACGCTGCAGTGGAGTAATACTGTGACTCAGGCATGTCTGGTGGCTCCCCTTGGGTAACAGTGTGACTGGAGACATCTCATGATTCCTGCATTAGGTGACGGGCCTCCTCCAATATGGTAACACTATAAATTGAAATGTCTTAAAGAGTCCTGGGTAGACTGAAAACCTTCCCTTGGGCAACTAAGTGTCAGGATAGATGCATGATAAGGCATTCGTGCAAAAAAAAGAAGAAAAAAGCCCTACCAGATAGTTGTACAGCACATCCTATCTTCAAATAGTAGTGAGATATATATCTATATTTATATATTTATATATTTATATGGAATTATATACAAACCAGATGTACAATAACTCTGAGGAACACTGCGTAAGAAAATATGTGATGCTTTGGAATACTCAGGCCATTAATTTTTTAGAAAAAACACCTGATTAGTATTCTGTCTATCCAGTCCATTGTACCTCTCTTCTCAAGATGCATTAAAAAAAGAAAAAAGGCTCAAAGTCAGATCTCCAAATGCATACAATCTAGTACTTACAATACAAAATGACAAGCTATGCACCAGGAAATGATATTTTCAAGTGCCACTCATGGGCAATGGCAGTAACAGAAACATTTCAACAAGTTATTTTCTCAAAATGCTGAGCTTTCTGTTACCCTTCACTCCATGATTCTTTGAATAACAGGCATTATTATATACTTTTTCCCCTTCCAGGCCACACACATACTCACAGACACACAAACGTCAGGATCAATTTCCTCTGAAAAATGCCCCACAAATCTTTATTGTTAACCCTAGTGTCTGCTTTACTGCTCAGTTAACACCCATGTTAACAGATGTGATATACAAGCACCTTCATTCACACATGTGCCCTTGACACCACCTCTCATCAGAGTTCACAACAATAATCAGTGATGATCACAGTAATCCCTTTATAATAAGTATTCACAGATCAATGCATTAACACCCCTGGTCAGTGCTTCTCTCCACTCACACACTATGTAGACGAGACACTCGCATCAAATTCACACCATACAGCCATTCACTACTCTATCAGTGTTTGCATGTGATACTCATTGAACTCATACCAACAGTGCCATTTTGTAGCCCAGAAAAGTGAAACATGGTTAGCTTCTTCTCAACAGATGACTCAGCCTCCTCCTCTTGCTCCCTTCCCTGGGGGTTGTGTCACTCTTCTGGCAGGCTTTGTAGGCAGCTCTTCAGCAGCTGGGCTTGTGCCTGAGACACAAAATGTCAATATAAAATCATGAAAAAAATAAAGAATTAACTAATTAGTTTATTAATAAATACCATAAAATAAAATAAATAAATAATAATTATTCAAAGTATCTCATATGGTCAAAGATAGAAAATTTCCACATACTAATATATGTACCCCATCAACAATCAACATGAGCAAGTTACCACTTAATGCAACAGCTTCAGCATAAGGATACTCAAAATTTCTAAAATATCATTTCCCTCAGGCCTACCGTATATACCGGTGTATAAGACAACCCCCAATTTTTTAGGGAAAAATTTAGGTTTTGAGCTATCACCAGAGTATAAGACGACCCCTTAAATTGTGGAGGAAGCCTCCATCACTGCTGTTCGGCAATATGAGGGGCTTGCGTGGCAGTTGGTTCCCTCACAAGTATGTTGTTACTGTGACAAAATTTAGTGTCTTTGTTCTGCACAATTGCAGATGTTTCTGAACTCCAAAATGGCAGAAATATGGCAACTGATTACCATCATGGTGTGGTTGGAATCAGCTGTGTTAGGTGTGGGATGAGGGTGTCACTAGCATTGCCCACTGTTGCACTTCACTTCACCATAAATTACAGGTTTGCCTTATTCTCCAAACACGCTTCATCTCCTTTACTCCTGTTTCTGTCTGTCTTTGTTTTTATATAATTGGTTCATTACCAATTTCTAACTTTTGGTCCATATCACCATTGAAGTAAAACTAAGGTGTGCTTTATGTATAAAAGTCTCCCCCCCCCATCCTAAAAGTGGCATAGGAGCGGGGAAGCGTGACCTGACCAACACACCTCACTTGACCTGCCACACTAGACAGAAAACACGCCTTGATAGTGTTAATAATTGCCAGTGTGATCGCCACTTCAACAATGACCCCACCAGTAAACACAGACCACTAGAGAGGAGCTGCCTGCTAAGCCAATGAATTTTGTGTGTGTGTGTGTGTGTGTGTGTGTACACACACACAGTAAACAATATATGCACATGTGTCTGCAGAATGAATTTCAAGGCAAAGTGGCTTAATGTTCGTCTCAGAGTCATGGGTTTGTATTTTATCACCGAAGTATAAGACGACCCCTCGATTAAGGAGTCTCAAAATTGGCAAAAAGTCATCTTATAATCCAGTATATACGGTAATATGGAATCTTAGTCACTTTTAACAGATAATCTTATATCCTAAGATCCATTTTGGCACTAAGATGAGAGGCAAAATCAATGCAAAACTATCTTTTTTAAATCACATCAGTCAACAAATCAAAGATTCCATCCAGATAAGGGCCTTATCAATAAGGTAAGAAATACTTAAGACTATAAACCTTCCTATAATGATGACTAACAGCTTTGAGCCATAAATAACAGGAAACACCGACTCACTAATCAGTTAATTTCCCACAAACATCCTGCCACAGCTTTACCAAGACTCTCTCCTCACCTTGGCATGCTTCAGCTCCAACTCTGCTAATTCAATAAGGTTCTTCTTAAATGCTGCTACACGACGACCCTTGAAGTCATTCAGTTCTGGAAATGCAATTGAAACATAACATTAATTTCTGAAGCAGCAATATTGTCATTTATATTTACTCTCAAAAGTGTGGTACAAAAATTTTAAATAACAAAATAGACAATAGAGTTTGTCATCAATATTCACACCAAGAATGCTTTGCTACTGATACTATATTCTATCAAGCATTACATAACGTAGGGAGATATTTTCACACCAAGTCATCACCATTTCATTTGACAGCTGTCGCTCATAAGTGCACACATTACATACAATTTATCTTACTCAAATAATGAGCTCATCAATTCATCACTCATTTGTCACTCAATGCCTCGCCTTCCACTACACACTATTTCAAACACAAAATATAAACTCCATTTAATTATCAGTTCACACCGCCCTAACACAATCATGCTGATCTCACTGCCATCTCCCTATCTCCTCTCTTTTAGCCTCACATACACCACAGCCATGCATATTCACTACATCTATCCAGTCTGAACAATTCTATTAGTTTCTCTTGTGTTAATAGTTTGTTTGCTTCAACACAACTCACCTTCCTTAGCTTTGTTTGAAATATATTCAAACTTCTCACAGGCATTCTGTTGGGCAAGCTCAGCCTGGAAATTTTGGAAAAATCATTAATGTATTCAAAATCCATAACATTCATTTAATATAGAATTCTGAATTGAAAGCATTCAATGCTTAAATTGATTTTACAAATACAATAAAAGCTTTTTATAGATCATACATGAACTACTGTACTTGATATAAAAATTTACTATCAAAAGAGTGTGTGTGTGTGTGTGTGTGTGTGTGTGAAGATTCAAGTTTCTCAAAATTCAAATTTTACAAAGATAATGAAAATACATAGGTAACCATATTAATAACCAAGACAAGACACTCTTGACAAAATACAGTTAATGAGTATTAAAAGCTCAACAAGACTGGCACAAAAGCAATATTTAACACTTAAATTATAACTTTCTTGTGAAGATAAGGCCAGAAGACTGAAAGGTAAAGCTGCTCTGTAACACTCCTGCCACACCCAAGGCGCCACCACCACCTGCCCTCATCATACTGTACCACCACGGCAGCTACAGACTGGCTTCAAGAGACCAGTGATTTATGTTTTTAAGATGGTTGTGGAAAAAGCCATTCATTTCTTACTAGCTAATCTTCAGAGTTCTGGGAACATACATAGTTGCATGACTCAATATTTGAAATTTTTGTTTAATAACATGTTGGCATCTTCCTTCAAAGTAATAGCTAAAAGATGGCACCTACACATATTTATTCCCAATTATTCTCTCACATCTCAGCCTCTACTCTTCAAGGAGAAAGAGCACTGATCCTTAAAACACCAAATCCCTAGAATTGGCTGCACAGGAACCATCTATACATTAAATATGTAAATGGCTTCAAGAGCAATTTTGCTGAATTGGCAAAGACAAAATTGTTCATAGAAATATCATATTCGGAATAAAATGAAAATATGGAGGTGGATGTAAACAAACTAATACATACAATGAAATGACAAACCAAGCAACTTTAGATCTACTATGATGTACATACAAAAATGTAACATTCACAGAATCATTGCTCGCTTATTTCTTTTGACATTCACACAATCATCTTATATAGCTAGACAGATTCTCACTGGTAGATAAACATAGATAGACAGATAGATGGATACAGATAAAAATGAGCAGTCAATTCATCAAACTTCTTTACATACTAATATAGATAACTGATCTTGTTAATTGAGTAGAATACTTTCTCTACCACCTGCCAATTTCTCTTGCTATCAAAAGGTATGAAAGTTGGCCAAAGGAAGCATGAGACTTGTGATACCCTGGACCTAACAGCTGCATCAGTGTGGTGCCTCGGGTGTGCAGGAGCTGCCCATACCAAGCATAATACTTACATCAGCAACGTCCACCGGCTTGTAGGTTTGGCAGGGGGGAGACAAGAGGATGTTAGTAACACAGTGAATACAAAGGTCAACAAATAAATAACCTCCACCATGACAAAAGGAAGAAACATGGCCACAAGGAAGATTAAGGAAGGAAGCAACCAACAAGTGAAAGCCACAGAATAATAAACAAAAGCTGTATGGAAAACACAACAAACTATTACAGTTATCACCACATGAGTACCTGTACATCTATTCATAAATATATAAAGGTTCTGCTCTATTCAAATCAATCAATAATTTACAATCACAAACACTTTCCCAAAGATCAAACAATGACTGAGCTGAAATGATCTTGAATGTAATGGGCAAGAGAAAAGCAAGATGAGGTTCTAATCCCAAACATATTTCACAAATAGAATGCATGTGAATGATCATGACATGTTAGGAGAGAGTGACCAGGCTGTAGGATGCCATCATTCATACAATGATGGTAAAATTCCTTAAGTTCATGCACCAAACAAACTAATTATCTAACTACAAGAGGCTCAAGTTATATAATAGTATATTTAACTGTGGATGTGGCAAAGCTTTTTACAGGGACTAATCTGGAGATATTAGTTTTATTTTGGGGGCAATGACAGTACCAGTCAGATAACCCAGAGTGAATCATGACTTGGCTAAGTACCTGAATATCACCCACATCACCAGTAAGTGAAGAAAGAGAGTTTTCATAGAACCTGCAGGCCAAAACAAACATTTGGAGATACAAAAACTTCTCAGAAATAACAAAAAAAAAAGTAACATCTGCATATATTGAAACAGGTGTGCTATGCAGCAAACTAGAGATGAGCAAGAAGAAATATGAAACTGAACAAAAATTTGTAGAATATTTCAAAGCTAAAGAAGGGTAATTTCAAACTGAACCCTACAACTTGAAATACAAAAAATAACAGTTGAAAAGGTGGAGGGAAATATTTACAGTGTGGAGTGTCTCTACACCAGACAATGTTATACAGCCTAATCAGAAGTACTGACTATATAAGTAAAGTTTTAATACCAAGGTGACTCATCTCAGCACTGAGGTGAAGAAACTGGGGAGTGAAGAATCCTAATCAGCTACGTACTACTTACAGTAACTAACTCAATTAAATGGCATGAGAGGATGCACATCTTCCTTTACATACTGAACAATTGCTTAGAAATAATAAACAGTGAAATTAATATAAATGATACAATAAATAAGCTAATTAAAAGAAAGGTAAAAAAAAAAAGAGAGGAAAACATAACTAAGAGCACACAGACTTCCAATATGAAGACTAAACTTGGAGCTTAAGTCATTACTAAGGATATTATTTGCTCTCCACTTTCTCTTTCAAGAGAATTTTTCCCACTAATGAGAACTGAAAAAGATCTTGAAAAAATGACTTATTTTGCACACATGCACAAAGGCATTCAAAAGTAGCAGACACAGAAAAACAACACAATAAAACTAAAATCAGTAAAGTACCAGTAATATATAAATGAATAAAGAAAACACAAATGACATTCTCAAGACAGTCATTACAATCATCATCATTGGATCACTAACACAAAGCTGTAAGACATGAAATCAGCAAGAAAATAAGGAAAGTAACAATGACAAAATAAAGACGAAGACAAAGGAATTAAGAACCAGTGAGAGAAACAGAATACCTGCTTAGATATGCCTCACACTAATCTTGAATCTCAGTGTGCACAAAACAGTTACTTACAAATAGAGAGCAAGAGAGAGTTCAGACCGTCAACCTTATCATTCCCCATGCAGGCAAGTGAGAGCAGACATGCATATAAGAACTAGACATTAGCCTGCTTTGAAATGTAATGAAATGAATAAAAGGAAACTAAAAAGCTTTCTAAGTCTCCATTCTGACAAGTTAAGTTCTAAGAAGGCAAAAATGATAATTAATATTTTTGCTTGTGGTCTTCACTAATGAATGATTTGCACATGTCTCCTGGATAATTAAAGAACCAGATACAGTCAAGGTCAATTGTTCAATAAGATACCACACTAATCTCCATTGCGTTTAGCATTTTTCACACATTCTTAACCCCTTCTGTAGTGGGATGCATTTTTTATATTTATTTTATTGTTTATTATTTGTCAATTTTATACGACTTCAGAAACTCATGTGGGATTAAAATAGTAAAGACTCTGGCTGTTAATCTTCTGATCTCCACAGAATCTTCCTAATGTCAATAGAATCATCTAATAGTACCCTATATTCGTGGTAATGTGTCCTAGTACTGAAAGGGTCCTTTAATTTACTAAGACACTATAAATGTCAGATTTTGCAAGGAGATTGTTAACCTATAAGGGGACTTAAGACTGAGGTCCATATTCCAAGACCCTTTGCTCTTTCACCACGACTATTTCTGAGGTCACAAGGATGACTAATGGGATTTTCAAATGTTTTTTCCACATAAAAATTAAGAAAACTTGCAAATCTGCCTCTAGAACCGTAAAAACTTTCAAAACTTGCATAAATTTAAATAGTTTATTTTAAATAGTGAAGGCAAAGCACAATGTGTTTGAGATTACGAGCCAGAGAAAAACTCAAACACAATAAAAGGAAATGCAGCAAGTTACCTCACTACTATCAATAACTAAACTTTTAAATGTGATACTCACTCATGAAATTGTCTGAAATCCATCCATTTATCTATCTATATTCATCACCATAACATTATTCATTCAATGCATTAATTATATGAGGGGTTACAATTTAGTTACCATAAAACATATGTCTCTTGGTAGATAGTGGTGAAGGTGGTGGTAGTAGTAGTAGTAGTAGTAGTAGTAGTAGTAGTAGTAGTAGTAGTAGTAGTAGTAGTAGTAGTAGTAACAGCAACAGCAGTCATTGTGGTGGTGGTGGTTGTGATAGTGGTAGTGGTGGTAGTAGTAGTAGTAGTAGTAGTAGTAGTAGTAGTAGTAGTAGTAACAGCAACAGCAGTCATGGTAGTAGTAGTAGTAGTAGTAACAGCAACAGCAGTCATGGTAGTAGTAGTAGTAGTAGTAGTAGTAGTAGTAGTAGTAGTAACAGCAACAGCAGTCATTGTGGTGGTGGTGGT
>CM035194.1:24573309-24610809 GCA_020233015.1 Callinectes sapidus
GGTGGTGGTGTAGCAGCATTAGACATAGCAGTGGTAATTAAAGTTGTAAAATTTGCTGCTGTTGAATCAGTGATCATGGCCGTAGCACTTATTAATATTGAAGACGAATAATCAACATAACACTTGCCATGTCAAACCAACACTGCCTATCGTTATCACAGAAGCTCTAACGGGTATATCTAGACGCTCCAGTAAGCATTTCCATATACATTAACACAATTGGATGAGTCTAGAGTCTGTATACATATCCATATGAAAATCAGAAAAGACTGTACATTTATAAAAGTCAAAATCAGGGGAGATATAGATCAAGATACACATTACACAAGCTGATGGAAGAAATACAGAGGATGGAAAGGAATTCTGAAATAAGATCATGAAGTAAAAGCAGAGTGATGAATGACACACAGTAGAGACACACACACCTGAGATTGATTCCATGGCATAATATGAGGAAGATAACCATGAAAATGTTTAATGAATTTGATGTCTTTGTTCTAGATTCTTCATGGTGAACAAATGAATGCTGAATGTAATATACTGTAGCAAATCTAGTTCCTCACACTGCCAACAAGAAGGTATATCTACTGCAGCAGATGCATTGTATTAAAGCAAAAGAAATCACTCAAAGCAAATAGGCTCAAAGAATCAATTACTTCTGTGGTTCTCAAACTCTTGATCATGAAATTCAAAGGATATTTTTAATGTAGTGCAATCTTTGGAAGAAAATAATCAAGCTTGACTCATGCATATTTACACTAAGAAGAAACCTTAGGACACTGGCTCTATGTATTGAAGGTAAAGGGACACCAACTGCCGAGTCAAAATGGTTTGTTTTGAAATAGCTAAATCATTATAATATACTTTTTGATTAACATTTGATTTGATTAACCTGATTTGATTAACCTGAACATAATCAAAAGTAAGAGAAATTATCATAAATTACCCTTCATGCATTACACTACTGAGAGTAATACATGTAAATTACATTTCTTGCATTACACTACTGAGAGTAATATATGTAAAGCTGCAATCAAATTTAGGAAGCACTGGATTGGTTAATAAACAAAACAATGCAAGCAAAACCAATCAAAACTACATGTTAGCCACAGATACAAACACACATTAATATCCCCATACAAAACACATTAAACATTACAAAAAAGACACTTGCAAAAAAATAAACAAATAAAAATGAAGCAGTTAGAACAAAAACAAGAACTATTTTACAGTCCACTTGGCAACTACAACCTGAATAAAGCTCCTGGACACTCTTAAGGGGAGCCAGCTAAGCTGACACCACACCTAAGAGTCCATTGCACAAACTCACAGCATGCACGTCCCTATTCTTGGCTCTGGCACTGTCCAGGCTCTTGTTGGCCTGCTCATAGTTGGCCAGACACCTGAGGCGGCGGTACAGCAGGTCCTTGGCAGCACTCCCGTCCCTCACGTAGTAACGCAGCGTGTCCGACAGCTTCAGATCCTCGTCTGATGCCACCCGCCCCTCCACTTTCTGGAACACAGGATAGATGGTGTGTGTGTGTGTGTACTGACAAGCTCACCTCATCTTATTCAAGTGAAAGAAACTCATGTTTATTTCTTGGGCAGGTCAGATTACTGGTATCTCAGGAGCATTATCCTCACCCCACAATCAAAGTTAAGACCTGATTCATGATATTCATAAATTTTCATTGTATCATTGTATACAAAGTCATCATAAAAGCATTGAAGTTTTTGAGAGTGAAGACCTTCCCGGCTGCAGGACAGACTCATGTTCTACCAAATGAAAACTTGTCTATATATAGATACTGCCAACATTCATCAATGAGTCTATATATATAGTTTCCCTGCCATTGGGCATTCCAGACGGACATCTATATATAGACTGCAGCAAAACTCGATACACAGTTGAAAATATTTAATGACTTTATTCATGTTTGAATTGTTATAATGCGATTCCTGGAATGTAGCCGTGATTCAGCAGTGACTGCATTAGCCTCAGAACTATCTCAGTAGTAGGCTTTGTAAGTGTTTTGACTTTTTCATCTGACAAGCTTTCTATTTCAAAGTCATATTTTGTTTACTCTCCTGTGTAGACTCAAAAGATCCCAAACATAACCAGTATCAGACTCAGCTAAGATATAACTTTATATACCAAATCTAGCTTGTTCTAGTGGTATGTATCTCTTCCACTTTAGCCTACCTTTCCAAAGCAGTAGAGACTCATCAATACTTATATTTTGCTTTGGAATATAGGATGACTTGAATTTATGTATGAGAATATCCAGAGCCTCCTCAAACTTGAATGTAGGGTCACTGGCATCCTCACTCCCAGTGAAAGGAGTAGAAATCAACTGATTTGTTGAGTGATACAAATAGATTGATGGCTTTTTCACAATTATTTGTAAAAGCAGCAATCCAAGGAATGCATACATTTCTCCTTTGTTAGTATCTCTCCATAATAAGTCTCTACTTTTTCTCTTCATTTTACCTTTCCTCCTTTACCTCTGATACAATGTGATCAAGTAAACCTTCATCAATCAAAGCATGAAATATATCTGCAGGTGACTGGTCATCTTCCAGAACAAGTTTTACACCACTATTGCCCGTAAAGGGAACAGGCTCCTCCCTTTCAACAGCTGACTGACTTTTCCAGTTATTTTGAATATCACTATCACCTTCAGTTTGTTCATCTGCATCAGACCGGCTATCTGCCCCCATTTCAGGCTCTGATTCTGCGTCAGTGTAAGCACTGACACAGGACAAGTCAGAATCATCAAAATTATCAAAAAAATCATCATCTACATCCTCAGCTATTAAATCCACAATTTCTTCCGTTTCAAGAGGTCTCCTTCTCCTTGCCATGATAAATTAATTAGAAAAGAATGCAGAAAAAAAAGCAAAATTCCAAGCATTAGCTTATGTGCGCAGCACATCGCCACCGACAGAGGACACGTTGAGAAGCAGTCAGTCTCGGCAAGTGTCTGGGGCCTTGAGAAGCCAAATAATGATTTATTTGATTGATTTTGGCACTAGAAAGGAATCGTCTATATACAGAAGAGGCTAAAATTTAGTGTGGTCAAAAAGGAGCAAACATCTATATATAAATGTACTGACAAAAAGTCCGAGTTTCAAAACGTCTGTACATATATAGATCCGCCATCGTTAAGATGTTAATGCAAAGAAGGAAATTTTAAAAAAGCACCCATTATTTCATTACTAGGGAAAAATTGCATCACAAAATGACAAACTACCATGCAGGACTTTTGTGAAGAGAATATCAGAAAAATCTTGAACTCACGTCATGCTAATCCAACTTTTTCCACTTCTAATTCTTAAAGCATTAAGGTTGAAAAATAATTCAATGAAAAATATAATGCTGTATGTTGCTTAATGAACAAAATCATTTCCACAAGTCAGATGGCACCAGGTAATGGATAAAGCACAAGACTACACCACCACAACACAACACCGCACAGCACAGCACAGCACAGCTCCCATGCTGAGCCACACACTTCACATCTGCAACTGACTTACTCTATGTATCGTCCTTCACATCCACCTACTAGTCAACTATGACCAAGAATAGAAAGCCACAGATATAGACAAAAAAAGGAAATTACCTTACCCTGGCCTTTTCAAATGTGTCGGCCACTTTGTTGATAAATTTCTCTAGTCTTGGCCCCTCAATTGTCCCTAGCTGTGAGAGGCCTGAAGAGAGCTGTATATAGGAGTCAGCCACACCTGCAGGGCAAATGGCAAATTATCAGGAAAAATATATATATACACCAGGTAAGCAATTCCACATAAGATAGCCATTACAGCATCACACATCAATACACATCATTTACACTCTGAGCCACCTTGAACTCTGGTGAATATTGTAGATCATCCCTTGATTCAGTGTATTACATACCAGGGCCCATATTAATTCTTAACTATGTATCTTTATCTTGGATGAATTTATAATCCTATAATCCATCTAAACCTCTGGAAATTGGTGTTATATTTTAGCCATTATTTCATCACCAGTCTCAAATTCACTGCTGATGAAATAATGACTAAGTACAAGACCAATTTCAGGAGGTTAAGATGGATTTTAAGACTAGACATTCATCTAAGAAAAACCTACATACTAAAGAATCTCTTGATACAAGCCCAGAAGCTTAGGCATGGCACAATTGGCCACATAGATACATCCACAAGAGCCTACTGGCTCCTACTTTTCAGAAAGATGCTTCCACTAAACTAATCTTACATAAATGATTAACCTGAAACTTCTCACTTTACAACAACCTTGTCTCCAAAGCATACATGGAAATTAAAAAGTAGCTGTGATCGGAAATTTACATTCCCATAGTAAATAATGTTATGATTCAAAATATCAGTTGGCATGAAAAGAAAGGTGGAAGATAGTTAGCAAGATTCAACATTGTCAAGGTGAGAAAAAGCCTGAAGACAGTCAGTCAGAGAAGGGGAATTGATAAGACAAAAGGCTTTTGATTCCACCCTATGTAATAAAGCAGTGGAATCCCCCATACAAGTAAAGAATATTCCATACATGGACAGATGAGATCCTTGTACAGTTAGAAATTGGGGGAGAGAAAAACTGGCGGAGAAAACTAAGAATGCCTAAAATCATTGATGTTTTAGCTGGAGAAGTGATGTGAAGTTTCAAGTTTAGAATATAAGGACAGGCAAAGAATATATATATATATATATATATATATATATATATATATATATATATATATATATATATTAGGGGTGGGAATCTTCTACTATCTCATGATTCGATTCGATTCCGATTTTGAGGGCTACGATTCAATTCAAAATCGATTTTCGATTCAAAACGATTTGATTCATGATTTCTGCTTCAATCTAGAGGTGTGTAAAGGAAAGCTCATGTCAAGCTCAGTCTTCCCAGGCATTCGGTAAAAACCAAAATGAGTCCAAATCTTTGCCTTCAACGAGGACGGGGCCGGTTGAATTTCTCTTTCCTCCTCCATTGCGTTTCAACTCCCGCGTCGTTTCAAAATAAAAACCGACAGCCAGCGGATTAAAAAGAAAAAAAATTAAACTCGATTTTGGAACATTTTAAATCAATTTTGAATCGTAGTAAATGAGAATCGCGATTCTTATGTGAATTGATTTTTTTGCACACCCCTAATATATATATATATATATATATATATATAAAATTTCAAATATCTAAGATGACACTCAAGATAAAGCAGAGTACAGTAGTTAATACATTAATAAAATTACTTTATTAACAAAAGAGCAAAAACAAAATCAGTGTAAGACTAAAACAACAGAAAAAGAAGCCCATGAAGTGGACAATAATAAACAGAAGGCGAAGATAAACACTGAGGTTAATGAGAATGAAAGAATCCGCTTGGAATGATCATCTCAAGCTAAAGCCACAGGAAGGGAAGAAATTGCAAATAGCAAAAGGAGACCACACATAAAATAATATTTTTACACATTCTGCTGCCACAAAATAAAAGCAAGAAAGAACTGGGCTTACTTTTGTGTGCTTGGGTCATCTTGTCTGCCTTAATTGTGGCATCCTTGATTGCCGTGTGGTACTCAAGGAGGAAGGTTTTCTCACGTTCAAAGTAATCATCAACATCCTTCTGTGTTGCTGCCAAAAGAATCTCATCCGTGGACTTGTTGAACCTCTTGAGGAGACCCTCAACTTTCTCTTTCTTGTTTTTCGTTCTGACTGACAACTATTGAGGAATCAATCAATTACAGGCACAGGACATGAATCACACAGTAAATTATCTAGTAAATCAATGATGAAAAGTCTAATTAAACATTGAATAACTATGGGACAGAACATCAATTGCTTCTAAGAAACATACTGGATTTGTATTGCACTTTTGACAAAGAACAATATATAGATAGATGGTATGAAGCAGCAAATGTTCACAGACATGTAATACTCACATCTTGTTCATACTCTAGGAACACTTTGAAATTGTGGTCATTTCTGAACACAGTGTGTTGAGCTAATCTGGTGAGGAACACTTCATGCATCGCAACAGTCTTCTTGAAGGTGGCCAAGTATTCCCTGCAAATAGGATAACCTAATAATTACTACTCTTGACTACCTCTACCCTGCACTACTTTCCCCTTCACAAACTTTTGATAGAATTAGCTATAACCTAGATTTACTTTAAATAACTTCCTGACACTAAGAAAAATATTTGCAACCTCAATATTGTCATTAGAATCAATGTATATTCCAATAAATGATAATGAAATGGTGATGTTTACAATAAAAAAGAAAGTGGCTTAATTTAGTAGTAATCAGGGATCAAGCAGATCCCAAACCCTAACCACCCTAACAACCCACCCATCATAGTCAGGTCAGATATCAGTTATGCACAAGATCTGCAGCACAGAAACCAACCACTCCACCTCAGTCAACTCTCTACTCACAAACAACTCTGAGTTATTCATTCCTACACCTGCATAGCTACTTTACTATAGGCCTAAGGTAAATATCACACACATAACCAGAACTTGGCACTACATACATTAATACCAAGTTTTGAAAAAATCTGATTAATATAAGTAGCATAATATGTGAAATATATCATTACAGTACATACAAAACACACTTCACAACAATACACCATCCTCTCATTTGGACATAAATGTCAATTCTACCATAGCAAGTGTTAATATATTGTTCTGATGAAAGAACAAATCAACACATTTCAAATATAATGAAATCATCAAATTTTCTATCAGATGAGTATTTTTTGTTTACACGGTCATAAGTGAAAACAACTTAATATTTTATTGTAATCAAACCAATTTGTTACAGTATTATTACAACACGTTCATGGATCACCCAGAAAATACCAAAATGACTAGCTGAAATTAAACAAATAATTAGTACCAGTTAACATCCAGGGGAAAAGATTAGGAAGGCCCCAAGACAAGTGAGAATAGCAACAAAATCAACAAAACTACACACGCTTCCAGCTCCTGCTTCATCTTGCTGAACTCCTCTTTGGTCATGCTGCCCTCACCCTCTCCCAGCTTCTGAAGTTTCTCCCGGGAGGCATCAAAGTCAGGTCGGGGAGGAGGAGGAGGGATCTGCAAAAAATAAACAAGAAAAATTTTGTCATCTGTAACACCGTTCTTCACACAAAATAAAGGATATGATAACATGAGCTGGTTTGTCATCAATAACAGTCTTTTTGAGAAATAAAAAGCCTGACACAATCATTTCATCAATCAGTCATTCAATATAAAACTATTCAAAAGAAAATTATCACACCAGACAATTTCTTTAATCTTTCACTGCTTTGGAACTCATTTGGTGAAAATATAAGCACTGTATCAAAATGTATGCAAGGATTGAGAAAGAAGAAGCACGTGAGGATTTTGTCTTTTTTATCCTACAACAAAATTAATTGAAGAAATGAATAAAGGAATATATTTGTCTATTAGTGAAAGAGTTCAAAATTATACTATCCCCACCATTTTATCACTTCCATTTGAACAGTCAAGTTTTGTTTTGTTTTTTAATCATAAGTCACAACTTATGCAGAAAACAAATGCAATCCTAACTCAAAAGCTTACAATTTAACTGTATTCAATATAAAATGAGAATTACTTATGCAGGACCTAAACCTTTTTGGGTTTTTAGAATTGTCAAGATATGGAATGCAATGGTACCTTAGTTCAGACACTGAAAACCATGATCCACTATATTTATATGATGTCTGCTCTGTGTGTGAATGTTTGACAAGGGGGAGTAATGGGCCAGCTGGCATCCCTAGGGAGAGATAAGTTATCCACAGGGGGAGATAAGATGCACTCTCTCACCTACTCAGGCTTTACACTTCAGGCATTATTTAATGATTTAGCTGGACACAAACTGTATACATGTACATTGTTATTCATCCTGTAATACCGAACAATAACATCATTCATACTGTTGCAATACATGTCTTGGTGTACAGTCAAAATGTGAATTTATGATATTGTTAACACATGAGCTTTAAATCTTATAAGTTTCAGGATAATAGAATTCTATGAAAGAAATTCTCACTTTATATCAACCCCTACAGTGCTGAAGGGTGCATGGAGGTGAGAAGATAAACGGCCAGTCTATATTTCAATCCCAACATGAGTTTCTGAACCTGTATGAAACTGACAAGTGATAAGCAAAATATATATGAAAATGCATCCCAGTAGTGAAGGAGTTCAGTGCACATTTACATAGTACAAGTACAACAATCATTTACAAAATATTCATCATTTAGTATCAATTTATTACCTTCAGAAAGACTATTTCTAACAACTGGAATGTACTTAACACAGCAGAACCTATCTAACTAAGGTACTGAAATGACACTCACAATGTAGCCAGCATAGTCTTCATTTTCGTCAAAGCGGTCGTGGAGCCAAATAAATTCTTCATGTTGCCTCACCACTGAGAACTCTGGTTTGGCATAATCTGGCAGGGTCGTCTGCAACAACAAACAACACACAACTTCAAACATCACCCTTTCACCAATTACCTTTACAGTATCAGTGGAACAAATAATGCAAGGCAATCACAATCTGCATAGCTACACTAACACACAGAACTTACTTTAGTATGGACGGTAAACTTCACTTTCTCCCTCTCACTCAAGGCATCGGAAATGTCAACTTGCAGGGTGCTGTCATTCAGGTCCACAGTGTCTGATCTCCCACTCTGTAACAACACAATTAACTCATTATCTTACAAGGAAAATGAATTGCGTTCAAAACTAAGTAAAAACATGAGTCATGTTTTTTCTATATATGTACTGCTTTAAGTGTAGTTATCCATGTCACAAGTGTATAATGTGAAAAAAGTCATTCTTCATTTTGTGCATTCTAGATATCTACACAGCAGTTGGTACTGATTCCAGAAGATAATTACAGTATTCCTATGAGACCTCACCTCAATTGTACAAAAATAGTATTAGGTGTTGTACTGCCTTGTATATTTGTCAATGAAACTAAACTTGCAAACCTCCCTCTTGAAAGACAATTAGTTAAGTTTTCACATAAAAACACTTCTCAGTCTCATAAAAGTTCAGTTCAAGCTCAGATAAAGAACTTACAATACATAAGATATGCAGCTTATGCAGAAATAGTTATACACTTAACTTTTTATACAACCCATAACAAAATGATTAATATAGAACATCTTACATATGAAAAAAAACTTGACAACCCTGCCTCTGGCCTTAGTTTCCCAGCCACTTAAGGCAGTCAGCCACCCTTACTTCAACATAGAGGCAATATGCATGCATCACTGCCTGCACTGTGTTGAGACTCTCCTCTCATCCCTCCCAGGCTACAATGAAGGACCACCACCAAAACTAGATCAAATAGCCCAGGACATGCTTATTAATGCACCCACAAGAATGATGAATTAATTGAAGGAGAAAATATGCTACTCAGGCACATTACACTGACATTCTGTTGTTAGAATGAATATGAAAATTATCTTTACTATAGTTTTCTAAATTATCCCTCTTTATAAAATGTACATTCCAAATACACAAACACACACACACACACACACACACACACACACACACACATATATATATATATATATATATATATATATATATATATATATATATATATATATATATATATATATATATATATATATATATATATATATATGGTTATTGGCACAAATATAGTTTAGCTCGTATCATATATTTTGTCATTTGAAAATCTACAAACCACAAAATGATTTTGAGCATTCTTTAGACATACAAATATAGGATACCATAATGTCAACTCAAGAAAATGGCAAGCTGCATAATCTTCTCTGGCATTGGGACTTTTATGGCAGCAATTGTAATGGAGCAAAATAGTGCCATCCTATCAAATATTAATGTCGTCCCAGCTCAGCTTCGATTCCCAGTGGTGCATTGATAAGATAAACTGCTTTGTGTGCATCCATTGAAAAAACACTCACACATATCCCATTCACATTCAACCACACAGTTATGATCAAGCCAGATTCTGTCTGTTAAATACTTCAATAAAAGCAAATCTAAAAATGTGTCTGTTATTCTTGTCAGGATGAATGGTTTAAAAATGTGTTATTTCCAGTCAGGATGAATGTTTTAAGAGAATGCTGATAAGGCAAGAGATTGATAAGTTCAACACCACGCCAACTCATCCTCCAAGGCACATCACTGCAACGGAGAGCCAATCAATACATTCTTGCAATCAACACGCACACACCAGTGCAACTTGTGCAAATACAGACAACAGTATCTTTGTTCAGAAAAATTGTTGCTGAATTATAAAATTGACCTTGAAAACCATAATTACAGTAGAGCACCTACACACAAATACCTAAATACAATACAAATGGCATAGACACTTTAATCTAGAAGAAAAATCCCCAAACACAAATGTGGTGCTTTGGCCTGTTTTTATAATATTTAAGGAAACAAATAAAATGGAAATTGGGGAAGACTCAGTCTATAAATAATATTTGGAGATTTTGAGAGTAGACTGACAATACAGCTTGCCAGCAGTCCAAATGCCTCATTCATGGCAGCCATGCGTCTCCCATGTTGTTGCTAATCATGTGCTCGCTCTTTTACGTACTACTTTTCCTGTGCCTGCTACAATGTCCACAAAGAAGCTGACAGTCACTGGCATGAGATGAAGGACTATATCACCAGTGCAGGAATAGTAAACCTCATCAAGACATCCGGCCAGTTGTCCTTCCTTCTTTATTTTAGTCTTTAATAGTAACTGTCATAAGACTTTTAGCACTTAATTACTGAGAAATATCCTTTATTTTATGCTCAAAACAAAGGTTAGTCCACATTATGAGACATGTTCAAACATATCAGTTTACTTTCTTCATCTTAATGGGAAAATTCATTCTGAACACAAATTTTCAGATATGAGTTACCTGTTTGAATTAAACCTATTTTCAGGTGTGGTACAATACTTCCATCAGAAAATTGTGAAAGCAGTTAAGATAAGATACTACAGCATAGGAGTCCTTTAACATAGGCAATCACCATTATGAAGACGGCAAAGCACACACCTTACCTATGCTTGCCACTATGTACTCTCAACTTCCTCCACAGCATGGAACTACAAACCAAGCAACTACACAACCACTGACTGACACTGACAACTACTGACAAGGCTGGTGGAATTTTCATCCCCTAACCAGCTAATACCACTATTACCAGACTATTCACTATACTGTGTGACAACAAGCCAATGCCAGGAACAAGATAACCGCCCTTAAAACAACACCATTTCTTAATCCAATAATCATTTCTCATATATACGTGAAATCAATGCTCTTCTACCAGGCACAGTCAAATGTACTGTCATCCAACACTTATTTCTTCTCCAGTCCTCCCACATACAGTTTACCCTTCTTATGGTTATTGTAATGTATCCAACATCTACTACTCTTCCTTTATGTGTCTTCCCTTTCCTTCACACAGCTTAACCACTGCAGCCTTCTTCACAATAGCACTCGGCATCACTTGCCCTTAGCACGAGTAATAACGTAGGGTTTTCTTACTCAGTCTATCCATCCTTCAATCTGGCCATAAAGCTTTTAGGAAAGTATGTCCAAGTAGCTTTAAAACATGAAGCCCTAATACTACCCCTAGTTAATACTTTTATTGCAATATGCCTCATTTTCCTTATTAACAAACCACCACCAGATCTTAGCCTTACTCACTGCCATCTGAAAGCATTTTATCAACTAAAGACTGTTCAATATTCTCTTTTTAATGATCTTCTCCATCTTTTCGTCAATTTTTGTTAAAATTTTGCTGTTTTAGGACTATGCTGTGGTGTACATCGCAGTGAAATAGTTAATACAATGAACAATGATACAGCCTGCCACACCTTCCACTGGTTTGTGACAGTCATGCAATTCCTTTCAGATGTTGATTCAGACAGCGGTCAAGACATGCTCTAGTCATTCACCACCCTGTGTTTGTCTCACCTACATGTATTCAATTCTATATTTCACGTCAACATTGCAATTACACGTGTGGCAGGAGGCACATCAAACCCAATCTGTACTTGTATTTGAATGCATCAGTGATTCAGTAAGGACAAGGGAGAAGAGGAGAGGAAAAGAAATGAATGAAAGTGAGGAAAAGACATCTTATCACACAGCTGTTTGTGGTGGAAAAGGAAAGGAACGGAAGGAAAAGGAAGAAATATGAAAGAAATGGAATGGGGTGAAATGGGAATGAAGTAAAGATGGGTAAGACAGGAATTTTGCATCTAATTTTCACAGAGTCTGACTGGCGGGATGGAAAAGAGAAAAAAAAGAAGGAAGGAACGACAGGGTAAGGCAAGGGAAGGGAAGGAAGGGGAGTAAGGGGCGGGCCAGCGGGAGGGAGGCGGTAGTGGTCACAAGACTCAGGCGGTTCATTAACACCAATTAACCAGGGCTCTCCTACCTTAGTTCCGTTCGTCTCGCTGGGTAACACGTCCTCCATTCCGTCCTGAAACGATACAGGTGCCATTAGCCCAGTGAAGAGGTGGAAAGGTGGGTTATTAAGTCAGAAATGAGAGTAAATATGAGAGCCGCGCGCTGAGCTCCGCCTACCATCATGGCTGCACAATAAATGACTGGAGGGAGGCAGGCAAGTGTCAGCTCGCCACGGAGACAGCTGACACTCGGCACTACATCCACCACGGCCTCCACACCTTCACTACAAAGGCCTGGATCTCATGAGGGGGGCGTCAATCTGGCCCCACCATGAGATCAACAGGATAAACAAACTGTGATCTATTATTTTCCTCTCAAAAGATGATATTCAACAAGTATTTTCTTGGTGTACTTGGGCTTACTTTCTATTTTCTATGGGTAAATGATAGAATGTGATTATGTTAGTTATAGATGGTATTCTGATTAGCCTATTCAATGAATAGAATAAAAACATTATATATAAGTAAGCCCTTGTTTTCTTAACTATGTATATTTAACAAAAATTTCCTTGTGTCCTCTTATTTTCTTTCTTCATGGCAAGTGAAAGTTACGAAGAGCTGCAAGTGCTGCAAACCAAAAGTTCACGTGATCTACTAAATCTTGAAATCTTACAACTTTGTTCTCTGTCCACTCACCCTCTTTCCATTAACAATTTCCTGTTTCTGCTAGTTTGACCTGCCCAGTCTGTGGCACTGTCTATCTTCTTCCTTCTTTACCATCTCGTCGTCATCGTCTTTGTGTGTGTGTGTGAAGGTGTGTACATCGCTGACAATGGCACTTTTAAATATTCTCTGGTTCTCGTTCGTCCATTCCTCTCTTTCGTTTTCATATTCTCCTTCCCCTCTGTCCTTTACTGTTGTTCTTTTTTTTTTTCTTTTTTTTTTTACTTAGCTTCCCCCCCCTCTCTCTCTCTCTCTCTCTCTCTCTCTCTCTCTCTCTCTCTCTCTCTCTCTCTCTCTCTCTCAAACATTTATCCGCTGGGGAAGATAAATTCTCATCATGATATGCAAGCAGCTGGTATTAGAATGCATGTAACTAAGACCAAAAGTTATTTCGTATTTTTTACCTTGTGTGTACGAGTATGAAACTATTTATTAGCTTTAGCACAGCTGGTATCCTAGCCTATACGTATACCCCTATATTCAGTGGTATGGATGGCGTCAGGAGTATCATGTGTCTTGAGTGAAAAGAATACTTTACTGTATCTAGTGGACTTCTTATGGTGAATGCGGCTCATATAATCTTTATAAATACCGGTGGAAAAAAAATGGAATAAGAATGATCTCATCTGTATCTACCGATGTGGTATGCATATAGTTTCTACGAAATAAATGTGAATGTAAGTATGCAGATATGATGATCAAGGCGTAATGCTTCGAATACAGTTAAGGCGATTGGCCATTTCATGAATAGTAATGCCCCTGAAACGTATGAATTGATTCACAGGTGTGGTGCATGATGATTATCACGGGTTCACGTCAGCTGTGGTAATATCCCCAGCTGTGACGACAGACTCACTAGAGGAGAACAGAACTCTTGGGCTGTGACTCTTGTTCCCCTTGTTCTCCCTTAATGTTCCTATGTTGGCCACGGCACCGCTGAGACTTGAGGCTTGATGAAAGGTAAAATATAATATGAAACAACAACAATTGATGGTTAGTTTGGGAGTGTGTGGCAGCCGTGGCTGTCAAGGAACATAATAAGTAGACCTATATTAGAAATGTACCAGATGTTTACATACGCATTCACATTTTATGAATGAAAATGTGGATGTAACGGATGTATTACAGAGTACAGTGGTTAGAGAGTTAAAATTCCATTTTTCAAGAAAGCAGCTAATAGTAAAAAGAAGAAAAACAAAAAAAATAGCAGAATATTAAGAAAATAGAAAACAAACAATAGGAAAAACAGGAAAAAAATAAGAAAACAGAAAGAGAAGAGGACAAAGACACAAGGAAAGTATTGGGAGGTGATTAGGAGTAGATGAGCAAGAGGGAATTAATGCAAGAGTGTGTAAGTCAAGCAAATAGGAAGAAAGCAAGAAAGCAGCTAATAGTAAAAAGAAGAGGAACACAAAAAAATTGTAGAATAAAAAAAAATAAATAAATAAGAAAACAATTGGACAAACGGGAAAAAAAGAAAATAGAGGGAAAATTAGAAAGATAAGAGAGTAAACAAATGACAGAAAAGAAAAACAAACAAAAAAATAAATAAAGAGAAATATAATAAAATAACAAATATACAGAAAATAATAAAAGAAAACATTATAAAAGCAAAAGATGAAGAGAAAAGCAGAAAGATAAGGAGAACAAACATACCCAACACTCCCCTAGTGCAGTGAGGAACCCAATACCCACACATACGTCAGTGGCAGCAAGCACTCCCTGTCTTCCTGCTTGCCGCCACTTGCTGTCTTCATTACCGCAGCCTCCCATGTTGTGTGGTGTCCCACCTCTGAAGAAGAAGGAAATGGGTTGCCAGAATATTGGACGGTGCAGGATTTCTAATAAACATATTTATTGTTAGTGATAGGAATGGAAGAGTCTCAAAAGGATTCAAAAGGATTCCCTTCCAGATAGGGAAGACTGACCCTTTTTTCCAGTCAGGAGGAATGGTACCTGAATGCCATACAGTAATGAAGACAGCATGCAACCCAAGGATCATGGCTTCACCCCGCCAGCTTTGAGCATCTCCACACTGACGTTACAGACGCCAGCTGCCTTTCCACCCCTTAACTTTGTTTGCCACAGCAGCCCTTTTGACTTCTTCAATAGAGGGTGCAGTTTCATCAATGGGTGGATCAGCATCCAGCGTCTGCACTCCCATTCCTCATTCCTCTACTTCTCTTCTCTCTAAGACCCTGTCACTTTTCTCCCGCAGCTGCATAAATGGTATCTTCCATACAATACTTATTTCATCACACAATACAAAACCTGGACCTGATGGTGTCCCTCCTATTGTTTTCAATAACTGTGCTTCCTTGCTTGCACCTTGCCGGGCCAAACTCTTTCAACTCTGTCCATCTGTCTGTCGAGTTTCACCTTTTATTCTTGCTGGAAGTTGACTACATTCATCCTGTCCATAAAAAAAAGGGTGACCGTTCTAATCCCTCAAACTACCACTCTATAGATTTAATCTCCTGCCAGTCTAAAGCTTTTTTTTTTTACCTATCCTCAATAGGAAGATTTTTAAACATCTTTCAGAAGGAGGCTATAGACTCCGGTCCAAATGATCATTCAGAGGGTGCTGGAGGGCAGAGCAAATTTAGTAGTGTTCAATGCCTCAAAAACTTAATTTCTCCTTCTACCAACTCGATAAGACTTTCCACACAACTATCCCCTCTTCTTTAATGACACGCAGCTATACCCTCTTTTCTACAATGAATATCCTCAGTCACTCTTTTTACTCATATTCCAAACTGGAAACTTCATACCTCATCTCTCACTAAAACAGCTTCTATGAAATTAGGCGCTCTCAGGCGTCTCCGCCAGTTTTCTTCATCCCCCCAACTGCTAACACTGTATGGAGTGTGGAGTATGGAGTACTCTTTGCATGTATGAGGGGCTTCCACCCAGACAGCCTTATTAAATAGGGTGGAATCAAAAGCTTTTCGTCTCATCAACTTCTCTCCTCTAACTGACCTTCTTCAGCCCCCCCCTCCCCCCCCCCCTCTCTCTCTCTCTCTCTCTCTCTCTCTCTCTCTCTCTCTCTCTCTCTCTCTCTCTCTCTCTCTCTCTCTCTCTCTCTCTCTCTCTCTCTCTCTCTCTCTCTCTCTCTCTCCGCCAGAATATTGCATCTCTTGCTATCTTCTATCGCCATTTTCATGTTAACTGTTCTGTTGATCTTGCTAACTGCGTGCGTTCAGACTTTCTTGTTCCTCTCGCCCCTATTCTGTCCACCTCTAGAATTCAGGAGTTAACCATTACTCCCATTCATTAATTTCTTCCAAACAACTTCCTTGTATATGTGCATAGGTGTACCATTGGGCTTGATCTGGATGTAATGTGCTTTATTGATTGATTTTATACATTAATTCAATGGGTTTTTATCATTTGTATATTTTGGATTTAGTTATGCAAGTTTATGAGATGAAAATATGGACATGTGCAATTGTATGAGTTATCATATTCAATAAGAATTTATGTATAGTACTTGTGTCTTTCCATGATATGTACATATAGGCAAGAGTCTCTATGTATGTGTTGTATGTGTGACATGATTTTATTTCTGTATGCACATGTAGGTATATCTGCATAGGTGCAACATTGGTGTTTATTTAACTGTAATGTGCTTCGTTGATTGACTACATTCTTTAATTAGATGTACTGTGATTCATTTGCATTTTTTGGTAATACTTATACAGGTTTATAATAAAAAAAAAGTTTGGATATATGCATATGTATGAATTATTACACGTAATATGAAATTATATGTCTAGCATGTATGTTTATGCATATGTGTACGTCTGTGTTTATACATTGAAATATACTTCATATATGATATCAGATATTAATCATATCTCCTGTGCCTCATCTTTAGTGTCAGGACAATGCAGTAAGGCGCTGCGCCTACCATTGGGACTTATAACCAATCTTTCATATCAAACAGAGCTACCCTCGCTCAACCACCACAAGTCTTGTTTTAAACCATAATCAATGAAAAATCACCCTTCAACATATAACTCCAAAACATTTTGCAATAATAGTACTAGAGATTACACACTTGAAATATAATTAATATATCTTACAAAATGACAGAAAAGAAACAATATGGCTAACACACACATACACCCCGCAGCTCTCTCTCTCTCTCTCTCTCTCTCTCTCTCTCTCTCTCTCTCTCTCTCTCTCTCTCTCTCTCTCTCTCTCTCTCTCTCTCTCTCTCTCTTGTTTTGAATACATACATACCTATCATATATGTGTCTGAAGACCCCTCCACTGTTTCCTGCACCTCTCCAGCGTCTATCTTGCCTCCACAAGCAGCCATGGCGAAGATAAAAGGTTTGCCCCCCTCTCACCTCGGGAACGAAAGATTATGTGGCAAGATGGACCAGAGAGCGAGGCAATGAGTGAAACAGAGAGAACCCGCTTTACTCATTCACTCACCTTGTCTATTTTCAAAGGCCACACAGATCAACACACGCGTTCTCAAGAGTGTTTTTCCTGTTGTTGAGGTAAAAATGGTATTAAACTGTCACTGGAAACCTAATGAAAAGTAAAAAGCTTGTACCACATTCTATAGAGCCTTTGGAATGTAGTAGTGTAGGTTCGAACTGCAGGTGTTTGATTCAATGTGTGTGTGTGTGTGTGTGTGTATAATTCACATCTCTAAAAGCTGCTTTCCTATGACTTTGTTTAACTGACTGGTGACATTACTGAAAACGTCTTGTTATGTTACACTGCAAAGTTCCCGCCAAGCGTGTGGAGAAGATACGTGACGCGCGTCGGAGAATAAGGGACGTCAACACAGTCCACCGTCAATCGTCATGGCGTCTACTCTGGAGAGCAAAGTAGAGGAGCGCAAGGACAACAATGAGAAAACTGTGGACAGAGAGAAAGTAAGTGTTTGGGGAGAGTGTTGTTGAAGTAATGGCAAGCATGCATATAATATTTCACTAGTAGTATCTTCACCTGAGTGTCTTGGAGTCTGAGGCTAAACAGGCGGCGTGTTGCTTGCAACTTGCTCAATCTGAGAGATTGTTGATGCCATAAGGTTCCAGTGGACTTGGTGGGTTGGACAGGCATGGGAAGGTTTTTGGTGGGAGGGAAGGGTGGGCTTTCTTGTCTGTGGCTGTCCCCTTGGGAGAGGCGGGTGGAGGGAGCAGCGAGGTGTCATGATTCATAAATGTTAACAGACCGGCCGGGTATGATTCACATGTGTGGTTCTAGATTACCACACGTGTCACCATTACCCGGAGAACAATGTTTGCCCTCTGATAACCATGCTGTGCTAAGGTAACCAGCATGGACAGATACAGGACACACACACCTTGGTAAATGTGGAAGAAGGCGTTAGGCCGACATTAAGTAATACGGAATACATTAATGTTTTTACTATGATGCCTAGAATACGAAATGAGCTCTCCTGCCTGTCGGAAATCTTTTTGGAAAATTCTCCCAAGATCTAGAGAAAATCCCTTGATTTAGGGATAAATCAATAGAATTCTCTTTACATACAGCTAATGATGCATTCTTATTAAATCAAACCTAAGGTAATGCCTAACCTACTGCAACCTGTTGAAAATCCACCTTATTCAATGGAACACTGGAGATTACCTCTCATGACGATGCAGAGAGCCAGCATCATGTGTAGCTTAATAGTCAACAATAAATTTGAAATAATTAACAGTGCAACCACCACATGTGGCCATAACACCCAAAAGAAAGGTACTAAGCATATACTTATAGAACACCCTTTGACTTGAACACTTCCCAATCCGAACACATTTGGCAAACAAATTTTGACCTCCAATCCGAACGCGGCCTCTCAATTCGAACACAAAAACACGTGGCGGCTGACGCCGCCTTCCCGCTAGTTGGTCGGTCTTGCTTGCACATCTTCGCCGTGAACACCTCTCTCTATTGCGACTCGGGAACGGCTTTCAAGTCACTCCGGGCCCTAGTTGCCTTGGTTACTCCAGCCCCCAACCCTGGTCACTTCCTACCTACCACCCCAGTCAATGCGGATTTCTACTCTGGGCACGGGCAAAGTTATCTACTAATGAAGATATGTTTAGTATTTTAAACAACCAATGAAGAACAAATTGTTAAATATCATTGTCATTTGCGCAAACTATGAAGATATATCAATTTGCATTTTTATACAATATTATATACTTTTCTTGAAATAATTCTTGATTAATCCAGCCCCCAACCCTGGTCACTTTCTCCCACTGCAGTCAAATGCTTCCTAATTCGAATTTTCGCAATTCGAACAGCCAAAAAGAACGAATTAAGTTCAAATCAAGAGGTACCACTGTATTGAAAGAGTATCATAATTATATATTGGCCAAAGACCATCAGTTAATATAAGTGAATGTAAATAAATGTAAAATCCACCCAATCTATATATGAGACAGTGATTAGAACAGTGTGTCAAGTGCCCAAACCGTTTTTTATACCATTGTCTTCCCCCAACATTCTTCTATCTATCTCGAGAAACCTCAGGGACTCCATTGTTCGAATGATTATAAGGTTGAAAATTCATTGTTGTGAGGATGTATATTAAGCCTAACCACATAGTCGGGAAACTGCATTTTTCTCCGTTTTTTTTTTTTTTTCTTCTTTGCGCTTAGTGTACTGTTCTAATCACCGCCTCATATACACCATGAGTTCAGTATATATATGAGGCTGCTAGTACACCATGAGTTCAGTATATATATGAGGCTGCTAGTGACACAGTTGGTCAAGTCTAACTTTTCATAAAATCGCTTTGCACACCACAACCACGTTACGTCCCTTTACTACATGTTCAAACAAGATAAAAGCCATAAGTGGCCACCGAAAGGTAAAAAATACTAATTCTGTGGGTGGCATTGTCACTTGCTTGGTATGGTTATATGCTTGAGACATAAATTTATTGGTTACCATTGAAAATATTGGCCAGTGAGATTGAAATTTGCAGTGTTAGGCTGGTAGTTGTATGGAAATAGTGTTGAGTCGCAGGGAGAAAAGTCAGAGCCAACTGTGCAGCCAGTCAAAAGTGTGGAAATTAAATTTATAATTATATGTTTTATGATTTTACTGTGACACATTTCTCCAGCTCTTGTATTCTCAGTAATGTAATTCACTAAGCGCTTCTTGCTTCCGAGAGCAATGACTTGCCATAATGCATTGTGTAGGCTGTACTTGGCCAATCACAGCACACTAGAGACTCTTGGTCAGTGTGCTATTTACCATCATGTGAGTGTTTTCTTGTGTGTTTTTTTTTTTTTTTGTTTATTTATTTATTTATTTTTTTACAACAATGAGAATAACAGTGAACATGATGCTGCTGAACTTTCCTCTTGTCTTTGGTGTACATTTTATTCTTTTCATAACTGACTTTTTACAATATCTATGACAATACTAGAGTACTATTGAACAGTGTGTATTGATACAGACATATATGTATAACTTAACCCTTTCACTGTGATACAAGACAGTTAACAACATCAATAGCAATGCATGAGATCTTTATTAGCATTCTGCAAGAAAAAGAATGCATGAAATAGTGTGTATATATATATATATATATATGCAATTTCTACCAAGTTTATATATTTTAGGTAACTATGGAACAAGTGAAGATGTAGTAGAGTGATGAGTTATTAAAGAAAGATGTAGCAAGTAGCAGTTAAAGGGTTAAAAAAATGTAACATTGATGGTGATATCCTTTGTTGGTTATAATACTGGTTAGTACAGTTAGTATAGTGGTGTGGTGTGTGACTGCAGTCAACAAAACATGTATTTATGGTTTCCACTTTCAATGTACCTACTGTCATGGTATTGCAATAATCTTACAATACATTCTTTATGCTATAAAACAAAAGAGAACTTAGTTTTCTTTGTTCATTAAGGAGATTTGGCATGTTGAAGGTCATGAAACTTTGAATGTGTTTTTATCAATTTTTTGTTTTTGGTACTTGACCAGCTCTTATTTGCCTCCTCATACCGTATGTGCTTTTACTGCACAATTCCTCTGATCTTCACAACTCTCCCCACTCTTGGATTTTTTAAAGTTTGCTCACCTCAGGAGAGGGGCCTAGTGTGAAACCTATTTATTAGTATTAATACTAAATGAGCTATTTATGACAAAGTGTATAGAAGTGTCTTAGAGAAATGTTTGCTTTCCACTGATGCACTCCTTTTTTGTGTCTGTTAGACTGACAGCTTTCTTCATTAATACCTACTCTTCTAATTCACTTTGTATCTCATAAATGTTTATTTTTCATGGTGAAATGATCATATGAATGAAGTTGAATAAGATGGAATATTAAGGTACTATATGGTAATCCATGGCTGAAGAATGGGATCTTATATATTATGTGGCTTCATGTGTTGTACTACTAAGTGAAGCTTGGTTATGGAACTGGATTCCATAACCATGTCTATTTCCTACATTTCCTTCTTTGCACAAATATTCTCTGTCTTCCTTACATGCCATTCCACTGTGCAATATTCCCTATGCTGACAGTGCTACTTTGTATGATAAGGCAATATGAATATAAAACTTTATCACTGTGATTTTTTCCTCACATCACTCCCTCCCTCCAGACGTGCCCCTTGCTGCTGCGTGTCTTCTGCTCCAACGGCCGCCACAACAACATAGGGGAATACCGCAGGGGCAACACTCCTCCTAATGAGCTGCAAATATACACATGGTAGGATGTGGTCTAACCTTTACTCTCAGTTATAGTAATCTCACCATCAGCACCAGATTCCTGTTGCTGTACTATCGATCCATCCTTTTCTCATGCCTGACACTTAATTTTTTTGTAGGATGGATGCCACTCTGAAGGAAATTGGCAGCCTCATCCTGGAGGTGAACCCCGACACTCGGCGGCGGGGCACAGTGTTTGAGTTCCGCCTGGTGTACCCAGAGCTGACCAAGCCTATTCCTCGCATGAAAGAACTTGGTTCCATTGTGATTGGTCAGAAGGGCTTTGATGACAACAAGACCTTAGCTCAGTTAGGGTGAGTGATTAGTTGATAAATGTAAGACTCTTACTAATTGATTAATATCCCATCAAAATTAAGAATACAAAACTCAGGTCCACTCCTCAGGGTACCATTGGTGTGGTATAGACCACAGATCATACAGTCACATACAGTAATATTTTGCACCAATTTTCCTCATGATTTTAGGATGTATTATCTTCCATTCATGCCAAGAGAGCCAAATCTTATTTCCACAGCTTCCATCCAGTACCTTCTTGTTCACCAAGGTTTCAGCATGAAAGAAAATAACCTTGTGAGGCAAATCCTATGGAATGTGCAGCATCTATCTATATATTTATCTGTATTTCATGTTTGTTCGTAAGAGAACAAACATGGTGCAGTAACTGGTACTGGTTGCCTCCTTACTCATACTTTTCAACAGATTCGTGATAGGAGACTTCCTTGACATTGCCATCACCAGCCCTGGCCGGGGTATGCCACCACAGCGAAGGATGAGGCCTTACTAGCAGCTTCGTCCCTGTGTAGGCCGAGGATGCTTCAAGGCTACACAGGAATACCCAAAGCAGAGGCAGATAAGAACTCCTCATTGAACTTCAGTACAATTCCTTTTACTATTAAGGGTTTAGAGAGACAGAATCCTTAATGTTGTAGACTTCACTGTGGCTGTATAGACTTCTAGTATTGAATGAATATCTCTCAATTTTTATTTTTCCTTGGGCGAGTCTTGCTTTCATCTCTGTGTAGGATACTTGATACAGACTCTTCTCTGAGGACCAGTGATACCACATTCATGGAGTGGTGTGTTGATGCTGATGACATTTGTGTCGTCCTAACATGATAGTCAAGGCTTTTGGAAATCCCGGGCCCTGATAATCATATTGGCTCATTTGGTATTGTGTCTGACACACACATTCACTTTGAGTGCTCTAAGAGGAGTTCACCTCCCACCTAAGAACCTCTCATAGCACATTTGTTTTCTCTTCATATCAGTTAGTAAGAGAAGGAAAACTCAACATAGTTTGTATATTCAGCTAATTTATATTCTTCATTGTAAAGTCGAGACCAATTTGGTTATGTTCAGAGCAGAAAATTTGATTAAACATAGTCTTATTTATAAATATTGTGTACTTTGTCTTTTAAGTTGGATTGTATAGTTCTTAGTCTTTGTTATATGTATCTACCCAGCTCACTGAACATCATATCTTTACAGATTTAGAAATATAAAAGCACTGCATTTTATATGAATAAATTCAGAAGTGCATCATAGATTTTTATGATCTTATTAGTTGGAAAATTGGTTTGGACTCATGTTCATGATCTTATTACAGTACAACTATTTTTTAACTTGTCAAGGCCAAGTAGCATATTATAAGAAACAGTACAAGAAATCTTTGAGCAAGTTATCACTACCCAAGAAATAATAATACATGGAAATCTTTGTACATAAGGCTTGCTGTACATTCATATTTACTGCTCATTTTGTAAGGAAACACTGTAGGTGGTCAAGTAAGTGTTATTAGCTTTTCTGGTGCCTTCCTTATCATGTTTGATCGTTTACATTGCTAAATGGGTAGACATGTAGAGGTGGCTGGACACAACCTGACTTGGAGAGCAAAGCCAGAGTCAGGTCACACCACAGATGGTGCAGCTTCACATCACCATGGCTGCTGCCAGCAATTGATTCTGTGATCATCGGGTTAAGGGAACACAAAACACTGCATGGAACATTTACTTTAATGAATGATTTTTACATCAATCTAGTGCTAGAATTACTGTACAGACAAAGTACTTCTGCTGCACTGAATACAACACACACATTACATTCAGACATTGATTTTTTTTTATCAGCTGTAAGGTTACTCAGGTAGGGATTGGAAAGGGAGGGGAGGGGAGGGACTACAGACTTGAACTTTTTGTCATATCATCCTCCTCCTTTTCTCACATATATTTATATAATAGCATCTGACACTGAGTATTGTGGTATTATATAGAAGGCGACACACAAGAGGAGGCAACATGGGGATCAGGAGGGAGTGAGGCAGGGGTGTCTCTGAGGAGTGTTCATATGGCCAACAGTGAACTGTGCTCTTTAAAATTACTCCACTTAAAAGTAATATTATATTCATTAAAATATTATTACTGGTTTGATTCTAAAGGTCTCTAGTGACACTCACTCATTGAAAACCAGCAAGTTCTGTCATCTTTCACACCTGTAGTAGTATGAGACGAGTGGCACAAGGTTGCATATGACTGGCCATCAAACAGTTCACTCTGAGACAGACTGACCTGCTCCTGAGGCATCCTGGATGTGGCAATGCCCTGAGCCAGGATGTCCATGGCTGGCTTTGAGTAACTGACTGGCTGTCTGTTAAGCCTTGTGAAACTCACTTCACTGTATTACATACAGGTATAAGAACAATGAATGGGGACAAGTGAGTTGGGGGAAGTTTTTCAACCAATGGGGTTTAAGAAAGGAGGGAATTGTAATCAGTCCAATTAACAATGAATCATGCACACTCCATTTGTCTGAACTTTAAAATGAACTTGCTTGGGAGGAAAAAAAATACCTTTCTTAAGAGACCAAGTTTAGCAATAAATTTAGCTTAGCTTGGGTCAGATATCTGGTCCATAGGTGTCAGGAGAAATTATTTACAAGTTACTTGACAGATCTATGAATCCAATTGCACTGCACATAATTTTGTTAAGAGTAAGAAGTAAGATGATGCCTGACATCATATAGGACTGACATATATTAGTGCTACACTAGTACTGTACTGGAATGTAACAACCTGCCTCCTAACTTCTACTCCACTAAGTTGTGCTTTAATAATAGTATCCACATGAAAGTCACTACAGTACTAGCAGCAATATACTTTGTTCAGGATTATGTTCACATATATATGATTTCTTTACACAAACAAAAATACTTTAAAAATGGTTAAGATTATGTTCGTATATATTATTTCTTTACACAAACAAAAATGCTTTGAAAATAATACACAACTTACAAATAAAGTACTTCAATGTCTTTTCTTTCATAATGTACAATTCAACAACCTTCCATTGATATAAATCAAAATGATGTCATCAGCAGGGACAACTTGCCCCAAAACACTGAAATACTGCTCAATAAGGGCCACGACTCAGCCCATTCCATCAGTCCTCCATTACCACGCACCTAAGGCTACAATAAATATTTCTTATACTTTTCTAACAACCTCACAACAAACATGGCCTCAAACAAAATGTGTAATAATAATCAAAGCAATTCTAATCATTAGAAGATCTTCCTAGCAACTTGTGAGAAAAGTTATAATTGTAGTAGTAGTAGTAGTAGTAGTAGTAGTAGAAGTGGTAGTAGTGGTAGTAATGGTAGCAGTAGTAGATATAAGTAATGATAATAGAATTATTGTATTAGTGGAGACAACGGTGGTGGCAACAACAAAATTAGTCAACTGGTCCAGCAAAGCAGACCAAAATGAGGTGTTAAGTTATAACTGGTATCATTTTACCAGGAACATTATGCATAACATTTACAAGTTAGTATGTGAAACTAATGTGTGTGTGTGTGTGTGTATGAATGTATGTGCAGTGTGTGTGTGTGTGTGTGTGTAAGGTAAAATAAGTGCATGTTTTAGTTGTAAATAAGACTGTTTCCTTAATATTTGTAGTTGGTCATAATAGTTGCTTGCATTTAATGTTGATGGGACGAGCAGTAAAATATTCCAATAAAGTTAAGAATAGAGCAAACACCTCCTCAAGTTGGTTTAAGAAGTAGTTAAGTAAACAACACATTACCATGAAACATACATATTCATACCTAACTGATATGGTCTTGGCATGTTGCTCCTAGACAGCCTTTTTACTGTTGCCCTTTAAGTAACCCACCAAACACTAGAAGGAAGCTGTAAGGCCCAAACACTAAAACTGGACTTGTAAGGCTGCACAAAAGGTAAGAGAAGCTGATGGATGTTTTAAAATCCCACAATTCTGTGGGGTGGTGGTGCCTATGAGTACGTGGTGGCAGCAACACCCCCAATGCCTGGTGAGTCTGTCTCCCAGTACTGGATGGTACGTGACCTGCTGCAGCCCCCAGACAGGAGGACCCTTAAGATACTACAATGCAGCACTAATTGATTTCATAGACAAGATTGCATTGCTGGCTGTCCCGGTGAGTAATGCTGGCTGTAACTCTTAAATAGATACAACTGTCTGTGGTGTTGCTGTGTGTCAAGGAAATCTAGGGAAGGGAAAAAGAAGAGGTGCAAGAAAGAAAGGGCTGAGCAGATTAGCACCATCTTACCATCGCCACCAAAACCTCACACTTACAAACAACACTCACAAACACACACACAAGTACACACAACTTGTCACACCATGAGCAGGTAAGTGGCGTGGCATGGGTGGTCCAAAATGAGGAGGAGAGAGCCAGGTGCCCACAACTTGCTGCCTGGGAAGTGGGTGAGTGGCGGTGTGACTGGGCCCTTACGAAGAGGTCTTGGTGTATAGGTAGATGGCCACAATAAGACCATACAGACCCAGCACCTGAGGAACACCACATGCATCAGGAAACTATTCGGTATAAATGTCATGTGAGCACAAGTTTTAGTGTCTACCAATAGAAGATGGTTTCATACACAGGCTCCAACTGGTCCCTTTACCCTAGTCACTTCACAATGATTAGCGTCCCTGATCTCATAGAGGCAGTATCTTTGATATACTATAATTTCTTTACAGTTCAATCATGCCTTTAGTGTGTCTACATTGCATAACAGCTAGAGCCAAATGGAATGTAAACTTATACTGAAAGAAGAAAAATAGTGTAATGTGAGACAAGAAAATACAAGAGAATTAGATGAAGAGAGAAGCAAGATGCCTTGATGCAGACATACCTCAGCAAAGATAAGAATCAAGATCATGCCCACAAAGAGACGGGGCTGCTGGGCGGTTCCTCTCACTCCCGCATCACCCACAATGCCGATCGCAAAGCCTGCAGCCAGCCCAGACAGACCCACACTGAGGCCAGCCCCCAGGTGTACAAAGCCACTGCAAAGAACATTTTGTCAGGTCTTCTTCACAACACAAATACAACAATGACCTAAAGATATGTAAAAGGAAAATTATATCTGGATTTAACTAATCATAAAAATCTATCATGAGCACAAGTATTTTGGGACATTTTGCCAAACTATTCTGTTCATCATGATGACAATAAGGTTAATAAAAGCCTCCCAATTAATCACACAACAAAAACAACTTTCCTTTAAATATGAAGTTTTGTGTATGTAAATAGGATTCTATTCTTTTCCTATATCTGTGGCAAGATACAAACCATTTCTGGTAATAAACTTTAAAGGAAATATTTAAAAAAGAAAGTTCACTCTATAACAAGTGCCAGGATTATCATGCATCTACTATAAGCTCTAATAGTGTTTTCATGATGACACAGAATATTAATGTATCTGATGACAAATCTTACTTTCTAGTCATGCCTCAAAAGAATATCTTTAAGTGTTTATAATTCTGTAGTGTTCCATGAATATACTGGAGTTAACTGATTGAAAATGATCCTGTCACAATGCAATCCTAACACACCACTACCAGTTATTACTACTCAATCATCTCCCTCATTTATATTCTGACTAAACTTTTTTTCTTATAAGCAGTGATGAAAAGCATCCCAAAGTCACTTCTCCCTTACTGTAATGCCTCTAATCTGTTGTAGATAATGCTGGGCAAATAGTCTATCACTTATAAGGCTATAATACACACGACCCAAATAAAAATCTGTGGATGTGATCTCTAGTGGTATAATGTTTAGTGCCCCTCCCTTCTCTGTGGCCCAGATCATACTAGTAGAGGCTGTAGCCACTGGCTGCAGAGTCCAGCTTTCCGGCGATGAGCACAGCCACTACCAGGCCGTAGATGGCAATGATACCAGCCATGACAACGGGGATGATGCACTTCATGATAAGTTCTGGCCGCATTACAGACATGGCTGCAATGCCCACACCAGACTTAGCTGTGCCATAAGCAGCACCCAGGGCTGTGGAAAGAAGCAATGGTTGAACTATGATTAAAGAAACACTTACTCTCTACCACAGAAAGGAAAATACATTAGGCTGACAAATATACCACCGCTAAAAATGGTCCTACGTGAAAATATACAGTTCCATTAATTGAAAGACAAATCAGTTATGAAGGAGAGAAGCAAGGCAGAGGATGCCCAGACACAGCTTTGGATCGTGGTATTGTTACATCCAACAGGGTTTATTTGTAGCCTCTAAAAGTAATTATCAACAGACAGACCCCATCACCACTTCCTTAATATTGCCAAGTGTTGTGTGGAAAGGAATGAAGAATGGTGAAGGAAATAAGAGAGAGCTGAAAGTCTCATTAGGGGAGGAAGGCTACAAGGGATATGGTAGACGAGGTGGAGGAACACTGGCCATTATGCGGAGGCAGATAGATTGAAGAAATAATGAAGATATGTTTAGACAGGAAAGGGTGGAGGTTATTCTACCTACTATCAAATTCAAATAAAACCAAAACCTAAAATATGTTTGATCTCTTTTTGACAGGAGACAGTGAATCTGTATTAAGATAATGGCAGTGCAGGAAAATTAGGTCAGTATTCTATGTGTGTCCCTGGTGGTCATATGACAGATAAAAGGCATCTCTATCACACCCTCTACCTTATCAGCTTTATCATTCACTTTACCATCATTTAATTTTGAGCTTTATATAACTGTTTTTATATTATAATTTTTCCTCTCTCACTCCACATGTATTTCTTTTTTTTTTTTTTTTTGCTTTCTAATTTTATCAATACATGGAACAATTTACAGTTCAATGTGAGATATTGATCTTACATGCTGCTTCCCACCTGTTTGTACAGAAAGCCTGCTATGGTGACTTCACTGAGCAGCCAGACATCATAAGTGCACATAACAAGACATAATAAGGAACAATCTCACTCAATAAAAATGTAAAACAGCCACGCAACACTTTACTACATGGCAGAGATGTTTATGTGCATCTTGGAGGACACAGGAGTTCAATGCAGCACAAATACCTCTTGGGCAAAGCTTGATGGCTGAACATACAATACTCAGTTAACTTGTGGTATATTGCATATAACCACTGTGTCTATAAAACAAACCCAAACAGTTATTTCCCTATAGCTAATGGTATTTATCCTCAATATTGCACTCTTTGAAAAGGTCTACATCAATCAGCCTGCACTTCCTTGGTATTGTCAATTTTAACTGGTTAGGCACTGACATCATGTACGTAATTTGAGCCGTCATGAAATGCCAGAAATGATGTGATCTGCCTGCTCTCATGTATTAGTACCGAATATGAGGATTACTATTCAAAGTATGTGAAAGTGTGATCCTACATTGTAAGGAAATATTTGCAGTTTCCTTGTGTGTCCATAAAATAATGAAGCAGCGATCTCTTGCATTTGTTAATGTTTACTATTGCTCTTTGTCAGAAATGCATGACGTCACTGCATATTGTGGTACTATACTCACTGTACTTCATGTTTATGAAGTTAATTCATGCACACAGCTATCATTGACTCATTGATCATTTTAAAAATCACATCATGCCAAAGTTAGATTAGGTTTAAGTTAGGTTCAATTAAATTTGTTTTGGTTTAATTGGTCAGGGATGTCAAAATGACCCAAGTATTTGGATCACCTGAAAAGTCTAAGGAGAAAAATACGACCAAATTTAGCAAAGGAAGAACCTCTTGTAGATATTTACTCTTGCATTGAACCAGTTTGATCAATAGGCTACCAAAAAGTGTGGCATATGCTATAATATCAGAGTGAAGTAATTTACCCCATACTCTACTCAATGACAGTAATACTCACACCAGCACCACTCAGCCATAGCCGGGTAACATAGGGCAGCGGAGAAAGGAGCTGGCCACCCTACCCCAACTGCCCAAGCCCAGGTTAGGGTGACGCTACTAGCCCTTCACCTACGTTCAGTTGAGTATGACCCGTATTATATAATGTTACTGAGGGAAACTGCTGTCACTTTAATAAACTCCACGTTACATAATATCTGGAGAGAGAGAGAGAGAGAGAGAGAGAGAGAGAGAGAGAGAGAGAGAGAGAGAGAGAGAGAGAGAGAGAGAGAGAGAGAGATATGTGAACCCCTAACATAATACGAGCCATCATTGCCCTAACACTCCTTTCCTGACACTCACACCACCACCTAAGTCAACAATCCAGGGCAGGTGACATGGAACAGCAAGAATTTGTTTATGTTCTAAGGTGACAGCTGAACAATCCCACCCAGTCCATTATGTTCCCTCCTCCTGGCCTTATTTCTCCACTCACCGCTGAATATCATGGCCGCCGAAGCTCCCATGGCGCCGAAGAACGGGGAATACACAGGATTTGCGGACATTTTGACGTGCTAAGGGAGTTCTGGCAGGAAAAGCAGCAGCAGAAGAAGCGGCGAGACTCAGCTGAGGGAAAATGGCACTGGTATTGGTGGTAAAGTGTGTCCCGGCCTGCTATTGGCTCTCACTTCTCCTGACGGACCTCTCGCGCCCTCCTATTGGTCCTCCTCTCCAGTATTAGTTTCCTCCAGCCAGTCAGCGGTCAGGTCTCAACGCTATCGACGCCCCACATGATCAATACAGAGGCTCGTGGACTCTCCCCGCCCTGACTCAGCCGCTCCTCCCTGCTGGACGAGGTGGTGCAAACGAGTCTATTCAGGTTGCAGACGACGTCAATGAGTGGCACTTGCATTGACAGATCCCGGCCCGTGTTTTGAAACGCTCCCATGCTGTATTGTCCAAAGTGTCAGCATGTCTCGTCTTGTTTCATCTGACTCTAATGGGTGGTGTAAGAGTTTTCAAGGGAGTTTTTATGCTTCTAGTCATAATCCCATGGCAATACTGCATCGTCGATAGGGAAATAACACGCCCACGAGGCCTATGCTCATCTCTGTAGTCTTTGTAAATGGTCCATATGTTAAAACAAAGCATTTAAGAATACGGGCTTGCTAATTATTCCCACAAGAATGATTTTTCCAAGGCTCCTGACAAGGCAGGTCAGGTTTTCATAGGTGTTTTATTTTCTAATTTATGTAGAATGGTTAGGAGGACAATGCCAAATTCTTTAAGAGTCGGATAACTATAAGAGTCTCAGACACATGGGTTAATGTTTCAGAATGCGGTTGCCGTGCTTTATAATTAGTGTATCTGCAGTATGAAAGGTGTATTTTTTTTAATAGTGGCTAGCGGATATGTGAGATATGTCAAACACGTGGAAGTGACCTAATCATAACAAGTAGCTTGATTTTTTTTTTTTTTTTTTGTACATAGTAACATGTTGATGTTAACTTTTGTAAGCTTTTCTTTTCATCATTTGATTTATACGTTTTTTTCTTTTTTCCCTAGGCTACACTAATTGGAAAAATGAAAGCATTTTAAAGACAAATTTTCTTAACAGTTTCAGCACACATAAATACATATTTTCTCCACATTAATTCCAAACGTATAGTAGTCCTACACCACCTGGCTAATTAATGTCAAGGGCACAAACGTAAGGCAAACAACAACAACAACAACAACAACAACAACAACAAAAGAAAGTAAAAAGAATCAACAGAAAAGATCGCTAGTAAAAGACAAGCAGGAAAAGTTCACCAGGTAAATAAAGGTACATATGTGGCGTTGGAAAAAATAATATCTGATGATTTCCAACTAGGTTTTAAGCTGTAGTCATATATCAGCTTGCGTCTTTTACTGATCTGAAAAGATGTACCCTCTTCAGCCCGTTTACTAACAAAGCAGAGAAAAAATAATACCAACAGTAGGTCTGCCCAAGCGTCATGAAGACAGAACATATGAGTGTAAAGATGGTAAGGAAAACCTGGGTTGGGTCAGGGACACTCTTTACTAACATTACTAACCATGACTCAACCCACGTTTTCCTTACCATCTTTACACTCATTTGTATTACTACTACTGAACAGAACATGTGGTTAAATTGTCATCGAGGAGGAGGAGCTTAGAGAGTGCCTGTCCTCGGGCGTCATAATACTAGAATGTTGATGAATGGAGCACTGCTGATCACTCCGCCTCTCCGCTGTGCCGTGACCGTGTGGAGGTAAACCACTCTCCCAGCTTTGGTCATCATCTGAGGGGTAGTGATGATGCAAGGTAGGGTCATGCAGAGTGCGGTAACTCAAAAACAGTTCCCTCGAGGCCCCGTTGTTGTTGTAGTAGTGGTGGTGGTGGTGTGGGGCCTGGACTGTAGCCTCGTGGTGGTCATGCAGGTTGTCTGGTGTGATGATTGTTCTCTGGAAGGTTCTATGCTTGTTGGTCTGCTGGGTAAGCTCGTAGGAACCTTTCTGGTAGTCACAAGAAAACATTTACATAAGTATACCATATTTAAAAAAATCTTCTTACTCTTTGACGTTTAAGAAAACGAGATAGTTACTGAGGGAGGGTAACTCATGAGTTTTTCTACCTTTTTCCTGTGTACTATTATGGTTTCAGTGCAATATTTCCCATTTATTAATATTTTTCTTCTATTTATACTTTTACCTGTAAGAGGTTCCACATATGGGGTCAGGCAATTACATGCTCAACAACTTAATAAACTTCAGGCGAACTGTCATGCAAGGGAAAATATTAATCTACAGAACGCTAGAAAAAAAAAAAAAAAGTTCTCATTAACAATAGTAGTAGTAGTAGTAGTAGTAGGAGGAGGAGGAGGAGGAGGAGGAGGAGGAGGAGGAGGAGGAGGAGGAGGAGGAGGAGAAGAAGAAGAAGAAGAAGAAGAAGAAGAAGAAGAAGAAGAAGAAGAAGAAGAAGAAGAAGAAGAAGAAGAAGAAGAAGAAGCCCCCTCCAGTGTGGTATATGATCACTGAGAAAATAACTGAAAACAGATCAGAAAAAAAAAGAAAGACAACATGAGTGATTCAAAACAGTATTAAAGAAGGAAAATGTCTAAGATCAGATGAACTCTTACACCAAAGCTCTGCCCACCATGGTTACGCGATGGCAGGCAATAAGAAAACAAGGAACTCATTCATATCGGTTGACAGTGTTTGTACAAGTACTCGCATGCTGCTAGTCACACTACTCGACCAAAGAGAGTACTTGTGAAGGCAGAAGTTGATGTGTTAGGGAATGTCTAGGCAATACTGCAAGGAGCTTACTGCAGCAGAGCTCACAGGGGAGGCTAGTGTGCCACCTTCTCGTGCTACTTAAAATGCATGATCGACAATAATAAGCCAGGCATTTCATTGTTAATTTAGATTGCTTACACTTGTACCGCATGACAGCGAAGGATACTGGTCAGCAAGAAACACTTCATTGTCACAGTCCGTCACATAGTCTTGAAGTAATGATTTCTGCGTAAAAGGCAAATGAACAGATAAAGTTTGGTAAAGAAAAAAAAGAAGTTAGTGAACACACCGGTTGACAGCAACAAAACTGAAATGAGCGAGTCGGTTACATCTTTCAAATCTGCGATACCAGAGAACATTGACTTTTGATGAAACTAACTTTGGGAAACTAATTCACCTTTTGCGCCAAACGATTCACTACATATTCACCTTTTTCAGTCAAGATTCCTTATGGCTCTCAAGCAATCAGCTGAGCAGCAATGCAGCATATCTCCAAAAGACTTGGAAATACATACTTTATATAGGAGAATGATTTAACGCGAGGACCTGAGGAGGCGGGTCCCCTTCGGAGCTTGGTGGTAGGGTGATGCTGTGTGAGGTTACCTTAGAGCGCCTGCAGAGATGGTAGATCCAGCAAAAAAGTAACACAAAGATCACCACCCCGACGAGGACAAGAAGCGGGACCAAGTAAATAGGCTCCTCCCACCAGCTTCTCTTCGGCTGCTCACTCACCTCCTCCATGTTCACTGCTGGAATGTCAAGGTATGATTGTACATGTGTCGCGGCAGGACAGTGATTATAATGTGCCTCAGGAATACTCTACAGAGAGCTTTAAACTGCGAACGTACCTTGCATAGGGAAAGGACGCTCCGTGGAAACATTGCTGCTCGTAGGGGAAAGTCGGCACGGCAGCCCTGTGGTGTGTTCAGAATCCAGACCTTCAGAACACACACACGAGAGAGAGAGAGAGAGAGAGAGAGAGAGAGAGAGAGAGAGAGAGAGAGAGAGAGAGAGAGGTATTACATTTACGTATTATATTGTTACTTTCATTCTCATATAAAATGGATGAAGAATCTTCACAACATTACATCAGTTTGTTAGAGGAGTGATAGTTTGCATCCTCCCTTACTGACCTGCACAGAAACCGCAGCGTGGCTCGGTACAATGACAGGGGTCAGCCATCTCCTCCATGCTGTTCACCTTACACAGTGCCACAGGGCTCTCCCCTCTTCCCCCTATATGTTCCCTAAACTTCACACACCCAGAGATGACCGTTCTGTGCATAGTGAGGTTGTGAGTGGCCAGACACAGGGAGTTCGCAATGGGGTTAGTCATCACTTCAGTGAGCATCACCGAATCAAGAAGACTTTCGGCGAAGAAGGCGCGGCTAAAACTAGACACGATAAAGATCTCTGACAGCTCGAGTGTTGCTCCTCTGCCAAGGATGAAGGACTTTTCATATGCTACGATTCTGGTAATATTCCGCAAGATAACATGGCCGCCGGGTGCCTTAACCGTTACCGATTCTTTCATCAAAAGAAAAGACAGGAGATCAGTCACCTGTAACTTGTTGATAACTACAGCGTTGGGTTCCATTTCTAAGGATCTTGTTGAAGAGACACTCAAGGTTAAGTTTAGGACGGCCTCCATACCCTGTGTTTCTATTTTCAGTTTTCTTGAGTGCTGCACATCCACCCACACATAGGGCCCTGACACACTTTTGGTTTCAAATGTTACATAGTTAGCATTAACTACAAACACTCTTATTCGCAGAGAATGATGATATCCCAGGGCGCTTTCCATGTGGCTATTAGACACATCATCAGCATTTGTGATTTCTCCTGCTTCTACCACCAGCGCTTCTTTAGAGAAAGCCAACTTATCTTGCACGCCATTCACCCTCAGAGTGAAGTCCGTGAGTCTATGGGCGAGAACTCTTGGAGCGATCTTGATCTCGTCCACATTTGTAATGACGAGCTCTTGAAGGGAAGGGCCAAGGCTGTCGGGACACAACCACACGGAGGTCACCTCCCTGAGATGCAGCCTTTCCTGATTCCCTGAAGACTCCAGCAGAATCAGCTCCGTGCTTGCACATTCAGAGGCGCCAAGAAACCGGGAAGATACCAAAGTTAGGTTGTCCTAGAGGTAAGAGATAAAACAATGAATAGACGAGGCATTGCTTTGTGACACTACCAATCACACATCACACCATTTACACCTACCTTGTCTTGCTCCTTAAACGGCTGGATCAGCTGTGTGCCGTTGTGACACTCTCCGTCGATAATGACTTCCACAGATCTCTGAGAGATGAACATTAACGTCAGAGATAATTATATCTTCTTAATTAAATTTAATTATAAATAATCGAAAATCTATAAGTTTGTAACTGCTCTTTTAAGCTCAGAAATGCAAACCTTACCTTAAGAAGAGAGCTGCAGGTAGAGAGAAGCGCTAACCCGCGGAAACAGTCACACATGGTCTCTAAATCTTCCTCTGATCTCGCCACTCGCCCGATGGAACCAAGGCGTGGATGCTCATCTCGATTCCTCCAGCTCCCAAGTAACTCATCTTGCATATTTTCTTTTTCATGTTTCCAGCCAGTATTCTTCACGACAGGAATAGGTTGGTGCTGCTCGATACTGGCTGGACGGTCTCCCTTCACAAGCACCAATGCTATCACAAATGTCAGTGAAAACTCTCTCATCGTTCACTGCAATGTCTACGGAGATAAAAATAAAAGTGAATACTGAAAACTGTACCGTGTTAGGAAAAGCTCAGAAATTTAATCAGTCGAGTGGAAATCAGGTCTTACATAGAGGAAGAGCGAACACTTGCACTTTGTCTGGTGTGAGCGCTCCGGGAAGACTGGTGGCTGGCTCTCACATGTGCCGAGTCGCCTTTTATCAGGATGGCAGTGCAGCGCACTGACTAAGGCCAAGCACCGCACCAGGCTTCCCGTAACGCCTCGCATGGCAGTAATTTTATTTGCTATACAGTTGCGGCGTCATGCACCTATAGTAAATATGGAAGCTGAAAGAAAACATCAAAATCAAACTTAACATGGCGGAAAGCTAACAAGTGAAGGCGCAGAGTTGATACGCACTGAGCTATCAGGACGCTAGTACCAAAAGCAGTGACATTCTCTGTCCTACACCTCCACAATGCTGGCGCCGGTGGTGGTGATGGTGGTGTCACAGTGCTAATTAGAGGTTCCGACTCATGAATTACAGCACCTCAGAGCTAACTTTCCCACTCAAAAGGACACCATAACATTAAAAAGACAACAGAAGTCAATATATGTATATAAATGAATACAAAATAATATATAATTTCTGTACGTGTTTCTGTCCCACTAAAATGGTAAAGTGTCCTACGCAGGAGCTTCCCAGGTGGTGTTCGTCAGTTCCTCGCCCTGCTTGTACCAAACAACTAGCGGTGCAACAGGAATGTGCAGCACCGCATTCTCAGTGTTATTGGTGAATCACGCCCGCCACAAGGATTCTCCACCACCACTATCGGTGACGAGAGGTGTCGTGTTGGCAACGCGTCGAGAGATACATAAACGAAACATTATGAACTTTTGTCCGAATTCTGAAACGTTTTGGTATTTTATCTCGTCTACAATATGTAACAGACTCCCAGTTGTCTAGTCATAGTAGAAGTGATTTGCTGCTGCTGCTGCTACTACTACTACTACTACTACTACTACTACTACTACTGATAATGATAATCTTTTCTTCTTTTCATTGATTAGAATAATCTAAAAATGTCATCAACCAATATGTCTCACATCATGAGAAGTGCTTTCAAGTGTGTTGTATTGATGTCAGCAGTGGACGAGCGAGGAACCTCTACCGTACTGGCAGTGGGAAAACCCAACCTTGGGAACTCTGATGACTCAATTCTGTGACATCTCAAAATAATCCAACCGATGACGCTATAATCGTTACCAAATAAGATTCAGAGGGCTACACCTGCTAACTTATGTACGATTGAAAACCAAAACGAAAAAAAAGGTAAAAAAACAAAACAAAACAAAAAACAACAACTAAAGAATGATTAAATATTTATGGACAAGGGCGGTAACGGATATAGGTTGGTGCATTTATGGCTTCATGCAGATTCCCTTATTTTCTTACGTTTTGAAGCGTGAAT
>CM035194.1:24615809-24619738 GCA_020233015.1 Callinectes sapidus
ATCAGCAACATGGCATCGTGAGTGTCCCCAGTGCATACCTGGCCACATAGAGTCCTGGGTGCTGGGGAAGACGGAGGAAGGATCGACCTTTCCCTGTGACCTTCAGCTTGCCCTTCAGTGCCTTGCGACCTGATCTCTTCCTGCCGCCGACTCGACCTTTAGAAAAGGATGTTTGGTAAAGATATCATTGAATATTAATGATAAAATGGTGATTATATTAAAACAAGCTGCAAAATACCGTCACACTTACTCGTGGCAGTCTTATATATTTTTAGGTACAATCCCTATTCATAAATTTGTATAATCTTATGTATCTCCCAAAATGCCATTAGACCTACTCGGGCAGTCGTGAATATATATATATATATATTATTAATATTATCTATATATCTATATCTATATATATATCTTATCTATATCTATCTTATTATATATATATATCTATATCTAATATATATATATATATATATATATATACACACACACATACAATCCGTATCTATAAATTTGTATAATCTTCCTATGAATCTCCCTAATGAGTCTATTGCATTTATCTATTACTCTATTTGAAAGTCAGCTTCTTTCTATCTCTTTTTCCGAATTTATTTATTGCCCTAATCTGACTTTGCTTTTGTTAGAGAATTACGAAAAAAAAGAAAAAAAGAGAAAAAACCCGCAAAGCAAAATTAGGAAAACGCAAGAGGTAGAATATAATAGACTAAAGGCCTAAAGTATAAGAAAGTGTAAAAATTAAAGTACAAATAAAAAAAAAGTGTGATTGGACGCTTTTAGTGACGTTAGGAAGATTCTATGGAAGTCAAAAGATTAATGGCCAGAGTCTGTACTATTCTAATCCCAACATGAGTTTGGGAAGCTTTAGAAAATCAAACAAGTAATAAGCAGAATGAATATAAAAATGAGTCCCAGTACTGAAGGGGTTAAAAAAAAAGAAAAAAAAAATGAATGCAAAAGCGAGTCCCGGTACTGAAGGGGTAAAAAAAAAAGAAAAAGAAAGAAAAAAAATGGTGTGTCGTATTTTTTCTTTCCCTCATATCTATTTTCAAACGCGTATTTCCCAGTAGTTCCTCCTTCAATCTTCTTCATCACAGACAAGGCGGGACATTGAAAAAACATCATGTCGCCTGGGTGGTGATGATACTGGTCTTGCTGGCTATTAATACACACACACACACACACACACACACACACACACTCTCTCTCTCTCTCTCTCTCTCTCTCTCTCTCTCTCTCTCTCTCTCTCTACTTGCCTCCCCTCCTTGATCCCTCAGCAGCAGTTTCTTCATCACTACCGCCAATTTCCTCCTCGTCTCCCTCCTCCTCCTCTTCCTCCTCTCTCTCGCTGCCATTGTTATTTTTTTGTGCCTTCTTCTTCTTGCCACGTCGTCTCTCGGCTGGCCTTGACTCTTCGTCCTCGTCTTCGTCAGTACCCAAGGCAGGCTGGTCAGCGCCTCCCAGAAGACCACTCGCCAAGTTCAAGTCTGTGAGAGAGAGAGAGAGAGAGAGAGAGAGAGAGAGAGAGAGAGAGAGAGAGAGAGAGAGAGAGAGAGAGAGAGAGAGAGAGAGAGAGAGAGAAGAGAGATAAAACTCATTCATCTGATCGTAGGCAAGGAACATGAGAAGAAAACGGAAAAGAGCCCAACCATACAAGGAAAACAAGCTCATAATATAAGAAAAGATGTGAAAAAACAACTACAAATAAATCCTCTCTTCTATGCAAAAGAAAACAAGCATCACGAGAGGAAAATTTTGAAAGATAACTGCAGTAATTATTCGAGCTGTCACTACTGTTTGTCCAAGTGATAAATAATATGTAACTACCACCAGAAAGCACTTGCATCGAACCCTCTGACAACGAGATAAGAGTCGCGAGCATAAAGGCGAGAGAGGGAGAGAGGGAAGTGAGAGGCGAGGCACTTAGAACACAAGAACGTATCGTAGAAGAACATAGAAAGCTATAAACAAAAATAATCTACACGCAGCAGTGCCAGCATAAGAAGATACCCACTTTTGATCCCCCCTCATAAATCTGTCTTATTCAAACTCCTTATCAACTTTACACTAGCAACACGGTTATTGAACCCACTCTGTTCATTTGAGACCAGTTTCTTCACTCCCTTTTGTAACCAATTTCATCAAACTTCTTCTTCCATCCTGATAACTAACACTGAAGATTTTGCATTTCATCTTTATTATAACTCTAATGCCACTAAAATCTCTCAATCAAATTTTTTCCTAACCTACGTCTCTAGACTAATTAATGCAGGTTCAGAAAGTTCAGTGGTACATAAACGGACTCTGAAAATTTTGTTCATCACTCTTTGCTATAACCCTAATGCCACTGAAAGACCTTCATTAGATTCTCTCTTAACCTCTTCAGTACTGCAACGCATTTTCATATTCATTATGTTTATTATCTAGTTATTTCATACAGCTTCAGAAACTCATGTGGGGAATAAAGTAGTACAGATTCTGGCCATTAACCTTCTGACCTTCATAGACCTTTCCTAATATCAATCAAATGACTTAATCATACCCTAAACTCTTGATAAAAATGTGTTCCTATACTGAAGAGGTTAGGAATGAATAAACAAAATCAATAACGCATCGCTGTGAGTACCATACCTAAGTCACTCTTGGCCTCCTCTCCCAGGTGCTGCAGAGGCTCACCAAGGCCAAGAAGACCCTCGTCAGACACTTCCGGCTCCCCAACGCTCTCGTCCTGGGTCTTCCGCTGCTCCTCCACGTCACAGGAGCGTCCCGGCCCGACCCACGAGGCGCCGGGACAGTGTGCGTGTGTGGTGCAGGCCTGAGCCACAGCACACCACCCGCAGGAGTAAGTGGCGTTAACAGAGGCGCAGGCGGTGCAAGACGAGGCCAGCTGTCCACACGAATACACCTCCACAAAAAAGGAATAGAGTGAAAAAAGACAAGGCAATTATTATTCAAGTAAAAAAGAAAGAAAAAAAAAAAACATGATGTCATATAAGTGGGCAGCTACTTACACGGAAAAAAAAAAAAAAAAAAAAATCCGATTAATCAGTAAATTGGTAAATGATGTAGATAGACAGAAAGATAGATAAATAGATATATATAGTTAGAGTGATAGATAGAGACATACAGATAGATAGTAGATAAATAGACATGTGGGTAGATAGACAGATAGATAAATAAACAACCAGATAGACTGACATATAGATGAACATATACACAGACAAACAGATAGTTGTATGGATAGCCAGAGATCGAAAGTTGTGTGAGAGAGAGAGAGAGAGAGAGAGAGAGAGAGAGAGAGAGAGAGAGAGAGAGAGAGAGAGAGAGAGAGAGAGAGAGAGAGAGAGAGAGATAGCAAAGTTTAGTGGGGTCGGTCTCAAAGATACGACTCCCCTAAAAAATACCAGAGAAAATAGGGATATTTGAAGGGAGACCCAACCATTTCTGAAGTCATAACAATAATCACGCTATGAAGGACACGGACGGCATAAGACAAATCGGCATTACATTTCCAAACAATGCACCTCAACAAACATTCATTACAACCTTTAGCGTGAGTTGATGGGGGTTTTAAGAGCGTTATCATGATTCTAGTGGCAGTGAAGCAGGAGTCAACTACCTACAATGGGGGGGTAAAAAGCAGCATTGAGAATCAGACTGATCCTCTCTAGGGTGGCCATTGAAAATAGACGGTCCCAATAAACGTGTCTGACATGATCTAGAGAACGATATTGATTCCTTGACATGAGGAGTGACAGGATCGGAGAGATTTTTAGAAGAAATTAACACACAGAAACATAAGTAAATAGACAGAACATGGATAGATAGATAGGTAGATAGATAGATAGATAGATAGATAGATAGATAGATAGAGAGAGAGAGAGAGAGAGAGAGAGAGAGAGAGAGAGAGAGAGAGA
>CM035194.1:24759397-24770637 GCA_020233015.1 Callinectes sapidus
GAAGAGAAGAAGAAGGAGGAGAAAAAAGAAAAAAAAGAAGATAGAAGAAGAAGAAGAAGAAGAAGAAGAAGAAGAAGAAGAAGAAGAAGAAGAAGAAGAAGAAGAAGAAGAAGAAGAAGAAGAAGAAGAAGAAGAAGAAGAAGAAGAAACAACAACAACAACAACAACAACAACCTTGCAGCATCCTTTATATTTCCTCAATTCACCAACAAAACCTCTACAAACTAACTTCTCATCTCTTTCATTCATTCAAGACCACTCAATTTTATTCTGCTTTTTTAATAACTTCTACTTGCATTCTATCGAGAGACATATGCTCGTGTCTCCTTGAATAACGTAGCCTTCTCTCTGAATTTTACGTAAATGATTAAAAAAGACTATGTGAGTTGTTTTTGTAATTCATTTGTTAATCTATTTTGGGGGTATGGTAGACACTAGCTGGTCTCCAAATACGCATAAAAAGAATTGATTAGAAGAATAAGCTGATTAGTTTAATGCATAAATGAATACAAAGTGACATTCCAGCTCCACTTTGCGGTTGCCTCCTGTTACGAAGAAGCATTGGATACGATATCATACTTTTACGCGATTCGTTGGTCTCAAAATTGAATTCTTTTCTGCATTAATGAGTGGCATCAAGAAAAAGGATGAAATGAATGAATTTATGAATAACATGCATAGATAAATTAATGAATACCGAGTGAGTAAGCAAAATAAAGACATTGCAACACACACACACACACACACACACACACACACACACACACACACACTTTTCTTTTTGTTATTTTCTTTTTTTAGGCTTAAGGTTACAGGTAGTGGCGTCATTCTATCTGCGTGTTGTACCTACTGTGCTGGAGGAAGGAGCTGCCATCAGGTAGGGATGGCAAGTAAAAAAGATTAGTATTTTTGCTTCCTATGAAAATAATGATTACCTTTCCTCTTTTCAGTTTTATTTTTTTTTCAGACTACTCTTCATAATGTTACTTATTGCTAATTACTATTGCTCTTTTTGTATATTCATTTTTTTATTAATCTATTCTCTATTTCTTTATTATTATTTTTTTACTTAAGTTTACGAGTAGTGTGGTCATTGTATCTATCTACGCGTTACACACACTGTCAAGGCAGAAAAAGAGCCATAAGTGAACAAGAGAGAGCAGACTACTTCTCTCCTTCCCTCTTTAAAAACACACAAAAGAAATAGACGATGACTGCAAACAAAACAACACAGAGGGAGGATGAGGCATCAGCTGGGCAGTGGTGGCAGCAGCCCGCCTCTGCCACGAGATGGAAAGGATTGTGGAGATTAATTCTTAATTTTGAAGAAAGTTAATTATCTTTTTAAAAATATCTTTTCTTATAACTCGCTCCATTTTCGTTTTCTTTCCCTCTCTTGCTTCATTTTCCTTGTTTCGTGTGTGTGTGTGTATGTGTGTGTGTGTGTGTGTGTGTGTGTGTGTGTGTGTGTGTGTGTGTGTGTGTGTGTCTTCGTGTAGGTTTGTGGTAATCAAGGCTCCGTGCTTTGCCTTAACCATACTCCAAGTCCCCCATTTTCATCTTGAGTTGGTACGAAAAAAGATATGATTCAGAAAGAAAACGTAATGGAACCAACGGCAAACTCATGAAAAACTCATCTTTCCGCCCCCCCCCCAAATATAATTCACTTCTTTTTTCCTGCGATTATAAGACGCTCAAATAGAGACACAGAAAATGGGAACTACGACCAAATAAGACGAAAAAAAAAAAAGAAAAGAAAGTAAACGCCCACTACACAATTATAAAAATATGATGAAAAGCAGAGTAAAAAAACAAAAAAATGAATAATAACAGCAAAACCCACATGAAGGTGAAAAAAATAAGAAGAAAAAGATAAGAGGTTTTTCTTTCAAGAGAGAATTGCTATACAGAAAATTAGGCGGGAAGGTCACTGGGTCATTTCATGGGAGGGCAAAAGTGAGTCGCGGCGGGAAATGGGCCGGTGGTAAGAGCAGGATTTGGCGGGAAAATTATGGTGAAAATTATGGTTATTATTATTACTGAGCAGAGAGAGAGAGAGAGAGAGAGAGAGAGAGAGAGAGAGAGAGAGAGAGAGAGAGAGAGAGAGAGAGTGGGTGTGTGTGTGTGTGTGTGTTGTCAGGGTTGGAAGCACATCTCATTAGAAAATCATAAGACACTCTATTTCAAGACACAATGTTTCCATTTTTTAGCCTCACAATTTAGCTTTCGTTTCATGAACAATTTACCTTTTTAACAGGAAGGTGCTAGAGGAGAGAGAGAGAGAGAGAGAGAGAGAGAGAGAGAGAGAGAGAGAGAGAGAGAGAGAGAGAGAGAGAGAGAGATGTGGGGGGAGAGGGGAGTAATAGAATAAAAGGAAGAAGGAAAGGAAGGAAGGGATAGAATGCAGGAACAAGAGAAAGGAGATGAAGGAGGGTCAGGAAGATAATAAAGTTTTGGAAAATTATAAGAAAATTTTATGTATTTTTACTTATCTTAGTCATTGTTTTTTTTTTTTTTTTTAGAGCAATGTTAACAATCACTCAAATAATGATGATACTTCCACTACTACTACTTACACATAATGATAATGATAATGACATTAATCATAATAATAATAATAATAATAGAAAAATAATAATAATAGTGTGTATAAAAGTAATAATAATGATAAAGAAGAATATTTTTTTCTAATTTTCTTGTTTTCCCTTTATTTTTCCATCACACTTCGTTCCTGTTTTCTTTTTATAAATAGTAATCTTTAACCCTTCACCCCCACTCTCTCTCTCTCTCTCTCTCTCTCTCTCTCTCTCTCTCTCTCTCTCTCTCTCTCTCTCTCTCTCTCTCTCTCTCTCTCTCTCTCTGTGTGTGTGGCAATAACTCCTCCTGGTTAGTAAGGCAAGGCTGCATCCCTCGGGAGTCACACTTTTCTCCCTCACAAGCAATAAAATACTGAAATGTGTACCGGCGAGGCGGCTGCAACGAAATAGTGGCGTCGTGAACACATTTACGGAGGGAAGAGTCAAGTTGTGGGATGTATGACTAAGATTCTGAGTCTGACCAGTACACGTGTTGCTACTGACTATGTTGTTGTCCTTTGGGTGGGAGTTATTGTAATATATCTTTTGTTTGATTTCATTTTATTTGTTTATATTTTTCATCTATTTATTTACTGATCTGTTTATTTATTTACATTTTTATTTTTATCTATTTGTTTTTTTATTCATCTTTCTTTCTTTCTTTATTTGTTTATTCTCTTTTTTGTGTGTGTGTAGTTTTGTGGAAGGAGTGTGAAGGGGCTTGTGGAGCTAATATGTAGGAGGCTGTACTTTTCTTTTGGACCATCGTCATCTACTTGTTTATTTGTTTTCACTATTATTGTTGTTTTTTTTATTATCATTGTATTATCATTATTGTCATTATCATCATTATTATTATTATTATTATTATTATTATTATTATTATTATTATTATTATTATTATTATTATTGTTACTGCTACTACTACTACTACTACTACTACTACTACTACTACTACTACTACTACTACTACTACTACTACTACTACTACTACTACTACTACTACTACCGCTGCTTCTACAGCTTAATTTTGTAGGGTAATTGTGACTTTTAAACTAATTTTTTCATAGCTTTTTTCTAGGCAACTGTGGCCTTTTAGCTATCGCTTCATTATGAAAAAAAAATCTTTTAGGAAAGTTCGGAGGGGTTAGAATGAGTTCCGAAGTAGTTTTAATATTTCCTCTTTTTAAAGAATGAATTTTGTAAAATGTTTGTAAAAAAAAATGTTTCTTAAAGTTAACTGAGAAAATTTGGTTTTCCTTCATTTGACCTCTACTGGTACTCCGCGGACAGAATATGTGTAGTGTAGAAATTTGAGATCATTAGTATTACATTTTTTTTTTCTGGTAACATGTTATGGTTTTTATGGATATATTAATGATAACATATATCTTCTCGTTTTCTATGTGCTGCTTCTTTCGTCTGCGAGAGAGAGAAAAAAACTTGGATTTGGATTGAAAAATTTCGAAGCCGTTACCCAGAGTGGATGTCTCTCCAAGCCTCGCACCACAGCCAGTATTGGAACTTTAGCACCTGAGAAGCCCTCGGTCCAAGAAGTGTACCACGGAAAGCACAATGATGATAACAATAATGACAATACTAGCCGTAACAATACTAAAAAACAATAATATTTACCTTTATTGTTTTCTTCACCTGCTGTCTTGATTTTAATTCCATGCCTGGCTGTATAACCATAAGATTTTTCATTGTGGTTCTTTTTGATACCACAGCCTTCTTTAATCGTAAGGAAGTCCCAAGTTGCCAGCAGCACCACACTTCATATCCATAATCTCTATCCATAATTTCATCTTACATCCTAAAATCTTGCTATTGATACCGTGCAAACAATCTGACAGCTATTTTGAACCCCTTTCATTACTAGATCACATTTCTGCCATGAAATTTGGGTGTAACTAGACGATCTTATTGTCGTTAGGAAGGGTCTATGGAGATCAGATTAATGGCCAATCTCTGTGCTATTTTAATTCCCACATGAAACTATATATAATCAACATATAATAAGCAAAATAAAATTCGTGCCAGTACTGAAGGGGTTAATCCAATAATCCATCATCTATTTGTTAGGCAGTTTATCTTATCCTATTATCATAATGCAAAAAATAAAGAACTAATTCTCATGCCTCGCACGTTGCATAGGTTGAACGCTTTCTTCCGGTGAGGCAACGCCACTCCTTCACTCAAATGTCACCCTCTTAATCAAACCCTTCGGTACTGGAACATATTTTTACCACGACTTTGGGTATGATTACACTATTTTGTTGACATAAGGAAGAGTCTATGGAAGTTGGAAGATTAATGGTCAGAGTCTGCACTATTTCAATCCCCACATGAGTGTCTGAGGTTCTATAAAAACGCCACATAATAAGGAGAATAAACATGAAAATGCGTCCAAGTACCGAAGAGGTTAGGTATACATTCTCAAACTTTATTGCTGAGTGGCGCATCGTTGATATATCTTGGAATTTCACGGAGCACCAAGTCTATACATAGCCAATGTAGTGTGTAGCTATCCATGAAAATTACGCACTGCACATAAGAGTACTTGAAGCGTACAGTTTGAGACCCACTGCTTTAAATCCTTCATGACCTTCCATACATTCAAACATAAATTCTAACAATGCAAGTTTTCTAGGACGCCACCACAACCTTTCATAACCCCACGTCACGGTCCAACACCATCAGCCGCAGTACATTTTTCATTTCTGAAGACTTGAGCTCAAAGGTTAATGAGCATTCATTTTCTTGGAGCATATGGGATTTGTAGGCCTAAATTGTAAGGTAGGACAAAAAATTAACTATTTCCAACTAAACGGCTAAGAGAATATTTTTATTTACCTTCACACGAAAAATAATAAACGAAGGAATATTACTTTTCTTTTTTACTTATACTTCATTTACTTTTCAGATAGTTTGTCAAAGCGAGAGAGAGAGAGAGAGAGAGAGAGAGAGAGAGAGAGAGAGAGAGAGAGAGAGAGAGAGAGAGAGAGAGAGAGAGAGAGAGAGAGAGATGGGGGAAATGAGGAGGGGATGGAGAAGGAGAAACTCAATATGCCGCTTTCCAAGAGTTCATTACAAGAGAAGATTACAAAAACTTGGCCAATTTAGTTCAATTCTGGAGGTGTCTTGAAGGTGGTTCAGGATAGCGCCGCCTGCCACGCCACCTACTTGCTCACTGATGAACAACTCCAAACCTGACGTGACTTTATTTTATTTTATTTTTTTAAGTAAGAGCGGCACTAACCAAGAGAAAAAAAATCCAGTGGAGCGCCAGTCTTCAAAGAGAAGTTAAAAGCATTGCAGAAGAACGGAGAGAAACCGTCTTGAATCTTCACTTTCGAGAAAATAAAATCAAGTGAGGATAAAAGGAGATACAGAAGCAGGCAAAGCAGTTCCATAGTTTACCGGAAAAAATCAATCAATTAAGAATACCGAGTAATTGTTGAATTAGAAAGATGGACATAATAGGGTAAGAATGGAAATGATTCAATTAAACGCCACAAAAGTTAAGGTCAAACGGCACCGCTAGAGTTAAATAGGAGAACGCTACATCTACCACCGAGCAACAAGGTTTGGCAAGGATTCGAACCCCGGCCACCGATCCCGCAAATCTAAAATAGAGCCGCCTTAACCAACTATGTTACTCAGCCCCGACATAATTGATAAAAAAAGCAAGGTTGAAGTAAGAGATGAGGCATGCAGTTAGCAAGCTCGGAAGCATAGTTAGCATAAAAATACTGATTTAAGAGAGTAACAGATGCAACACTACGGCGATGACAAAGAAGAGGCTGTAGAAAATTGAAGGAGAAGAGTTGCAGAGATGAAATACTTTTGATTATATAATGTTTAAAAGAGCTGCATAAGTGAAGCATGGATAACGCCTCTGTATAGAGTCAGCAGCTGAAAAGGTACTAAAGACGAGTCGAAACGCCGAACTTCAGAGGGACAGTTTCAGCTAAAAATATAATATTAAGTTTCCTGTTTATATAATTAGTAAAAGACAGACTGATGATTTTTCATATAATAGAAGAGGACAGTCCAGTGTCACTGAAGAAGGAAGGAGTTGTGTCGAGTTTTTAGAAAGAGAAAGTCAGTTTTTAAGGCACTGGACAATTCTATCTTTCTCTGCCTCAATCAGAAATTCCATAGAGATTATATCACACTGGGTAACGTCTTTTTAGATAAATGTTTGGATGAGGATGGTAGGTAGAAATAGTTTCGTGGAGGACTTGCAGCTTTTTAATTTTTTTGTCTACGTTTCTATTTATTCATCAAACAAAAAGGCGTTAGCGAGTCTTCAAACACAATAGTCATATCATTATGTAAGAAAGACAATGATGACATCAACTTTCACATTGTCATCCCAAGCAATGGGAATCCCTCAGGAGTCTTCCCTCTTTCCCTTTTTCCTCCCTCACTCTCTTTTCCCAGCCTGTGTGTGACACGAAGCGGTTCACAAGATAAAACTATCACGTCACTTCAGAGATTAAATGGATTGCAATTAAGTCTTCTCTTTTTCTTGTCTTTATATAGAGGGATACAACGTGATCTCTCTGCCTCTGCCTCTTTCTTTGTCTGCCTATCTGTTAGTAAGCTTCATCCCACCGTTTTTATTGATTTTTTTTTAGAATCATTCTTCTTCCTTCCTACGAAACACACGCACCAAAAGTGTTCTAAATTCAAGGTAAGTCGTAAATCTTCTGCGAGTATTTGTGTCATTCACCAAATTTCAGCTTAATAGTCCCTTATTTCCCTTAAATCATCTACTTCATTTACCTGCTTTGCCTTTACCAGGTTATGAAAGTCTTCATGAGATTGCGTTGAAAATAAGCATGTTTGAAGTTGTAGCTGGTTAAAGTCATCTAGCGGTGAAAGTGTTAAAATGCTTTGGTTCAAGGTGTGAAGGGAAGGTAATCAAGGCGTTTGCTTCTTCATCAAGGACTACGCACGCGCAGGTGGGCGGCGGGGCAGGTGGCGGTGACACGTCTTCACAGCCCCATCACCGCAACACATCATAACATTCCACGGTGTTATTAAGTCAAATATGAAAACACTGAGGCCATAATATAATCTCCATAAAAAAAAATCAGATTTTAAAAGAATGTCTAGTTTATTTTTTTTTTAAGCCTGCGGAATGATAGTGGTGGCGATGGTAATGATGGTGATGATAACGATTATCATGTTTTTTTCTTCTCTTCTCAAAAGTAAGTGTGGCTCTGGGCAATGGCAATAGAAGTCTGGAAAAAAGGTTTACTTAAGTTCCGCTTCTAAAATATGATGATGATGATGATGATGATGATGATGATGATATGCACATGAAAACAAGAAATAAGAGAGACTACAGGAAGCCAACCGGTCTAGGTGTGGCAGTCCTTGTTTAACTGGTGGTATCTGTCCCTCTATCATCTATTTGCAGAGTATTATTTTTTTTAAAAGTCCGAAGATGACAAAAAAACCCAGACAAATAAAACAAATGCAGCTGCAAGAATGAAGGTGACTTACATTAGTAGTAATGATGACAATGATAACGGCGACAATAATGATAAAAGCAAAAAAGGATGATAAAGGAATTCCTCGTGGTCTGAAATCAAGATAGGACAAGAAGAAATAATGGGGTACAAGCTTGATAGAACCAATCTCTCTCCGTTGTCATTTTTTGTTAAGAAAAGAATCCGGTCAAAGGGGAAAAAATGATAAGGAAAAAAAGGACCACTGAATGCTGGTCTCTAAAAAAAGTTAGACAGAATATTAAGGCTTGTTTTTTTTTTCTTTTAACTTTTCATTTATTTTTATTTCTTTAATTTTGGATGATGAATGTAAGTATGGTTAGGTGCATGAAGTTTCTCGTGAAGGAAGAGAGTTGTCTTTAGAGGGCAGGCTGTGACTATTTAATCAAGGCAAAACACCAGTATACATCTACACTGCTTTAATTTTAGTTGTTCTCAACAACAAAAGGAAGTTTCAAATGAAATATAACTGATGAAAAAAATTATAGGCGTGCTAAGGACAGAGGATGAGCATAGAAGCTTGAAACGTTATGGAAAAAAAGTATGCCATGATTATCTACAAAATATAAAGTTTCAAATAATGCGGAAATGATGAAAATGCATTACAATTAAGGGAGGAAAAGAATATAGAAGCTCGAAACATAAAAAAAAGGAGTGTACCATTGTAGTGGCGAAAAAAATGGTAAATTAAGAGGTTTTTATATCTAATGTTTCAACAATAAATTTTCGTCAGACAAAATAGACAATTAGTGATGAGACAGCTGCTGTTATAGGTATCCTGTTCCCTGATCCACTATCAAAAAATTTAAAAAGATAAAAATACTGTGTTTTCCAGCCACCGGAATCCACTCATAGGTTGAGGCTAAGAGAGCCTGAAACATGTAGGTCCCTGGTGAGTCTTCGTCCTCATTAGAGAAGACATTAACTCCATGGCTTCCCCTGACGTAGAAGTTACCAAAGTTCATGACAGTCGTATCAAGCAAATTGGAAAAAGTTAATTAATGTTGCAGTTCATCAGTCAATATTCCCAGTCATCATGAAAGGTGTTTATTTTTTTCCTTCACGCCATTCAGTACTACACCCAACAATCAAGATGTATTTCAGTCACGCTAGTTTCTCCATAAGTTACAATAGTGTTGGACGAACAACCATGAAAGTGATTTGCATTGGAGGAGGAGGAGAGAAGGAGAAATTTAGCAACAACAATTGAGATGGAGCAGATGAGAGAGAGAGAGAGAGAGAGAGAGAGAGAGAGAGAGAGAGAGAGAGAGAGAGAGAGAGAGAGAGAGAGAGAGAGAGAGAGAGAGAGAGAAATAAAGGAAAGAAAAGCAAATGGTTTGTTGATAAATTTTAGTTGAAAATAATAAGGGTAAATAAACAAGATACGTGAAATTATGTTGTGTGCTAGAAAAGGATTAAAAAAGATAATACGACAAAAATCTACATATAAAGCAAGAAGAAGAGGAATAAAGCTTAATAAAAACGATTTGTTGAACAGAACACACGAAACTCTGAAACCCTTTAACTTCTTCTTTATTTCCATCTTTCTTTGACCTGAATTGATTGAAGAGGGAGGCTTCAAGACATTTACCTCTTTCTTTTGGCTAACTCTTACACCAGCACGGGAACTTGCAACTAAGTGAGTCTTTCTATTTACTCTTTCTGTTACCCATAGCCAGAAGAGGGAGGCTTTGAGACATTTACCTCTTTCTTTTGGCCAACTCTCAGACCAGCACGGGAACTTGCAACTAAGTGAGTCTTTCTATTTACTCTTTCTGTTATCCTTACATAAAAAGAGTAAAAGAAAAAGAAAAGAAAGAAGAAGAAAAAAGAAAAAGAAAAAAAAAACATGTGGTTCAGGGAAAACTAAAAGTGTGTAGAAAAACGCAATATTTACACCAAACATGAGGGAGATTAGTACATAAAACGACACTTAGCAAAACGTAGGTAGCAGAGACACGCAAGTCCTATAGTGGCAGCGATACGGTTTAGCCTTCAGGCGAGACAGGACCGTAAACCATGCCACACACGCGACGCCCAGGGGTACACACACACACACACACGCCAAATGAATTCCTTTGTTGTACACGTATCGATCAGGACGTGCGGGTGTGTGTGGGTGAGTGTGGGTGTGGCTCAGTGTTGCTCAAAGTCCTTAATCTATATTCATAAACACTTCAGCGCTACACCTCCACTATCTTAAAAGGCTCTTATTTAAGTGACACAAGTTTTCAAGAGTGTTTATATGGTTCTAATGATAAAATAACAAGGTTACTATATAACTGACAGGAGAAACACCCTTTGAAACCCGACTTGTAATCTCTATGGCCTCTGAAAATCGTAGTGGTGAGAGAGCAGAGTGTCTCAGAATATCGGTCTTAACCTCTTCAGTACGGGGACTCATTTTTGTTAGGAGTGATTGGGCAGTCTTATTAATATTATGAAGGATCTAAGGTGGTCAGAAGATTAATGGCAGAAGTATGTACTATTCTATTATCCACAGAAGTTTCTGAAGCCGTATAATATCGACAAATGGGTCGCAGCACTGAAAGAATGAAAGTGCTAACCACCAAGCCACTATTACCACAGAGTTAGGATGATAAAAAACAAAAAAACAAAACTTGAGATCATGTAAACAACAACCAAATGTATTCTTCCTCTCACTTATCAAACAGAAACCTGAGTGTCTACAAATATCTTATCTACGTATGTCTTTTTTTCCTCCAACAGTTACCTCTGTCAACAAAGAAAGGAAGGCAAAAAAAAAGTAAGGGAAGCTGCAGAAATCAATGAAACCTACATGTGGGAACCTTACTTAAAGGATAGCTATGTACACCTTCCTTTCATGTCTATCCAGAGCTGTGAAATATTTTAAAGCACCCCAGTGACTCGGAACTAAAAATCTGGTCACTGAGTCTATACCAACAACCACAAGCCACAATAACACTGGCGAATCCTTGAAGTGTTCATGAAGCAGACCTCTGTGGCTGGCTTCTTCTCACTTGTTATAGGAATTAGACACACCCCTTCAGGCTTTTATTGGAAGCCTCTCAAAATAATATTAGAAAGAAAGGGAGTAGATTTCTTTGCCTTTTGAAGTCTCTCTCTCTCTCTCTCTCTCTCTCTCTCTCTCTCTCTC
>CM035194.1:24852033-24862829 GCA_020233015.1 Callinectes sapidus
ACGTACATTAAAGAGTATATTCATAAACTTTCCAATATTTCTTTGTCTTTTTCATGATGCGGTAGTGAAAGGCAAGGAATGTAGGCTAATCGTGTGCTCTCTTTCTTTTTAACCTTTTGAAGATCGATATTGAAGGTGTATTCATTAAGTTTCCAGCGCCCTATCTTGTCTTTTTTTTTTTTTTCCTGCGCTGGTGGAAGTTACAAAGGCAAAGAATGAAGACTAATCGTGTGGTCTCTCTCTCTTTTTAAACTTTTGAAGATCTATATCGAAGAGTTTATTCATAAATTTTCCAGTGTTTCTCTCCCCTTTTTTTTCATAATGTGCTAGTGAAAGTTACAAAGGCAATGAACGAAGACTAATCGTATTCTCTCTTTTTTTTAACCTTTTGAAGATCTATATTGAAGAGTGTATTCATAGATATTCCAGCGTCTTTTTTTTTTTTCATAATGCGCGAGTAAACGTTACAAAGGAAATAATGAGCGAAGATTAATTATGTGCTCTCTTTCTCTCTTTAAACTTTCTGAAGATCTATATTGAAGAGTGTATTCATAAGCATTCCAGCGTCCTTTCTCGTTTATTTCTTATCATTATAAAGGATTAAAAAGACACATTAATAATTATAGTCATAGCTTGACCATTGTTTAACACAGCCAGTAAGAACAATATCACCACGAAACACAACCACCACGACATTGCAAAATATAATAACGGTGGTGAGGTGAGGGTTAGTTAAGAGAAAATGTTAGGTAAGGTAAGATGAGATGATATGGTAAGTTAAAGAAAGGTGGTGAGTTATACTAGGATGAGGAAAGACTAATTTCAATGGGATAATAGTATAACTGCCTGACTGACATTCTGGTCTGGTTAGGCAAAGTGATGCAAGATGAAGTAAAGCAAAGTAAAGTAAAGTAAAGTAAAGTAAAGTAAGTAAGTAAGTAAGTAAGTAAGTAAGTAAGTAAGTAAGTAAGTAAGTAATTAAGTAAGTAAGTAAGTAAGTAAGTATGTAAGTAAGTAAGTATGTATGTAAGTAGGTAAGTAAGTAAAGTAAAGTAAAGAGGTAAACCATAGTAAAGCAAAGGAATAGATGTATTAATGAATGACTGATTACCTGCTCCTTCAATACTGACACACATTTTTACCTTGAGCTTGGGTACACGATTTTAAAGACATTAAGGAGGTTTTATAAGGTTCTGAAGATAAATGAACAAAGTTATACTATTCTTATCCCCACATGAGTTTCTAAGGGTGCATAAAATCACCCAATAGTAAGCAGAATCAATATAAAAATGCGCCACAACACTAAAGAAGATAAAAAAGATAAGATGAGGTGGTTGCGTAACATAAAGAGAATTAACTATAGTACGCAATTACCTGATATCTTCCTGTCACCTCGTCTCAACTGCCACCAAAGAATAAAACATCAAAAAAAGAACATAGATGCAATCAGTCTCTCTTGTCCAGTTTAGCAGATCTTCAGGTACTAAATATCTAAAGCAATTAAGGGAGTATTCTTTACTTTCCTGGCCACGATAGAGAGCTTAGTGAGAGAGGGATCAATAGGGTTGTTGAGGTGTCGCTGGCTACGCCCTGCTCGGATGTAGTGGTGGAGTGGCGGAAAGAAGGGGTAAATGTTTCCTTTGAACTAGAATGATACTTTATTGATGATGATGATGATGATGAAGGTTTTGGGAATGATGGTGGTGGTGGTGGTGGTAGTAATAGTAGTAGTAGTAGTTTGTTGTTGTTGTTGTTGTTGTTGTTGCGGGAGTGGTGGTGGTAGTAACACTCATATTGATGATGGTAATGATAAAAACAACAAAAACAACAACACAATCACCACTGCCACCATCACCACCATCATCACCGCAAAGAGCAACAACAAAACACACTTGCCAAATCCTTCAGAGACACACCCTCCCATAGCAATCATTTCTTCTTTAACGATCGTTACGCCACCCCCCCCCCCGCCCCCCAAGTATTCAGAAACGCCTTGCTCTCTCACCATGACAATTTTCAAAGTCCACAGAGACGACTAGCTAGGTTTTCAAAATTTTCTCCTTATAATAATCTAGAAACCTTGCTAGTCTATCACTAAAATCACAAACTAACCCGTAATATCTTCAACTCGAGCCTTTAGAAAGTATTGACGGTAAGAGAGTGCTAACCTTTCAAAATATGGGTCTTAGTTTTCCACTTCTACATACACTCAACATCCTCGGTCTGTCCTTTGATTAGAACCTGAAGAAGGGCGCCCAGTGTGAGCCTATAGATTTCTTGCATTTTCCCCTATTTACTTATGGTTTTTTTTTTTTTTTTTAGTTACATTAGAAATCTTATATATAATTTAAAACAGCCTCTCTGAATTAAGGCATTTTTAAGTTGCCTCCATTTTTTCTCATATAAGGTGTCATTTGTATCGAATTTTTTCTCTTCTTAACAATTTTTCTTCTTAACAATTCCTCTCTCCTAACTGTCTTTAATAAACCTTTTTCTCACGGCGGCAATGAGGCATTTTCCAGCTGTTTTCACGCTAACCGCTTTTCTAATCCTGCTAAGTTCATGCCTCTCCTTCTCCTGTGGTTTAACTGCACGGCACTATCTTTTTTCTTCATCTTTCATCTTTTATTCTGTACACCTCTCTCATACAGAACTTAAACAGTATCTTCAGTCATTCGGTTAGTCATCAAGTCATTTTTTTTTTATCTGGTTCTGTATTTCCTCTTTTCCTTGACTTCAACTCTCTCAAGAAGAGAATTTAAAGACCCTCATCTTCCAATTTCAGATAATAATTTATTTTACCACTCTATAAACACAGACTTTTATCTTATTTTATTGCGCTTGACCAGTCTCTCTCTCTTTCATTAAAAAGTTAAGAATTGCTACAATAATTCATTACTTAGTTGAATATCATCAATTTTGAGTAAGATAATCCCATTGCCAATATTCAACGGTCCAAACTGCCAGTAATACAGAAACTTTCTTCAATAATTGACTTAACAACCTGATATAAGCCAGCGGCTGATTGGCTTTTGCCCCATTAATCATAAAAGTTTTAAAAACATCGCTCAATTATTTCAAATCAAAAGATATCGAGAGAGAGAGAGAGAGAGAGAGAGAGAGAGAGAGAGAGAGAGAGAGAGAGAGAGAGAGAGAGAGAGAGAGAGAGAGAGAGAGAGAGAGAGAGAGAGAGAGAGAGAGAGAAATTTCCAACCGTTATTTTATTTTATCTATTTATTTATAAGATTTTTTTGTGATCCATTTAAATTTTGTGTTCAGAAGGTATTTGCGTTGCTTCACTTGATACACATGGAGGACGTAAGCAGATACTCTCACAAGAGATAACACGAGGCAATAGTTGAGGTATGACTGTCCTGCCTCCTTACCAGCCTTCATGCTGTAATTTGGTGCACATTTAACACATAATTTCGTAAGACACTACAACAGAAAAAAAAAAAAAAACAGCTTGATGAAAAATGAGCTCCGACTATCACGTCTTATGAAATTTTACACAACTGTTTAGAGGATAACTTCGAAAGGCACAAACAGTGATGGAGTTGTTTAAATTTTTCAATGGGTAGAGTTTGATTTTGACTCCTCAATCAATCAAGTTTTAGGTCTTTATTCAGAAACACTTCGCTTTCTCACCACGACTATTTTTTAAGACCACGAAGATGATTAGCAGGGTTATCAAGAGTGTTTCTACAATTGATAATGTAGAAATTTTGTCACTCTGCCTGTAGAAGATTAAAACACCTTAAAAACTCTGGTAAAATTGGATAAAGCCTTTTGAAATAGTGGAGATGAAGGACAGAAAGGTTTGAGAATACGAACCTTCCCTCCGATGCGGTAGCAAACATTAAGTGGCCTTTAATCCTTTAGTTACTAATAACACCATATTACTTACACTTGATTCTTCGTACCCTGCTGATAAAAATGTAACCAAAGACACTGAATATTCCAGCAATTCTACCCACGTCACTCGCAAACTGGCAATCCCCTCATTACCTCCCCCACCCACATCGTTATTTTTTTTATACACATCGTTAGTTTTTTCGTCAATTATGCTTCTCAATATTACCAAAATCTTTACGAGCTCAAGTAGAACAATCGCACCAGAGGTTAGGTTAGGTTTCAAGACATTTATCCCTCTTTCTTGGCTAACTCTTTTCTTCTTTCGGGAAACTGGCAATAATGGTTCGCTTTTTTTTTTTTTTTTTTTTTTTTTTTTTTTTTTTTTTTTTTTTTTTTTTTTTTTTTTTTTTTTTTTTTTTTTTTTTTTTTTTTTTTTTTTTGCTTTCACCGTTTTTGTAACCTTTGGCTGGCTCCCCCCTCTTACATAAAAAAAAAAAAAAAAACCCTCACACGAATAGCAACACTAGCAACACTCACAGTAACAAGGTCATAATTTTTTTTCGGTCTTGAAGTGCAATTTTTTTCTCGTCAATTATGCTTCTCAATATATCAAAATCTTTACGAGCTCAAGCTAAAAGAACAGTACCACAGATTAGGTTAGGTTGGGTTTCAAGATGTGTGTCCCTCCCTGTCTCTCGGCTAACTCTTTTATCCTTTCGGTGGCCTGGCAATCATAGTTGGCTTTTTGCTTTACACTGTTCTTGTTGATCCTTGGAAAAAATGGCACAGGAATAAGTGGCACCAGAAAAAAGTGGCATGGGAAAAAATGGCACGGGAAAAATGGCACAGGAATAAGTGGCTCAGGAATAAATGGCAACGGAAAAATGGCACAGGAATAAATGACACCAGGAAAAAATGGCACAAGAAAAAAATGGTACAGGAAATTATGGCACATTCTTCAAGACAGGAAAAAAAAATGGCACGATAGAATCAGCTAAAATGTGTTAAAATTGCACTGCTTTACATTTTGCCAATATTTGTTTAAAGTTTATTAATTTGCTATCTCGTTTAACATTTCAAATTTTACATTTAAGAACTTAGGTTTAGGTTAGGTTAGGTTACATTTGGTTAATGTTGGAAAGGGTTCTGTTTTTTTCCAATGCTGAAAAATGTGCCATATTTTCCTATGCCATATTTTCCTGTGCCTTTTATTTCCTGTTGCCATTTATTCCTGTCCTTTATTTTCCTGTGTCATATTTTACTGTGCCATACTTTCCTACATTAATTTTTGTTACCCTTGGCTGGCTTCCCTCTCTTACATAAACACCCTCACACGTACAGCAACACAAGCAACACTCACGGTAACAAAATCGTAATCCTTCTCAGTGTCGAAGTGCAAGAAGGCAGCGGCGAGGACGTGGGCTGCCGGGGCTCGAATCACCCAAGTACAGCGCACCGAGGGCGGGTAGTACTGGTAAGGGCGCCACGTGTTGGTCTGGACCTCCCAATTCACCTCCGGAAAGGCCACGTTAAGGGAGCTGTTTCCAGGACCCATATACATAGGGGACCCGTCACACTCTGCAGGGGAAGGGAGATGTTAAGGTAGGAATTAGTGGGGGTGGTGGTGGTGGTGGTGTGGTGGTGGGGGTGGTGGTGGTGATGGTGGTGGTGGTATTTTGGGTGTTTTTATTGTTGTTGTTGTTGCTGTTAGTTAGTTAGAGTATTGTGAGTAGTAGTAGTAGTAGTAGTAGTAGTAGTAGTAGTAGTAGTAGTAGTAGTAGTAGTAGTAGTAGTAGTGGTGGTGGTGGTGGTAGTAGTGGTAGTGGTGGTGGTGGTGGTGGTGGTGGTGGTGGTAATAGAAGTAGTAGTATGTACAAAGTAACAATGGTTTTATCTCCATTATAACTACCATCACCATCATCACCATAACCGCCACCACCACCACCACCACCACCACCACCACTACTACTACTACTACTACTACTACTACTACTACTACTACTACTACTACTACTACTACTACTACTACTACTACTACAATAATAATAATAATAATAATAATGATAATAATAATAATAATAATGACACGATACAGAAGGAAAATCACAGCATCGAGAAGGACAAGAAGCAAAGAGTTAGATTTAAAAAAGACCCAAGAAGAACCTGCTTTACAATCACAATAGATTCAATTATCATGTCATTTGTGCTGAATTAGAAGGAAGCTTTTGAAGAAGTTGAGAAAAGAAATTTACGTAAGTTGTAGGTATGCTGTATTATGATCTGTTATATGTGTAGTTATTGGGATTCTCTTCAAAGGAGTGTCACTTAATTGGGGTGATACAACAAAGGAGTTACATTTCACGGGCGTGAGGAAATAAAGGAGGACTTTCCTATTCCCATCTCTCCTCAATTACGCAAAGTAGGTAAGAAGGATGTTTTTTTAAATAGGTTAGCTTAAGTCAGGTTAGTTTTGGATAGGTAACTGTCACTCCATCGTTATGTCTCTCCTATATCACGGTATTTATCTCACTCCTTTGTTATGTGATTCCTTTGAAATGTCACTTTTTCAATATAGACACAGCTGTTGGGTTCTTATTGCTTCTCTTATGCTTCTTTGTATCGAGCCAAGCTATTAAGCAGAACTGGGTGAAAAAACTCTCAAAAATAAAGGAAATAAAGTACAGCAGTAATTTGAATAATAACGTGTTAACTCTTACTCAGTTCTATATGTATATATATATATATTTTTTTTTGAAACTCGGAAAAAGTCAAAAGTAAATTTTAAGAATATTTCAAAGGTAAGTTTCTACTAAATCGTCACAAACAGTCTTGCTTTGGCCACTTTGAGTCAGTGGAGTAAAAGGAAAGATACGTCAAGTGGAAGAAGGAACGATGGTGGGAGAGAAATGATGCTGGAAAAAAGTTTGACGAAAGAAAGAAAATCTGTATATGTAAAAATAAGAAAGTAAAAGCAGCAGAGATTTTCTTATGTAAAAAAGAAGTCCGGCCAAGAGCAAAATAGAAGTTGGCTAATAAAGACATCCACTGAAGTGCCAGTCTCTAAAAAAGATTTATACATAATTGAAGACTTTTCTTTCTCTTAAAATAATGGAAGAAAGAAAAGATTTCTATGCTTTTCCTTATGCTCATCAATAGATCCCATAGTTTTCTTGCCTTTTTTCAGTGTTCAGTCAATCTTCTTTTCCTTTCCTAACTAATCCTTATTTTGGTGTTCTTCCAGGTCATATCAACTTTGTTTCTTTCATCCCAGTCTTATTAACTCTCTCTTTCTCGTTTTTTCCACCACCACTACTGCTTCTACACTCTTATAACTGTTCTTCATACTTTTTTTATTTCTATCATCGAATTTTCACCACTTTCCCTTCCTCTCCTCCTTTTCCTATCTTCCCGAAAAAAAACTAAAAAAAAAAATCACACCACACTACCTCTGACATTTATCTAACACACCCCAATTCATTTTTTCCCTTGAACTTATCACCACTCTGCTTTTCCTCCCTTTCTTCCTCCCTGTCTATATGTCTTTCTCCCGGGCGCCCCTGAGGTCAAAGGTCGATGGTGAAAGGTCATACTACGTTCCGCCCTCTCCCATTTGGCTCCCGGGCGGCTCTACTCACCCATTAAGGGAAGGGAGGAAGGGCGAAAAGATGGACAAGATTCTATGCTTCACTCTGGGAATTGGTAAGGGAAGGAGAGGTGGAATAATGGGATTGGCAGAGTTAGCCCAGCGATTACGTGAGTGGACAGGGCAAGGAGGAGGAGGAGGAGGAGGAGGAGGGACAAGGCTCGCCAGTAGAAAGGAGAGCAGGAGGGGGGAAAAAAAGACAAAGCTGGTGTATTTGAGAGATATAATATAAGTGAAAAGAGGTCAAGAGTATATAGAGTAAGGAAATGAAAAAAAGAAAGGAAATGAGGAAGGAAAGTTAAATGAAGAAACAGATCAAAGCAGCAGAAAGTAACGCAGGGAGATGAAGGCAAGGGTTAGGAAAGACGGTAAAAATAGAATAAATAAGTGTAAAGAAAGGGAAGTGAAGAATAAGGAAAGAAATTATTAATTGTTCAAAGGAAATGGAAATAAAAGAAGAGGAGAACTGAACACGTAAGGAGTACTAATTCGAGAGAGAGAGAGAGAGAGAGAGAGAGAGAGAGAGAGAGTGTTGGAGGGGGGATAAGGGAGTCAAGGTCTGCCCTGAATGGAATGAGAGGTAGTGTGTGGGGGAGGAGGGAGAGGGAGAGGGAGAGGGAGAGGGAGAGGGAGAGGGAGAGGGAGAGGGAGAGGGAGGAGAGAGAGATTAGAGACAAGGGCAGATGGGAGGAGCAGCAGCGGTACCCAGGAGATGTACTACTTTTACTATTCAGACTGTCGTTGTTGTTTAATGTTCCTGTGAGTTTTATGAATAATAGATGTACTGTACTAAACCCCTTACATAAACTAACAGCCTTGCTGAGATGGTTAGCGGGGTTTTTCAAGAGTGTTTCTCCAGTTTATATAATGTTGAAATCGCTCTATCTCTAGAATCGTAAAAAAAACATATTAAAAAGTCGGTTAAAAATAAATCAAGTCTTTTGAAATAATGAATTGAAGCACAAAATTGTTTCAAAATACGAACCTTAAACACTTCAGTACTTGGACGCATTTCTTATCACTTCTTGGTGTGATTGGACGATTTTATTGACATTAGGAAGGGTCTATGGAGGTGAAAAGATTAATAGCCAGAGTCTTGATTATCTCAATACCCACACAAGTTTTCAGAGGCCAAATAGTAAGCAGAATAAATATAAAAATGTGTCATAGTACTGAAGGGGTTAAACGCTATATTTTCATGACTTTTTAACAAACTGTAGGGGAAGTTCACCATACTTTTATGGATATTTATAGGACTTTGGTGATAATTTGATACCGTTTCGTCACCATCAATGGGAAAACGCACAAGAACACACAAATCCGACAAATAATCACTGTGGCCTTTGAAAATAGTCTTATGATAAAACAAACTTATAATGATAGAGTATTTACGTGGTATAAAGGTTATAACAAAGGGGACATTAGCAAGGTTCGTAGAGTTAGTAATCAGGATATAATCAGAAATGACGTGTTCAAGGTGGAGAAATTTAGGTTTAGGAAAGAAAAGGGAAGGAAATGGTTTTCAAATAGGGTGGTTGATAAATGGAACACGCTCAACAATCATATTATTAGTGCTCGGACATTGGGGAGTTTCAAAAGAGCATTGGCCAAGTTTATGACTAAGGATGATAAGTGGAAATAGGCAGAGGTGTTCACATAGAAACTGCAATGAATAGTTCTAACAGCTTCCCTCATTTTCTTTTGTTCTTACGTTTTTTGATGGATATGCTGGCAAAATTGACGAACTAAGCGTTAGTATAGAAAGATATAATAGAGAAAAAATGTGTTTAGCAAAAAAAGTTAAGAATACTAATTTCTGTCAATAAGATACATTTGATTTTGAGGGAAAAAATGAAGTAAAGTGTTATTATAAAATATAAACCAAGGGAAGAGAGGAAACAAACAATATAGAGAGAAGAAAACAAAGAAAGACAGGAAGGAATAAAATAAAGAAGAAAGTGGGGGAAAGAATACAAGAAAACAGAGGAAAGGAAACAAAAGAACGAAAAAAAAACAATAAAGGGACAAAAATAGGAAAACAAGCTAAAAAAAATGAAAAAATGCAAATAAAAAAATACTCTAAATCTTTTACCGAAGAGAGAGAGAAAAAAAAAATAGATACATTATAAGAGAGACTGGTACAACATATATAGACGTACAAAACAACTGACTACCACACAAACAACTATTGGCACAGACAGACGAACGAAACACATTCTTGTAAACAAAATCATTAATTATTAGAAGATAAATAATGACATTCAATTAGACTGATGGATGGAGAGAGGGCACACACACACACACACACACACACACACACGAGGACACAAATCACCAGTTATTCCACACACACACACACACACACACACACACACACACACACACACACACACACACACACTATCGCCTGCAGCAGTACTTACGCCCCTCCACACTTCCGGTGATGCACGCCAGCAGCAGCAGCAACAGCAACACCCGGCAGGACGACTTGCCACGCCCCCGCACTCCCCAAACCGCACCGCTGCTCGCCATACCCTTCCGAGCTTCCAAACTTCCCTCCGAACCAAGTCTTCTATCTCGACTCCAACTCATTGCAGACTTTCCTAACTTCCTTCTCTCCTTTTACTGTATATGAGCTCGTCGGGCAGTGATGTCCGGCCAACTTCTCACTCCCCCGCACTCTTTGAGGTCGTCCTTTAGGGATGCTCAGCTCTCAAGGACGACCTCACGACCCCTCGACGATGAAGCTTCGGTGGGTCACGATTCTTGCTTCATTACTTAGTGCCCGGAGCTTCGTTAAGTCAGGTTATGATCAGTCGGTGTGTTTCTGTGCCTTTCCTTCCTTTCCTTCTTTTTCTATTTGTTAGGATCTCAGGCACATCTTTCTGTGACGGAGAGAGCAAGGGGGATAGGTAAGAATTTAATAAAGCCTAATGTATAGAGGTGAGGATCTTATTCATGAGTAAATGTTATGGTTTGGTATTGGTGCTGAAGGGAAAGTAATGGTGTGTGTGTGTGTGTGTGTGTGTGTGTGTGTTAAACAAATTCACTATCAATCATACCTAGAGATATACGACAGCTTACATTAATCACAAGTAGGAGGAAGAGGAGGAGGAGGAGGAGGATTACAGAGGGATCTCAAAGACTTATCTAACAGTAACATAACTGTACAATACAAATGGTCCTTCAAAGATTGTTTAGGAGTTGATTCTAATCAGTTAATTAGTAAAGAGACAGGAAACAAAGTAGTAGTAGTAGTAGTAGTAGTAGTAGTAGTAGTAGTAGTAGTAGTAGTAGT
>CM035194.1:24876288-24888788 GCA_020233015.1 Callinectes sapidus
ACATCCATGGACAGTTGGATGGAGACGCCATCCAATACAGTTTGGGAGTGCATGGCCTTGAGGGTCCCAGCCTGGCAACACTGCATGCCTCGGTCCGTCTCCGTCCTCGTGATGGTGTGATTGGTAGCCGCTGTAGGCTCGTTGTGGATACCCTAGGAGGAGGAGAGTAGTAGAACAGCCAGTGATTTCAAGTGTGAAGGGGTTCCACCTCGCAGCTCGGTGTGTGCTATTGATGTGTGTGAGTCCTCGTGTGTTACCGCTGCCGGGAGAAGAAAATGAGGTCCGAAGGCAGGGCATGAGCTGGAAGGAGGGAGGGAGGGAGGAATGGCGACGAGCTTAGCAGTGAGCAAGCCTGAGGTTCTCTGCGGCAGGCAGGAAGGAAACTGAGCAGGCTCCCGTAGTTGGCGGCGGTGGTAGTGGTGGTGACCGACGAAATTAGGTGGTTCTGATCTTGCATAATATAAGCAATGGTGTGATGCTGCTGTGAGCCTGAGGACAACTCTTCCCTATCACTCACTGTAAGCTGCGGTGGGAATAATAAACAGGGCTAGGCTGATAGGTGGCGGAAAATAGTAACGGGTTCTTGCTTTACTGAGTCCATGGATGACAAACAGCCAGTATCGGTAGCGGCTCCAGCAACACCTCTGGGAAGGCTGGATGTGGGGGCAAGGAAGTCATCCCGAGTGGTTCAAGTAGTGTATGGAATTTATACTCTCTCTCTCTCTCTCTCTCTCTCTCTCTCTCTCTCTCTCTCTCTCTCTCTCACTTAAATACTAGTGAATATTAAGATAATACTCTATACAAAACACAACCACGACTAAAGAACAAAAACTGATACTGCACGATGGACGAGTCACTAATTACAGAAAACAAATACGTATAAACGCGATGAAACATTCAACACTCACAGGTGTCGACACTGATTTATCAGTACCAATTGATGATGGTCGGCGAGGCGCGAATAGCGTTGTTGCATCGTTTTCCTCTTACAGTAATTTCCACTTCTGATAAGCACAACCAAAGGGTAGTAGTACAATACATAATTATTACACAAAAATAATGTTCTGCTCAAACCCAAAGTTCTTAAAATATCACTATCTAAGCGAGTACCATCAAACTTTCCTTTTCTTCTCATTGGCACGCTGTTCAAGTCACGGCGTGGCTGCCTGTCACTCACCTGTGTGCTGGAGGAGGCCTCTCACCACTAGATTCTCTCTCTCTCTCTCTCTCTCTCTCTGATAATATTATAAAGATAAATACTATTGATACTGAGTGAACTCAGGTGCATATTCCTTAGATGGTTTACACCAGCCTCAGATTAAACTAATAAAAAACTAAATAATAGATAAAAGCAAGAAATAGTTTAAAAATACAAATTGGATATTATCCAGAGTGAAAGCTTGATGTGAACTTTAGAAAATTATCTACATATTATACAAAGAAAAGAAATCTAAGATAGTAAGTAGATTGGTGATTTATTGATTGACTTTTATCACTGCAATACTTCCTGGTGCATGGATGGGATGTGGAATCTGGACATCACTTCCAGGGTGACAATAGAAGTACAAATCTTGACTAGGTATGTTATAGGGAAAAAAATCAATCTTGAGTATCCTCCTAAAGACCTGCATTATTCATGTAAGATAGAAATATACCAGGAGAAAATCATCTGCTTTAAACAAGTCCACTGCATAGCAAAAAAGTTGGAATGACTAACTGAAAGTGGTACGAACAGAACAACCGTCCCAACACTGAATTGGGAGTGGAGACAGAGTGTGGAAGAAGAAAAATTTAAACATTATAGTGGAGATCAATACTATGGTATACTTGTTGGTAAAAAAGGTGGGGTTGTTGAAAATGAAACATAAAGTCTGACACGACAATGTCAAATAAAATACTAAGAATCATCACCTAATTAAACAGATCCCATAGTGTGAGGTCTATATAGGATTTATTCTCCCCAGGTGTAAAAGAAACCTCCATTATCTTGGCAATCCTTTTATTGCTCTTGATAACTGAATTTCGTTGGTCACTAAACTCATCCCCTTCTTCCTCCTCTCTCTCTTCCTCCTCCTCTTCCCTCTCTCTCTCTCTCTCCCTGCTCCCGCTATCATAAGTGTGAGTAACCGTAGTAAGGGGCAGTGGAATCCTGACCCTAACAAAAGGCATTATTTTGGAGATTGATCTCCCCACCTCCTTCATTTATCCTCAGTTGGCCGTATAGTTTGTCCCCACTTAATATCTTCTCCAACTTGACTATCTACACATCGTACCGTCTAGTAAACTACAGCCTATAGCACAATTTTTTTGTTTGGCCGAAAGCCAATGCCTTGCTGCCAGACTTAATATTAAGGCTGAGGTCTTCTGCTGCAACACAAGCCTCCCGGCCCGTGAGAAACCATACCAAGATAATAAAAAGAACCTGAATGACACAAGGTCCATGTTCCTCGCATCTTCTATAAAAAGAAGGAGCGAGGTCTGCAATCGACAGTTTATTCTTAATTATAGTGTAAGCACTCACTTGAGAGAGTGTGTAGGTTCGTAGATCACTTTCAAAAATACACGACACTGTACTACATTCTTATCAACATCCCCCACAATTAACTTAGCTGGTTCTGATGAGGTATTCCAGTAATGTGGGAAAAACAAACGCCTACAAAGTAACTCTGCCGTATGGTGGCATTTCATCTGTCAAATTGGTGAGGCAATAATAAGTGTCTGAAACACTACTCACTGGAATAGGAGTGAAATACTGTAACTTTATTTATTTGTTTATTTATTTTCATATTGGATCTTGTATATAAAAAAGAAGGAGGTGGCAGCCAGGTATTTACATTCTGTTAATCGGACTTTTTATACAAAGAGGTGTGTCCCCTTTTTTTACGTATCTGCATAGTTATGGCACACCTTTTGAAATAACATTAGCATTATTCACAAAAGGTGTAATACTAGAGGTTGTTAGTGTTGCTAACTTTTACTATAATATCTAGCATTTGTAGGAAATAGAGTTATACTTCTGTTACAGACTTATGGGTACACATACACATGTTGCACCAGAAGCAACTTATTTAAGTAAATTGTGGAGGGTGCTTTACCAGGATGATATTCCATCACAGAGGTGTAACTGAGACAAAATGTCTAAATACATACATTCACAAGCATTCCCTCACATCTTAGCTTCTGGGCCTCTGAGTGAAAGCAGACCAACAGTATTTTTTATGTTCTTTCTTCTGTCAGTGAATGACATATTTTGTCATAACAGTGCAATGTCTGTTATTGCTGGCAGAATTAACTGTGTTGCCAGATTTGCTCAAGATCTAATAAAGAAAAAAAAACTTCCCTCCTGAAACCTGTATCCTTTACATGACCAGAAAACCAAAATGAGGACAGACAATGCTGGTGATCAAAGTGTTGTTGGGAAAAAGGCATAACAGCCACATTTGAAATCCTTAATCTTATAATAATCCTAAGCCTTCACTTTAAAACCACAAAAAAATACTTAAATACTCTGGAAATCATTTACACAATATATGTAAAATTAATGCAATAGTATGTCTCTCTGATTGTTGTATTTTAAAGTTACTAATAAAAATAAGATGAAAATATAAATGGTTTAATAGGAACCTGATAAACCTACTATTATTTGATCAATCAAATTATTCTTTGTCTTATAACCTTCTGTAAATCCTAACAAGACTTCAATTAAAAACACAAAATTTGGTAAAGCATTCATAGTATGAATAAGCAAACACCTAAGTATAGAATATATAAAGCAACATAGTTTTCCATACACAACCTATGTTTAAGAACTGTCTATAGTGATGTAATAAAAATGAAATAATCTGAAACAATGTAAAACCAAATTCTTTGTAAGAGCATAACCAGTGCAATATCTTTAAAAGGCAAAGACATTTCTATTAGCAGAGGGAAACTCGGACCATACACTTATTCAAGATCATAACTAAAATCATGTCATTATTAGTCAGAATGGAATTCTCCCGTATCCTCTGATTCCATTCGGTGTTTTATTTCAAGAAATATAGTAACACTTTTCCCTTATGATTATAATAATTGCCTTCCCCTGATCCAACACCGTAAAATCCATGTTCTAACTTAAGAAAAATTGTGCAAACAGTACTGCCTTATTTTAAATTCATTCAACAATTTTTTTTATACAGCTTCAGAAACTTGTATGGAGATTGAAATAGTACACACTGGTCATTAATCTTCTGACCTCCATAAACCTTTCCTTATTCAATAAGGAATCTTTCTGAATGTTGTAGCTTACACCATAGACATCTTTCAAATACTAGGTAGTTGATTTTCATCATGGTTTTTTTTCATATAAATTTACATATATCACTTGAAGAAGAAAGGAAAAAGTATTACTAGGAATACATTTACACTCCACTCCAAGGTCCTGAGTTCAACTTTTCATTTAAAATTGTAACCCCTTCAGTAATACGTATTCTTAAAGATTCTGTTCTAATTATTATTTTATACAGCTACTGTCTTTGTAGAATTACGATGAAAAAGATTAGATCAATGATACATTTCTCGAAATGTAATCCCACTAAAATGATGTATGATATACAGGAGTAAGGGTATGATACACAGAAAAGCTCCCCTGACCTGCTGCGTAATTCTAAACAATGTTCCCTAAAGAAGGGCTAATGCATGACGATAAGTAAGGGCTTATTTTCTAACCTTTAAAGTAAAATCATATAATTCATTCTGTCTATATTATATGTTTATAAGCCAGAAAAAATATGGACATGAAATTAGTACACACAGTCATTACACACACACACAAACACGCCTTATCCAAGTCCTAAAATCATGTGCTCAAAACCCAAAACTCTGGCTGGTGTGAGGCTCTCCCTGGCGTAAGTGACGCATTCGGTTCTGTGGTACTGCTGTTTCTTATCTACTTAGAATAAAAATGGCTTATAAGAAGACAACCTCACAGTACTATATAACCGCCTATCTGAAAAGAAAATAATTAGTAGCTATATTTTTAATGAATAAAAATTGTTTAAATTATGAATACATAGTTTCCTTTCAAAAACAAAAAAGAATTATGTGGAAGTTTATTGAGAATTATGTGAGTATTCGCCTAAAAGACATCTCAGAGTAAAAAAGGTTCCCTACATACTTAATCAAGTCACCAGCAGCAAGGACTATACTGAAAGACCAAGCAAAGCACAGGCATCACGGGTAAACACCTCGCAGATCTCAGACCACTGATGAGAACCCAACAATCTGTGTAATGGGAATGCACCCTTCACATACAGTAGGCAGCCCATCAAACTCTGGATAACTGTAATAGAATGATGACCATTATTCATTTGTCGATTACATATATGTACATACACAATTCTTTGACTATAAATATCTTGGTGATACTAAAATCATTCTTTGCAAACTACAAAACAGAAGCACACCACCTGGCCTCTTGAGCAAGATACTCCATGATCCTGTGTTTATGAGGCTTTAAATTTTACTGGACACTTTACTCACACATCATCTCAATTACACTGAATTCCCCTTTATCTCTCCTCCCATGCACTCGTAGTCCCCTCCTTTGCAATCACTGCATACTACAACTAAACACTTTTAATTCTCTCCACACCTTTCTTGCTTCATTCACTCTGCTCCTCAGCAAGCCATTTCACTAGGCTCCAGGCAGGATGCAGTGTCTTATAATAGGATACTGCAATAACCAAACAAGTGATGAGCAGCACATATTTTGCAAGTCAGCAAAGCTTTGCATAGATGCAACGTAAGTTCAGTTGGCAGTAACGTTAGGTGTATTATACAACACTACCAAGCTTTGCATTGATCCTTGGATTTTCCAATGCCTCACTTCAAAACTTTGTAAGTGACATCTTTCTGGGATATCTTGGCACTAGCTAGCAAGGTAGAATGGTACTAAAGGAAAATTTATTTTGGCTCTTCAAAAGAGGCTGTAGACTACAATTTTCCTTTTCTATATGCCTACAGATTTCCTCCACGGGCAAATTAGCCTTCCTCGGAAATTTCTTACCCAATGAGGTTCAAAAGGCTCATTCTTGGGTATCAGTGAAAAGTAGTGAATGGATTTATTCTTCAAGTGAATCTGATGACCCTCTTGCTAGTACATTTTTATGTGGCAACAGCTTAGAAACACTGTTAAACAGTGACCAAATATACCAAGTATCTATATATTGAGATCTAAACGAGTAATTGTCTAGAAAACTGGATATTTTCAAAGAACATTACTGGAGCTGTAACAAATTTTGCAAGAGTTTTTTTGTGGGTGCAGTAAATATGTATAGAATCTTTCTCGTAAAGTCAAAATTGCTCCTACATTTATCTGCCTCCCCTCTACCTTCCTCAAACACTTCATTACTTTATTCTTCATCTCATGCATTCTCAACTTCCTCCTTTCCAACTTTCTAACCCTTTACCAGCTGTCTCAATCTCTGAAATAAATAACAACTGCATCACAAGTATATAATTTTTCCTTACAGTATTTTGATATGCATATAAGAATTTAAACATTTGTTTATTGAAGCAGCTGGTAACGTTTAGTAAAGCAATATCTCTTAAAACCATTGCAAACAGCAGCAATAAATCTAATAAATGTATATAAAACATTCATAGCTATCAGTTCATTTCATGTCTTGGACACCATTTCATTTCACATCTAAATTTTGCTTTTACAAGATTAAATGTTCTTGTGTTTTGAGCAAAAAGTTTTCCTCCCCAGGTACGTTATCACAAGGAGTGGAATCCACTTTAGAATACTTTTTTCCATGCAGAGAATTCTTACCAGATCTGTCAAAATACACCTTACAAAGGTAATAGGTGATAGAGTTCCAATTCATGAGAACATCTCATGGTACACAGAGGTGTTCCTATATCCCTGTGCCACTTGAAAACTCTTTACTTTTCAGTGTTGTGTCTTGTTTTTCATGCATCCTTTTAAAGGGTTAAGTGAAACGGGCAGTACTCGATGGATGCGGACTTATATTCCTAAAGATTGATGTAGGCCTCTTGCAGCTTCCTCATAAACTTATGTTCTGTGCCATTCGATCCAATTAGTGTTTTTACCCCTTAAGGTAATAAAGTTTGGTTCATACTGACATCAGTCTAGAACAACTGACGAACAGAGGGACTGTGCTTCAGCTTTCCCTTTCTCCCAATGATATGCATGCTTACCAAGGTCTCTTGAGCAAGAGCTGCCTCTCTCTCTCTCTCTCTCTCTCTCTCTCTCTCTCTCTCTCTCTCTCTCTCTCTCTCTCTCTCTCTCTCTCTCTCTCTCTCTCTCTCTCGCCTCATTTTATCACATTATCATAATCTCTTCACTACTTCACTTTTTTCCTGTTTCAATACCTATAAATCTCACACTTAATTTGACAATCTCTATCATGATAGCATCACTTCTATTCTTGTGAAGCGGATCTTGCCCAGGCTTTGCGCTGTTTGATCAGGTTAAGTTAGTTCAAGATAGAGCAGGTTAAGTTAAGTTTACCGTCCTATCACTATTACTCCCAGTCTTGATTTTACTGTATCTACCATATCTACCTGATTATTGAAAGGCAAGTTGAAATAGTGTTCATGCCTTTGTACATTGCTGGTTAGATTGTAATAGGTTAAATTTCGTGTTCTTTTCTATTCTCACACTTAATTTTACTCCATCTCCACCACCAAACTCATTAGAAGCAGGGACAGTGTTATCAGAGATTCTTATGTATGGAATATTTTCTTAGAGGGATTTCTAGTCTTTAAATCCATCTTGACCTCCTGAAATCGGTCTTGTATTTTACCCATTACCTCATCAGCAGTAAATCTGAAACTGCTAATGAGATAATTATTAAAAGCACAACACCAGTTTCATGAGGTTAAGATACATTTTAAGACAAGAAATCCCTCTAAGAAAAACTTACATACTGAAGAATCTTTGTTAATGATGTCCCGGGATATTCTCAGTGAAGGTCTCGTGGTGAATGAATGAGAGAGGAGGAGACCTGTATGTAGTGCGAGGGTTTCAGTGCCTTACCGAGGGATTGTCACACACGCCACACTGTCTGATCGAGTACTGGGCTACAGGACTCTCGTACACCAGTAATCGAGATCAGTTCGGTGCATCTACACTCTATGATTCTCTCTCTCTCTCTCTCTCTCTCTCTCTCTCTCTCTCTCCTCTCATCTCCCTCTCTCTCTCTCTCCCTCTCTCTCTCTCTCTCTCTCTCTCTCTCTCTCTCTCTCTCTCTCTCTCTCTCTCTCTCTCTCTCTCTCTCTAAAAGTGCATGTATGTATATATGTATCCATAAATGCATATATATTTTGTTAATTTTGTTTCTTCAAAATCATAAAACAAAGAACAAAAGACAAGAGAGAGAGAGAGAGAGAGAGAGAGAGAGAGAGAGAGAGAGAGAGAGAGAGAGAGAGAGAGAGAGAGAGAGAGAGAGAGAGAGAGGGGGCAAAGAAAGACAGCGAAAAAAAGGAGTGAGCCGTGAAATTGGAAGCGGGGACTAAGCGACACAGCAAAGGAGGAGACGCTTCACTGGCGAGAGAGAAAAGGCCGATTTCACCACTCTGACTGATGCAGGAATTCCTGTGACTGTTCGGCGGACACTGCTATGTGGGGTGGTGTGGGGGTGGGTAGGGTGGGCTGAGGCCAGGAGGAGAGTGACTGGTGGAGGGAGGGACACTGCTACGCGGGGTGGTCACTGTCAGGCCGAGGACAGTGTGACAAAGTTGCACTCAGATGAAACTACAGAACATGCTATAATTATACACAAAATACGTGTTTTTTTTTTTATATTTTCTTCCTGATTTGATTAACTGTAGTGTAAGGAAAATTTATTTAGGGTTCATATACGAGTAAGAAATGCTCGAAAAGAAATGAAAACTAGTGACGTATTTTGACAGCATGGACGTGTTCACTATGCTGAGATGAAGAAAAATATTAATATGAAAAAAATCTAACATAGTTTTTCGTTTTCATCACATAAGTTTACACCAGAGTAGAGGCTTCACACCAATATGTCCATCCCTTTGTACTTAAACTTAGGCGTGGACGTATGGAAATTACTATATAAAAAAGCGTACAAACACACGGTACAAATAACCGGGAGTATTTTTGGAAGGACTTGATATATGTAGGTTTTAGGACCCGCTTTCAGTGGGTCAACCGATCTCTTTAGGCGCGGTTACTAATTTCAACAGTAACCTTTGATTCTAACCTTAAGGATGAAGAAAAAGGCATCCATCCATTCATCCACATCCTTGTACGAGTGGTTAGATATCCAAGCATTATGTGGAGAGCCACCAGCGCCAACACAACTATAAACTGCTGCGATGGTCGACCATGTTCTCAAGTTGTGTGTCGCTCACATCGTGCTTACCATCTCTTTCACAGCCTTCATGGACCCTCACTTTTCCCAATAGTGAGTAAATAGCTTCACCTGGCCACTCCATAGCGACAAATGTTAGTGTTATCGTTTCTAAAGTGGTACCAAAACAACAGTGATGAAATGAAGATCGATTGATTGATGATATTCAATAAGATGATACTCATTACGTTCTATTCCAATATTTAAAGTGCATTGAATTTTCAACAATATCTTAATGTGTTAACGTTTTGCTTATTATATACAGTAAATTTTATTGCCATTATAATATATATATAATAGATATATATAGATATTATATATAGATATATAGATATATATATCTATATATATATATATATATATATTGGGTGTGTGTAGGGGGGAGGGGGTATGTTCTCCCTTGAACCGGGTCAACCATTTTCATGAAACTCTCACCCTACCAACGATAGAGCTTTGACGAGATTAAATGTTACTGTGTGGATCCAAGGACAAGAATAAAGACACGTGGCATAATAGAACTAAATACTCTCCCGTAATGATGCATGAAATGACGTAATGCGTTCATCTTTTCTATTGTTGCAGCACTGGATTATTCTCAGACAACGTACGTACAAACCCAGTGAAATATAGCAGAGGAGGTGGCCGTGTTGTGTAAGAAAGGAGCTGGATATATCAGTATCAGGCGTTATTTTGTGTACATCGACTTGCATTTATACATTACCCATTACATTTTCATTCTTATCCACGACAATGACACTATTCAAAGACACGTTTGCTCATCTGTTTTTCTCGATGTTTTGGATGTTAATGAGTATTACAACACAACACTAAAAGTAAGAGAAACAAGCGAGAGAGGGTTGGAATACAGAAGGTGAAGACAGAGTTTCCTTATCCTTGCCAAGATGGATAAATCTACTTTTCAATTTGTTTAATTCCCTTCAGTTCTAGGACGCATTTTCTTATTTATTCTGCTGATCATTCATCGGTTTTTCACAACCTAAAAAAACTCACGTTGAGAGTAAGATAGTACAGACTCTGGCCATTAATGTGACCTCCATAGACCTTTCCTAGTGTCAGTAAAATAGTCTGATCACACCAAAAACTCGTGGTAAAAATTTCCCCGTACTGAAAGGGTTATACTTGCATTTGTCTTCCCTGGGACATTAGGGAATGTAGCTATTTACTTCAGCGAGGTATACCATCCAAAAGAACAAAATAAACATCAATAAAAATCCACTTATCACAAAATCCCTAACATTTCACCAGGTTCACAATTCACACACCATTATCCGTCAAAATCTCATTCCCTGCATGTACAGTTATCACCGAAACTCATGACTCTTAAGAAGCACCTTGAGAGTCTATTTTTCCCGCAGCTCTTTATTCACCACCATTGCAACACCCTTTATCTGAAAATATCGACACATCATTTAACTCCATCGTAAAGAGCGGCCGTTGAGGTGGCTGGCAATTGTGTATTCATGAGGTGAGGAGGTAAGTAAGGTAGTCGGGACGCTGCTCACGGCCGCTTTGCTGAATCTGTTTGTTATCCTCCACATTAGATGATCGCATGTCGGTGGGAGGAAGTGTTTGCCGCTGCCGTTGAAAATATAATGATGCAAAGTGTCATTGGAATCCAGAGAAGTGAGAAGGGAGTTGAAACAGGTGAAGGAATGGGAAAAGTGTTAAGTTGTAAGGTTGTTACGAGAGAGAGAGAGAGAGAGAGAGAGAGAGAGAGAGAGAGAGAGAGAGAGAGAGAGAGAGAGAGAGAGAGAGGAACGATGTGGGTTCAAGGAGCTTCGAGCCGGGATATATCCTAAATGGTACCTAAAGTTTCCCACAGTCAGGGAAAGAACAAATGCCACAACAAGGCGGCTCAGTGATCTGCATGTACCAAAGATCAGGACTGATTCTGGTGCTAGGGCCACCACTGTCTTTGGACCAAAAATATGGAACAATTTGCCTTCTTTCATCAGGAACTTGGGGAGCTTACACATTCTTAAATCCAAACTGACAAATTCATTCTCTTAGCTATTTTTACGACTGTCCTACAATTCCTAGTGCTGAATTTATGTAGTGTTAATGTGATGATCTAAATATTAATGTCACAACTTTACTCATATGCAAGATGTAAGAATAACCATGTTTCATGGAAATAAAATTATTATTATTATTATTATTATTATTATTATTATTATTATTATTATTATTATTATTATTATCATTTAATCCCTCTTACACTCTGGGACTCGTTTCCTTCCCACCTCATAGGAACATTTTCAATGTATCTAATATATGTATACAGACCAGCAATGCAGGAAAGGAATCTACATAATCACTTTCAAATCATTATTTGGCATGCTTGGGAAACTTTTTTAGAACGGTATTAAATGCAGTGTCTATATATATATATATATATATATATATATATATATATATATATATATATATATATATATATATATATATATATATATATATATATATCAAAATCATTCCTACCAGTAATGAAGAGTATTGCGAAAACTTTTCAGCGGTCAAGGTTTAATTTTCATCCTCTGTGAATCCTTGATGATCTTAAACATCTTCCTCTTCACCTCAAGTCGCCTTGCGCTCCGCCGCCTCGCCTTGGTGTTTGAGGCAGACGACACAAAACACTCAACAAGTACTTGTTTTTCTCCTTTATATCCGCACCCAATGAGATAATGACAGTGTGACATTGCTCTTTTTACACGTGCCACATCCACTTGTCCTCTATATCACTGGATGAAGCTGAAAAGGAAAAACACAGTACAGAAACAATCACCAGCCAGCAGCAGTCGCCGCGCACACTGCGCAGGTACTCCACAGTAATGCCAGACCCAGCCGGTGATGATACCTTATGCTACTGTCGAGGGAAGCTTATACAGTTCTAAAAGATGACGCATTTTTTGTTCTTTTTCATACTCGTAGTTAATTACAGTATAAGTAATTTGTCAGAAAGTAACATGTCATGTCATGCCATGTCATATAATTATACAGTTATGATTTAATACTGAAGACGTAAACAATTTAATGATCCCTTTCAACTATAATATCGTCAACATAGTTCTGGTGATATGCTCTAAGCTAAAGCAT
>CM035194.1:24893788-24901842 GCA_020233015.1 Callinectes sapidus
TCTCGTAACTCAGCACATCCATCTCGACATCTTCATTTCATATATTTCTAAATTCTACTTATGAGCCCTCGTAATAGTAATATTGAGGATGATGATAATTGTAATAATAATAATGTTAATAATAATAATAATGATAATAATAATAATAATAATAATAATAATAATAATAATAATAATAATAATAATAATAGTAACAATAGTAATGATAATAATAATAATATCAATAATAATGAGAAGAAGAAGAAGAAGAAGAAGAAGAAGAAGAAGAAGAAGAAGAAGAAGAAGAAGAAAGGAATAGCAAAAACAAAAAAAACAAAAAAAAAGGAAAGAAAATAAACAATGATTTCGAATTTTCATGTTCAAAGTTTATGATAAATAAAACAAAATGAATCAATCAAACATTACAACCTCTCAATGGCAACTCTTAACTTCTTGTCTCAAGTGTCATGTCTGGATGGCATGCTGTAGATTTTCTTGTTTTTATTTATTTACTTATTTTTTGCATTAGTTTATTTCAAGGGGAAATCTTTATGGATTACATTCCTGAAAAGTGTTAGAATTTGCCTTGTATAACTATAATTTTGCTATACAGTTTATTTTTTCACTTTATATTGTCACTTCCTTTTTTTTCGTTTTCTTTTTTTCAAAATTTCCTCCTTTCCTTTAAGAATCGATTGATAAATACCATATTTCATTAAAAAAATATACTCCATTTTTAGATATTTCTATTATTTACTTGTTATTTGTTTGTTTATGCATTTTTTTCCTTTTCTCTTTTTTTTCAATTGAATTTTCTTCCTTCGTTTATTACTTTTATCATCATCATTATTTTTAGTGCAAGCCATTACTTACTTACTTATCGCCCAAACCACTCAAGGTGATTACCGTGGAATGTGCAGTGCTTTAAGTCTTACCTGCATCCAGTTCGCTATTGTATACACCTTTACTTTGACTAATGTTCTGCGCCGTATACCTTTGATGCCGCACCGCCTTACATGTTATATTCAATCAATAACTCCTTCATTCCCGCACGGACACGCCAATGGCACTGCTCTCCATAATGTCAGATACGTGGGCGTGATGGTAACTGATGTGATGTCTTATAAAAAACACCAACACAACATTCAGGTTATGATTAGATGATTTTATTGGCATTAGGAAGGGTCTTTGGAGTTCAGAAGATTAATGGCTAGAGTCAGCACTATTTTAAACCTCACATGCTTTTCCGAAGGTGTATAAAATCGAAAAAATTATTAACAGAATAAATATGAAAATGTCTTCCAGCACTGAAGGGGTTAAGGGGGATTTAATACTTTCATTTTCTTTTCCTGAGCAAGACGTTTCAATGGGAAATACAACGACATCGCATCTTTAATTTTGTTTCTGCTCCCATAGATTCTCCTTAAGTCTGATACTATTCTTTCATTTGCTCGGCTGTTTTAAAGACTCAACACCAGTTTGTGTGATATACGTAGGTTAAAGCTTGGTAACGATTAGATTTGTAAAACCTATGAGGTAAAATTGGTTCTCAGAAAGAGTCTCAGGTAATTAGGTTATTAGTGTCGAGTCAGTAGGGAGTTATGAAAAATTAGGCAAAGTTATGGGAAGTGATCATGGGTGGATATAGATGAGTGTGATTAACGTGGGGGCGGCTAGTAGTAGGCGTAATGGCTTTTTGCAGCGTGTATTATGTTTGTTGTTTTGTGTTACATCACGTGGCTAGTTAAGAAAGAGGGATGCGGTGACGGAAAGATGCGTATATTCTACACCACTTCAAGAAGTCTATTGTGGAGTCTACCATACTGTTCAAAGCTGTTTCCATGATTCTAAAGATTACTTAACAAGAATGCTTTAAAAAAACTCGACCAGTCATATTTATATATTTGTGAAAATACTCATTTACTATATTGTTCAAACCTATTGTTATTTCCATGGTTCAAAATATTACTTAACAAAAACTTCCCCCCCCCCAAAAAAAAAAAAAAACTTGACTAATCTTCTATATATATTTGTGAAAATACTCATTTACTATATTGTAGAAAACCCATTTCCATCATTCTAAAGGTTGAGTAACAAGAATTCACCCCAGTGAAGGCTGGCTTGGCTGTGGGAGGCGGATAAGGGAGCGTTGCCTAAGTAAGTCTTAGGAGTACAGCTTCTTCACGCCGTCACAATAGAAACCCCCTTATGCATGTATAGAGTGTGGGATGTGTGGGACGAGTGGCCGGCCAGACACGAGGGGTTGGGTGGTGCCAGAATTACATCAGCAGGACACATTGTAGTTTGCTGGTGTATTCATTATCATTATTAAAGGCATTGACTATTGTTGTTACTATTGCTATTGTTGTTACTTTCACCACAGTTCTTTCAGTTTAAAGTTGAAGGCTACAAATATTGAGGGTTTATCATTGTGACTCTCCATATGTATGAAACCAATCTTGTGTAATTATCTTTCCTCTATGTATATGATTTCCCCCCCCCCCCCCCCCCTTTTTATAAGTCATTGTATTGCATTTAGTTTCTTCCCCTCCCTTCATGTGATTTCATGAATACTCATATAATTTTTGGCAACATTTTCTTCTCTGGTTTCACTTTCTCTATTTTAATCAGTTTATTACTGCAATCTATCTACCTGTGTATGTGCCAAGCCCACGTTCCCAACACGGAAGGAAAACCCGAGATATCAGACAGCAAAAAAAGAAAGACTGACTACATTATAATGGAATTTCAAACAGCAGCAGAGCCTTGTGTCTTCCAAAGTCATTACACTATACCACTACTCTTAACTAATTATATATGTACGTATACTAGTTATATATATATATATATATATATATATATATATATATATATATATATATATATATATATATATATATATATATATATATATATATATATAGTTTTTCAAGGATTTCAGGGATATTTTTTTTTGGGGGGAGGTGAGTTTTGGGATTTATTTTTTTGGAGGGAGGGTTTGGTCTGGCGGAGGAGACGCTTTAGAAGACTATGGAAGTGTGAAGTGGTTGTTGGGTTGTATAAGGGAGAGCTGTAGGTGGTGGAGGCTGTACAAAGAAGAATTGTAACTAGAAGGAGGGCTTAGGGAGAGGGTACAAAGTAGAAAGATGAGGCAATAGTGGTTTGGTCAAGTAGAGCAGTGATGGTGATTATAATATATAAGGAGAGTTGAAAAGTAACAATGCTGTCATTCTTCATTTAAGTATCAGTTGCCTTGCATACCCTTCTTGGCCTCGCAGACCTTGGTTTTCTTAGAGATAGGATGTTTGAAGGGAAGTTGACAACCAAAAGAATTCACCCCCCAAAAAAATTATAAAGCCTAAATGAAAAAAAAAGCTACCACAGATTTGTTGAATATATCTCAGTGAATCAAATCTTGAAAGATGGAACTTGTAGTGAAAAACATGAAAAAAACAAGATATATTTTCCCTTATCTGAAAATCGTCCGGTGAGTCACCACCCTCACCCGCGGCGCCACCTTGGATTCTCACTTCATCGGTCATTTTAAGCAACATCTCTCAATTATTACAGTCTCATCTTACCACAGTCTGCTGCCACAGTACTAATCTTTCATATGAGCCACTCAGACATAGTTTTCGCGGTCAAGTTTAAGCGTAATGAAGGTGGGAGGGAGAGAGGAGGGGAGGGGGCCGTACCCCACCGGGGCGCCCTCACCAGCAGGATATTGTCTTTGCTTCTGGACTGTTTATTTGGGATCAATAGTCACATTTAAGGCTTTTTATGAGTACTGTGGCGTGTTTGGAGTGATTTGCGTGCGTGTGTGTGGTGGAGGTAGCTGTGGTGGGCGGTATTGGGGGGGTAAATAAGGGGGCATTTTTGGGTTAAATTTCTTGCAACGCCCAATGCACTTTTTTTTATTAGAGGTTGTATCAAGTTGTTATTAATGGCAAAAGATAGTTCATATACCATGATGTTTTGTGTCGTCAGTTCAGTAAAGTGAGTGGAGAGGAACCGTGTTATTCGGAGGTGTCAAAGTTACATTAAAAACTTCATCATCGGCTTCTCAACAGTTTATTTCCGCCTCTAAATCACTCCAAAGTGTTTAAAACAATGAAGAATAATTGATCGATTGTCTTGAAATGGGTTTTGGTTCCGTTGAAGTGGCAGTTAGTGGGTATTTAACGAGTGTTCAAAAGTGTCATATTTTTAAAAAACCGTTTTTTTTCCCGTAGAATTTCTTCAGAATTGGTGTTGCTAGGAGAGTGTTTGTACTTTGGGAATTAGTTATCATATTTATCGCGTCGAAACAGATGCAATAGATTGATCTGTCATCGTTTTATCGAGGGGTCATTTTCAAAATGGTTTGCGCTACGTAAATATTGAGCTGTGACGTCATCAGCTGTGACGTCATCAGCTGTGACGTCATAAGCTGTGACGTCATCATCTGTGACGTCATCAGCCGTGACGTCATAGGGCGGGCGCCTCCCTGCCCCCCCTGCCTTGCTGACTTATATAGCAGGAGTTATTGTGTGTCTACCGTGTGTGTGTGTGTGTGTGTGTGTGTGTGTGTGTGTGTGTGTGTGTGTGTGTGTGTGTGTGTGTGTTTGTTGTGTGTGTGTGTGTGTGTGTGTGTGTGTGTGTGTGTGTGTGTGTGATACTGTAATACTAGCTCTCTTTATATCTATCATTGTGAAGTGATTTTTTCAGGTATTTTGAGGTGTGTGTGTGTGTGTGTGTGTGTGTGTGTGTGTGTGTGTGTGTGTGTGTAATACTGTTATATTGGCTCTCTCTCCATATCCATGTGGTGAGTGTAGTCTATAGTGGTGAATGTAGTCTATATATTCTTGGTAGTATATGGCTAGTGAGGATATGATCGAACAGATCGAAGGAAGGCGAATCAAGCGATGGGCATGTTAAAAACTGTGTGGAATAATAATAACTTTTCAGTACACACTAAAATAAAAAATTATAAAACTCTGGTTAGAACTGTTTTGATTTCTGGGCATGAATCGTGGTATAGTATAGTAACATCGGATAAGAAATTCGTGGTTTTCGAAAATAAGGCTTTGCGAAGGATTTTAGGAGTTAAGTGGTGGGATAGAGTTTCAAATGATAGATACCGGTAGATGAATATGTTAGATTGTCTCGATGGAAATGGCTAGGACACGTCTTCAGAAGGGAGGGAGTGATTGTACGGGGAACACCCGGTTGGCAAGTGCTGGGTAGAAGAGGGACAGGAAGGCGAAGGAGACGTGGATGCGCACAATGAGGCGAGAAGCTGGTGAAGAGTGTTGGGAAGATTTGGTGGAGTTGGCACAGGATAGATGGTGGTGGCGTGAATTCATTGAGGCCCTATGCATCCCTCAGGGTGCCACAAGAGTTGATTGAATGATTATTTACCTTTTTATGCCTTTATTTTCTTTCTATTTCTAATTTTCTTTTTCTTGCTTTTTTTACTACTTCTCTTTTTCTTCCTAACCTCTTGTTTTTTTCCCTATTTCTGTATTATTGTTTCCTTACACACCATATTTTCCAGGCCTTTATTTTCCTTGTGTTTTCTCTACTATTCTTACCATTATTCCCTTATTTCTTTTCTTACTATTCTACTTTGTTTTGCTTTCTAGTTATGCCTGTCTCTCTAGTTTCCCTTAACCATCACTTGACCGTCTTACTTAATCTCCAATCCATATTTTTACTATCCTGTCTTTTATCACCGTATCCTTCCCTTCCACGCCCTTCCTTATCCCTCTCTTATCCTCCTTTTCTTCCCTTCCTCACTTCCACCTCCCCTACCTTGCGTTATTGATGATGTAATAAGGTGACGTGTGGTGACCTGGGTGGGTCTTTACTGTGGGTAAATACAAGGGAAGAGGTAAGAGTAGGTAGCTGGTACATTTCCCCTGTCACGCAACACCCCAACGCCTCAACTCAGTCTTCTCCTAATCACTTCTTTTTCTTTCCATCCTTTTTTTTCATATTCTTACATCATCTTTATTATTATTATCCTCTCCACGTGTCACCATAATCTTTTTTACCCCTTCACCTTTCCCTTTTCCCTTTCCGTCCCTTTCAAATCTCACTTGACCTCTTTCAATCTCCCCATTCTATTCCCTCACATGTCTCACCTCACCTCACCTAACCTGACCTAACCTGACGCTCCCTTAACCTGCCCCCTTCTATCCCTAACCTTACCCCTCCACACCCCGTCCTTCTTGCCTCACCTCACCTAATTTAACCATAACCTCCCCTTTCTGTCCCCTTTCCACACATTGTTCCTGCCGCACCGTCCCTCTGGCCTTCACATCTTGCCTCTATAGTCACCGTTATGTACCTTTTCTTTCACTCGATGCTACAAAAATCGACACAAAAAGGAGGGTCTCGTGTTTAACTTCACCCTCACGTCGGTTCTATTGGCCCAAATGACCCTATCGCTTACTCCACGTTCCATAAGAGTACCGGGACGGGTGGAGGAAAAGAATTACCCTCGCAAAAGAAAGAAGGAAAGAAGGAGGAGGGGGAGGGGGAGGTGCTGGGGAAAGTAGAGAGAGAGAGAGAGGGAGAGGGAGAGGGAGAAAAGTGTATGTAAATGGTATTCGAAGTTAGAGCATTTCAGGCCAAGTTTGTTCATCTCTTAGAAGGGTGAGGAGGAGGAGGAGGTCGGGGGGAGGAGGGGAAGGAAAAGGAAGAAGAGGAGGAGGAGGAGAAGGAGGAGGCAGAAAGACGAAAGAAAAGAAATGTAAATATAAAAAAAAGTTAGACTGTAAGGTGTGAAAATGGAGCAGAGAGAGAGAGAGAGAGAGAGAGAGAGAGAGAGAGAGAGAGAGAGAGAGAGAGAGAGAGAGAGAGAGAGAGAGAGAAATATATAGCTCTTTTCTGGAGGTCAAGATAATGTTTCTCCTAGCTGGTCATTAACTCTCGCCTCAACTCGCGGGAAGAAGAAGAAGAAAAGAAAAGAAAAGAAAAGACGAAATAAGAAAAAAACGATAAAAAACAAAAGAAAAGTAGAAAAATAAATAAAAAGAAAGAAGAAAATGAAAAAGGAAAACAATACACATGAAAAGAAAACCCAGCCAATTCATTAAGGAAAATAAGAAAAGATAAAACACAAAAGAAAACGGGAAAAATAAATAAAAGAAAGAAGAAAATGAAAAAGGAAAACAATACACACGGAAAGAAAACCAACCCAATTCATTACAGAAGAAACGAAAGTAATATAGTACAGAAAACACAGCTGTACTTACTATCTCTTTGTACATGGTGGCAGAGCTCAAAGGAGACATTCCACTACCCAGACACAACCCATGTCCCTCGCTTGCCTTCTAATCCCCAATACGCGATAGAGATTCAAGTTTAGGGTTCCTCTTGTCTTTTTTTCACCTTCGCACTCTGGAATCCTGCTATGAAAAACGAGTCCCCGCGAGGAAAAATGCAATGGGGGAACTAAATCCAGAAGCAGGAAGGTGTGGAGTGACTCTTATGCCCTTAAGGATTAGTGCTCTGGCTTTCCCCTCTTGACATAAGCATTACCTCCTCCTGTGATGGCCAATGGAACCCTGTAAATAACCTCCCGTGAACTGCGCGCCCCGTTCTCCTCGGTTGAATATTTACATATCACTTGTTCTCTCTCCTGTGTCTTATATTGGGAGATCGCAACCGTGGGGTAATATTTTGGGGGTGTTTGAAGAGTGTAGATTGGTGAGGTGAATTCAAGGGGTTAAAAATAGGGTAAAGTAAGGAATTAATAGCGCAGTTGTAGAGAGAGAGAGAAGGGGGAGGGGGGGAGGAATATGTGCGTGTAAAAGGGTAAGTAGGTCAAGAGATAAGAAAAAAAAGAATGGAAGGAAAAGGGAAAAAATGCATGTAACAGTGCTATTGAGAGAGAGAGAGAGAGAGAGAGAGAGAGAGAGAGAGAGAGAGAGAGAGAGAGAGAGAGAGAGAGAGAACGTGATCGCAGTGTCCGAAAGTGCTGGAAGGGAGAAGAGGAAAAAGAAAACGGGGTGAAAAAAAGGAAGTGTCGACGTGTGAAGATTAGCAGAGTGCCCCCTTCCCGCCCTCAGGTGACATTTAGTACAGAA
>CM035194.1:24951079-24962887 GCA_020233015.1 Callinectes sapidus
CACCTCTCTCTCCTCTCTCTCTCTCTCTCTCTCTCTCTCTCTCTCTCTCTCTCTCTCTCTCTCTCTCTCTCTCTCTCTCTCTCTCTCTATCTCTCTCTCTCTCTGGTTTCTTAAGCGTCTACAAAACTCGCAATTTCCCAGTTTCAGAAATACTACGTCGAGAAGGGTCCTGCCGCGGCATAATTCGGTGTTGGACGGCGACGCATGGTGCCGCACAACGAGTTTTGACACTCTCTTGTTGTGTAGTTTCGCCTCTCATTGTAACAACGACGTGTGTGTGTGTGTTTGTGTGTGCGCGCGCGCGCGCGTGTGTGTATGTGTTTGTGTGTGTTGAGGGATGAAAGTGAGATCTATGATATACTTGACTCACCATAGCCGCTGATGATCTGCTGTTTGGCGCCATGGTGGCAGACCGGCTCAATGTGCATTGCCTATAATACAAAAAGGAAAAAAAAACGGGTAAATATAATAAATAATAACTTCAATAAGATAATTCCTCAAATATTACCAAGATAGTTGACGTTCAGTTACTTCACACAAGAATGCCTCTTTTTCGTATAACAATGCCTGTCTTTTCCACTAACAACCATCCCACTCCACCAGAACACCAGCCCCGCGAGATGATTGTCACCCCTAATTTCACGTAATGTCGTCCCTACATCCATAATAAGCATGTCCTCGTACTTACCTCACTAGGAAGATCACGTCACATACCAATCACTTCTATTATGTCAATAATCGCATATTTCATCTTGTTACTCCTCCTCCTCCTTGCTATGTCTACCTCTCTCATTATCTCATGTCTTCCACTCACTTCCTTGCTTACTTGTCTTTTACTGTATTTGTTACGTGGCTCAGACTTCAGGCCACGTGTTCAACTTACTGCGCATCAAATACAAGTGCCGAAACACACTCGTTTATATATTTTCCTGGTGTTAACAGCAACTCTATTTACTTGTGAAATGCAGAGCTCGGATATGTACATGTATGGCACCTACACATTATATTACATGCACGTACAACACTTACCAGGCAAAAAAAATATGATTAGGATCCTTCTTTATTAGTCACAACTGCACTCCATCACTGCCCTCACCGGAATGGAGGCCGTCTGGACCACAATGCCAGCTGTGTTCGTACGCCTTGTTGCTTTCGTCTTATGCTGCATATCTCAAGTCAATGGCAAGGGATATATATACCATAATACACTTCGTAAACTTGCTTGAGATATTATTTCTATTATTATTGCATTACTCGAGTACGTTATTACATATCACACTGCTTTTTAAATTGTGCATGTGTAAATATTTTAACACTTTCAGACGCAGGTAGAGGCGGGCGGCGGCGACTTCCTCCACCTCCATTGCCTGTGCTCCCTCGTTACCTTGTTAACCACTGCTAACCAAACCATTCAATCATCAATAATTCTACTATTTTAATCAAGTGCAAATAGATAACCGAAGGAATGCATATTAGAAAAGAATGAAAGAAAAACTGGATAAGCTACAGATGCTTCACCGTATTTTATATTTCCCTCCCTGACTTCAGTCTTGTGATCAAAATACTCCAAAAATGCAAAGCAGAGCATGAAGATTAACTATTCAAATTCATCCCGCATGGTATTGTAGCCTGTGTGTGTGTAATTCACTGTCGCGGTCGCCTGCCGGTCACCCAGCCAACCTTTTCCCTACGGAGTGAGCTCAGAGCTCATAGACCGACCTTCGGGTAAGGCTGACACCACATCACACACTACACACCGGGACAGCGAGGCCACAACCTCTTGAGTTACATCCCGTACCTACTTGCTGGTAGGTGAACAGAGGATTGCTTATTTGCCTCTCCGCGCCCGAAACTCGGGCCCTTTCGGTTGTGAGCCGAGCGTGCTAATTTACTGCGCATTAAATACAAGTGCCGAAACACACTAGTTTATATATTTTCCTGGTGTTAACAGCAACTCTATTTACTTGTGAAATGCAGAGCTCGGAAATGTACATGTATGGCACCTACACATTATATTACATGCACGTAGTACGGTGTGTGTGTGTGTGTGTGTGTGTGTGTGTGTGTGTGTGTGTGTGTGTGCGTGTGTGTGTGTGTGTGTGTGTGTGTGTGTGTGTGTGTGTGTGTGTGTGTGTGTGTGTGTGTGTGTGTGTGTGTGTGTGTGTGTGTGTGTGTGTGTCTTGAAAACACGCTTCTATGCCTACAGTGTGAAGATACATATAATTATCAGCTTGTAAGTATTTAAAGAGATTGTGAATAATTGTGATTCTTGATGATCCTCATTTTTCATACTGTCAATATCTGCATCATACAATATGGAACAATTCTGTCCTCACTTTCACTACTTTCAAAAGGCTCTCATTGAACTGACAAGCGGTTTAATGGCGCTCTTATGATTGCAGGGACAGATTAAAAAAAATTATACACTGTTAATAGGAAAAGTGCTATTTTGAACCCCGCTTATCATCTCTGTTGTCATTGAAAATATGCCGAAAAAGTGTTACTGGAAATGTTTACACGGTGTACTCACATTTATTAGAGATACACTGCAGCTGAGCTTTTCCGAAGAATTTGAAGAAAATAGTAGTCTAAATGTAAATGTTTCTTTCTCTAAACTTAAGGTGTTAGTTTAGTGTTACTAGTCCTCACCTCGCTCTGGCAGCAGCACTGTCGCCCATTGATTATGTTTAAATCATGTGGAGCAATCCACCATCCTATTTTTTCCTTCACGAGATAATGACTTTAAAACTTCCCCCAAGCAATGCAACGCTCTCCCGCGCATGAAAGAAAGCACGCAAACTTCCCGAAAATAAACAATATATTTCACACTGAGAGCCTGCAAGAGTAGGCAAGGCATCACTTAAATTCACCACTGTATTAAACTCTAATACTCTTCTATGTCAAATTATCACCAAAGTTATCCTTATAAAACATCTCCGTGCATCTAGCAGAAAACAGGCAAACGTAGCAGAGATCCCTTCACCCACAAAGAAAAATAATTGGAAGAGACGAAGCCGCGGAAACTGATACATAGAGACGGAAGGCAACAGTATATTAAAGAAAAACAGATTCACGGAACACATTTTCCCATGTAATAACACACTATTTGTAAAGAAGAATAAATTTAGAACGATATGAAGACAACGCCACAAGACAACTGATAGAGACATAAGGTTAGACAGGAAAAGAGGAGGGAAGTAAGAAAAATGGCCAATGAAAGCAGCAGCAACAGCTGTCCGTCACCGGGGAGAGTGGTGGGTTCGAAGGATGGAGCTGGGTGGCTGCAAAACACAGAGGCGAAACAGAATATTGGCTGGGGAGGGCAAGTGGAGCGGCGGCTGAGGCTGGGGCGTGGAAAGCGGACGCCAAATTGGAGGCGGCAGAAGGGAAAATTATAAAAGTTTACCCTCTTGGCTTCCGAATTCTGTTATTTGATATCGGTAATAAATGCAGATATGGTATATATGCAGAGAGAGAGAGAGAGAGAGAGAGAGAGAGAGAGAGAGGGGGGGGGGGAGTATCTTGAAATTCTTTGCTTTCTCACCACGACTGTTCAAGCCTAATGATTATTATTCAGATCTTATAACCTATTTCACCTGTTGTTAAAGCAAAGATGTTATAAGTATATCACTAAAAGCATAGGAATACCCTTAAAAACCTCGTATCATTTTACCACAACTATTGAAAATAATCGTAATGAAAGAGTAAAGTGATTCTCATTAAGCACCTCAGAGTTCTCAAGTTGTTCAAATACCAACTGCAGCTAGAAAGATTAATAAAACCATATTTTCTGAACCAGATTCTTTTTTACATCCCAGAACTATGTGGCATGTGTTTTAAATGACAAGTGAAATAATGGAGGCTTCAATTGTGCAGTGATGAGAAGATGACGGAGAAATGAAGTGTCTTGCGGAAGTGAAGGACACACACACACACACACACACACACACACTACAGTATCTTTGGCGTCAATACCCCCCCCCCCCACACACACACATACTACAGTATCTTTGGCGTCAAAACCCACCGAAACCACTGAAGCGCCGCCTAACCTTGTCCCGCTTCGCTGTGCCAAAGTCAACGGTATCTTATCTCTCCCAGTTAATATTCACACACACACACACACACACACACACACACACACACACACACACACACCATGATATCCTTACCGTTCAGCCCCATGGAGATTCTGATATAGCCCCGCTTCGCTGCGACTAGCAGTATCTTGTTTCTTCCCATTCCCATCTTAGCTCACAGGATTCTCAGACGTTTCCAGGTGTTGTCTAAGCTCGAGTGTACAGAAAGAGGAAGGGGAGAAAGTGGTGTACGGGAGAGCAGCAGTATGAGGGGAGGGATGACGAGCAGGAAGTCAGGGAAGGGAGGACAACACCAAACATTTCGCTTTTTTTTTTTTTTCTTTTATTAGCACGCCTAAGATTGTTTCGGTATTTTACATAAGATTTTAAAATGTAAAAAAAATCCACATGTTCAAAGTAATGTTATCCTATAATATGTATTCTAATTCGCATTTTCAAATTTACTGTCAGTTGCCGAGTTAAAAAAGAAATCACCTTCGTACGACAATGAGTTTATGTTTTCTTTATATGGATTACAAGTAAAAAGAAACTACCCAAAATATGTCAATCTAATCTGGCTCTGCGTTTTTTATCAGTAGTATGAAGTGTTTATGGTGCCGTACCTAAAAGTTACATAGTTTTCGGATGTTTTGTTTTTATAGGTCAACTCGATAAGGACTCTATGTTTTACTTATTTGTTGCAGTTAATGACAGATAAAAATACGTAGTACATTCTAGTCAAGCTGTCTTCTTTTTTCTCGCGATTTTCAAAATGAAATACGTATCGTAAAAGTATATATCATATCACCTTGTATTTACCGATACGATGGTCGATCCTAACCACGAACATTTGATTCCATCTCTTGGAGATGTTAGCATCAGCAATCAGCCGTCAGTTCTTTATAGGATAGGTTTTGAGGAAACAAATCTTATAAATTAAACTTACAAAGAGAGCTTAAAGAAAAGGAAGGAAAGGCAAGGGAGGGCATATAATACCTAACTGACGCAGTTAAATGTTAGCGGAATAACGAGCAACCTTTGTATGAGTAACCACTCAGTTAATCTGCTAAATTTCTTCTTCAAGTTATTTTATTGACGTCACAAAGGTAATCGATGTTCTCTTCAAAGTCAAAATTAATAAAGCAAGAAGAAATGTACAACAAAAAGTTCGAAATCCGAACAAAAAGAATCCTTCAAATCGAAATCCTTCAAATCGAAATTGTTTCACAAGAATTACAAAAATAACCCCTTGGCAAACAGAGTTATAACAAACACGGCTTCACCTAAATGACCCTGCTCGCATAAGGGTTTTCCAAAGTGTCTGACAAAGGTAGATTCCCGAGACCATGTATCGGTTTCTAAGATCATGGCCAGAGAAAGGATCAGTACTGCCTTGCTAGTGTAGGCATATCTGGTGGAATGAGCTGCCAAAAGAGAAAGATGAATGCTAGCAATCTTTCATGATGTGACGAGTTCAAGGTCTTGACGTGTCCCGTGAAGATAACCCAATATGAAGATTGGTTACCAGCAAAAAGTTAATGTACCTCTAATGCCTTTTGTTCTCCGAATAAGTCAATAAATAAACTTTGTCTGAAGCATCAGCCTTAAAATGATTTATGAGAAATGATTACCAGGCCCTCCTATTGGATAAGAAATCCCAAATGTAGAAGTGATCATGTTTCTGATGTCTAACAAATGATAGCTTTAGCCCCGTTGATCAGATACGAATAACATCAACTCTAGCCATTTTTAGACAGTTCAAACATGTATAAAGCTTCTAATGTACGTTAAAACCAACTCTGGATTCTAGATATAATATGCTCTCATAAACCGTCTCATTAAGGAATGCTGGCCTGTGAGTTTGCCATTAATAGTAGAAATTGCAGAAATGGCCGAACTATTGATGTTTATGGTGCTATGGGCTCTCCCCTGTCCTCTCTTAAATTCACAAACAAAAATTCTTGGAGGAAAGCTGAAGGTAGCACAAAAGAATTAGTTTTCTTCTGGCATAAATCAACATCCATCTTTTAATATAACCCTAATACTACAATTTAGCTCCTGGTCTCCATGACCTAGGGAGAAATACGGCAACCTCCTCCGAAAGGCCACTGCACGTGAACAGCGTCGACAGGATTCTCAACCTAGATTCCTGAGGGTATTTGAGATTTGGGTGTTGTGGCAAAATCAAGAACTCTTGACGGAGAGGGAACAAAGTAGTCACTAATAACTTTAGTGCTAAAAGGAACCTAAACTGCGCCGGCCAAAGCGGTAGGATTGATACGAGTATCACAGTAATCTCAACCTCCTCACCTTCCTTCAACATTCGTCCAATAACACTGAAAGCCGAGAATGCATACAGGTTCTTATTATCCAAGTCCATTCCAGGAGACATGGGTCGGTACTTGAGATGCAAGGAAATCAGTATTTGGGGCATAAAAATTATCCATATAAATTTGAAGATGCTGGGCTTCAGCATCCATTCCATATTTACAATTTCAATTTTGGATGCTCTGTCAGCCCAACATAATCAATTCCTAGAAAATAGTCTGTCGACAAAGTAATCACTCTGGATCAAGCCCAGTCAAAAATCTCCCCTACGATACTATTGAGGTTGAACTGTGTACTACCACCCTGATCTATATAAACAACAACCGTAATATTACCTGATCTTATAAATATTCCATTGTGACAGTAATTGTTACACAAAGACCGCAATCCTAGTAAAATGATCTGAAGTTTCAGACGGTTAATGTGGTCTAACTCTGCCTGTGCCCAATGATCTGTATCACCACAGTGGTTAAGCAAGCATGACTTGTTAATTTTACTTGAGGAAGAAAAGACGGAATGGAAATTGATATTGTTGATCCACCAACTAATAAACCCCTTGGGATGATCATCTAGAGTAATTATAGCAAAGTAATAGTTTTTGCTACTAACCAACTTTCGTTTCTGATAATCACGAGTTATTTATATCTGAGAGGAGCTAAAGTAACAGTAGGATCGGGTGCTACGGTAAGGCCGATAACCCCGCTAAAGCATGCAAACTGGTGCCTCCCTTAAATAATAAACCACTTTGTTTTTTAATGCTATCTCTCCTTCGTAACGATAAAATACCACACAAATTTACAAAGTTTAGGACATTGCCAAGGAAATCTACTTCCTGCATGGGAACTAGGACAGATTTATTTAAGTTAAACTTTCATCCCAGAGTCAATATGTTGTATATCATATTTCGCATTATGTATGATTTTTTCTGAGCTTGCAATGAAAAAGCACTCATCTATGTACCATGACACTAATCTGAGTGAAACAAAACTGATTTTCAGTAACTTTGTGAAGATACAAAAAATTATTTTTCTCGTGAATCGCAACCATATCCAATCCTTGGGTTTTACAAGAGCAGAAAAGTAAACATCTCAAAGTCTTCGGCAATAAAAAAGGAGTTAGCTTGGAGCAATTGAGTAAGATCCATTTTGAAGTGAGAGTAGTTTTTATAGTAATTTTACTTTCAAATCCAGTATTATTCTGTTCAACCATCTTTCTTGAAAGTAGAGAAAACGTGAGAAAAATTACATTCTTAATAATTTTCTGCTTTAGAAAATAAAGCAGGATCTAAAGGAAATTGATGAGCACGATACAAAATAAGAAGTTAGGAAAGGAACTGTACAAATTCGATGACACTGCCATTTTCTTACCTCTTACTGCAGTACCGTATCATTTGATGTTGGTGACAATGAAGTGCCAAATTTTTCTGTTCTACACCAGCTCCACTACTTCGTCTATTTTCTCTCTTCCTGTCATCTCTCTGATTCCATTCATGTACTTTACCCACTGTCTTCCCTCTGCTCTCCTCCCCCTAAATTGTCCCAAAGAGGCAGTCTCTTACCACACTATTCTCTATCAAAACATGCCCCAGATATCCAAGGTGTTTTCCCTTAGTCTCTCCAATACTTTCCTCCTCATTCCCAAGAGTTGGTCTCTCTCCACACCATCCCCCCCTAAAAAACACTACGGTCATCAACTCCCTTTTCAAGCCAGCCATCTGCAACACCTTTTCATTAGTCCTTTTTGTCACCCACGGGATCCTTATCATTCTTCTGATGAACCAATCTCCATCGCTTCATTTCTTTAGGAATAGTCCAGGTTCCACAACTGTTCAATATCGCTGATATATGTAATTCTTCAAAATTCTTAATTGGATCTTAATGCTCAAACTCATCTTTGTCAGTATCACTCATTTGCTCAAAAGTAGCTTTTCCAGTTCCAATTCTCGATCTTATTTCTGCATCGTATCTACCATCAGCATCAACCAAAGTATGAGAACGATCTAACAAGCCTCATTGTCTGACCACCTACATTTACATTCACCCTCAACTCTTCCTTTACTTCTGTTTTACCGATATTAATTATCAGATCAACGCCCCTGCATTTCATATCCAATCTATCCACTAGTGTTTGTATCTTTTCCCAGTGTGTGGAATCAACACCATATTATCCGCTTGCTTTATGTTATTAATGATCATTCCCCCCTCCCCTCTACCTCTAAAATCCATTTTTGTATGTCATCACTGCCACTGAAGCATATGCAGAACATCTTTCTCCCCTACAAAGTTGTCAAGAGTGTTTAACAAAGGCCAAAAATTATTTGAACCGAAGTGAGGCTGAGTTACTGTGGATGTTTGTAGCTTTGAATCTTCCTCCCCAAGAACTGTCTTTACACTAAAAAAAAAAAAAAAAGCCTTGATAGGAGAAAGACCTGGCAAGCTATAATGCTTTCCTTTGTTCCTTGCCTGGACTAATCAGCAGCACTCATCCTGACAGTTTTGTAAGGCCAAAAGAACGGCTTCCTCACTTTCTTAGTTTTGCAAACCTCATCGCATTTTTTGACGACATCAAAGAGGAAAAGTTCATCCATCTCAACTGCACAGCTTTATAAGTATAGTTTCGTTGAAGCAGAATTATTGAAACAGAAGCAAACCACTTCATTCTTTATCTGATTGATGTTGTCCAAATCAGACATAACAAGTCTAAGGGTGTCGTTGAAGCCATCTAGGAAGGAGGTAATTGCCAGCCTTGTCTTCAATATCACTGATATAGTGAGCCAAAAGTTCCAAACCCCTAAAAAATGTGATATTTGTACGAGACAATCTGGTATCAAGTAGTTTGCCTCCAACAGTCTTAACCTTGGTGATGGACAAGTATGTCTTGGGGACCTTCATATTAAATACGTTGTTAGGCCATTTCAAGGGATCGCACGCAGTTTTCAAACTTCCAATGTTAGAGCGACGCCTAATGCTAACTTTCAAAATGGAGGCAAGGCGATCATACACAGGATCGCCTTTAGATTTCTTGACATGGAAACAATCAGACAGTTCATCCAAAGCTCTGTCGAAGGCCGCTTCATCATCATCATTGACCGGCAGGGAGGGCTAGGCAGGGTTGAGGCGGTCCAAACCAACAAGAGGTCCTGAGAATTTCAAAATATCTACGAACGCCGCACAATCTTCAGCAGAGTAAGATAAATCATGGAAACTGCTAAGCACCAGGGCATCAGACTAAAAAGGACCGGTGGTTCAGCTTGTCAATCAGGCCAACTCAAAAGAAAGGAAAAAATCAATTACTCGAGGTAGTTTCAAAACTGTTTACATCGTTAGCAACCCGTTCTGACGAGAGGAACCTCCTTTCCTTATTCTTTTTCCACAATCCTCTACATCACCACTGGGCCGCTTCGTCTCTAGACTAGAAAAACGCCTTGGCTCTTCAAACGCGAATAGGCACTGGAGGGCATATGCATACAAGTTCAGAAACTAACATCCAAAAAGGCCTTAAATGAGCCAAAGGTAAAAGAATACTGGCCCATACAGAGGAGCCCCGACCACGAAAGACCTGGTCTCAGATCAAAACCTACCACACTTCCTCCTAGTGTTTTTTTTTTTTTTTTTTTTTTGTGTGTGATTGTATTGAGGTGCGTGAGGGGTGGTGTGGGGTGTGTGTGTGTGTGTGTGTGTGTGTGTGTGTGTGTGTGTGTGTGTGTGTGTGTGTGTGTGTGTGTGTGTGTGTGTGTGTGTGTGTGTGTGTGTGTGTGTGTGTGTGTGTGTGTGTGTGATGTGTATTGGTTTGGGGTTTGTGTGTGGGGTGTGAGTGAGATTTCTATGGTCTGTGTGTGGGGTGTGTGTGTCTGGTGTGTGGGGCGTAAATAACTCTTTCATTATCCGAACACCACTTCAATGAACTTTATGCCAAGTGTGTCCAGATCTCAAACATTCACTCCCAAAATAGCATCCCTGTTCGGTGCTTTGTTTATTTATTTATTTTCATCTTTATTAATTTTTCTTATTTTTTATTTCTATCTATTTTTATTTATTCATTTATTTTATTTATTTATTTTATTATTATTTTATTCATTTATTATATTTTATTTTATTTATTTATTTTTTATTTATTTATTTTTATTTATTTATTTTTTTTTTTTTGCGAAAAATTGATTCCTGAAATCTTTAGTAAATCTCACAGTATGTGAGACTTTAAAATAAACTCAAATCGCGTTATCTACAAGGCTCGTATGGATTTGAGATCTACCTCGTGGCTGGAACATGGATGATTACTCATCAGCCACCCAGCACGCTGTGCTAGGGCTGGCAACGCTTGTCACAGAAAGGGTGGGTTGGATTTTTTTTTTGTTGGTCCTGCCACCCATTAATTAATATTTCGTCGCTTTTGTGGCATTAGTCGCTCACTTCTGAATGGCTGGCAGTTCATGTCACGGCACAATTCACAATGTAAGGGAGGTTTATAGCGTTTTACTGATGATTTATTGCTGTTTTTTACAACAAAATAATGAACAAATACCTTCCTGCCAATGGAGAGACTGAGTCAGCTGTCAAAACCTCTCATTGGAGGTTGTCACTCATGTCGGTTGTGTGTGACGAGCTGTGATGCAGCAGAAAGTAACATTTAATTTGCACATCTCTGATACTCATGCAGGAAACAAAGATAAAAGAATAGTGCCAAAAACTGTAAAACAAATTACTTCTTTGGAAATCTTATCCTCTAGAAATTCACAGGAAATTGAAATCAAAGTGTAATAACACCACTCTCTTAAAGAAGTTGAAGTCACAGACAGTAAGAAAAATGACCACTTGCAAAACTGCACTTCCATTCTTTCTTTCCTTCCCCTTCACCAGCCAAGAGTAACCACACAGGCTTAAGAAATATCCGATTTAGCTTTTCTTCACATATTTCATCCATACTTTTCTCGCAGAGTTTCGTTCCATCACGCACCGAACTGATATCAGACTGATGACAACAAGGCATGGCTCAACACTCGAGTCCAGGCAGCCTCTATGTGTCTCCCTGCTTGTAAAGTATCCCTTCTCTTATCGCTGCCTTTATTTTTTGAGATATACTAGTATTGGTGGTGATGGCGATGTTGTTGTTGTTGTTGTTGTTGTTGTTGGTGGTGGTGGTGGTGGTGGTGGTGGTGGTGATGGTTCTGGTGGTGGTGATGGTGGTGGTAGTGGTGGTTGTGACGATGACGATGGTAGTGCTAGTAGGGCTAGCTTTAGTAATAGCAGCTGTCATAGTCGAAGACATATACAACAATAACAAACTCTCTCTCTCTCTCTCTCTCTCTCTCTCTCTCTCTCTCTCTCTCTCTCTCTCTCTCTCTCTCTCTCTCTCTCTCTCTCTCTCTCTCTCTCTCTCTCTCTCTCATCTCCTCTGTCTCCTG
>CM035194.1:25042808-25052808 GCA_020233015.1 Callinectes sapidus
TCCTCCTCCTCCTCCTCCTCCTCCTCCTCTTCCTCCTCCTCCTCTACATTCCCTCGCTTTCCCTCATTTAACGTTGCCTTTTCTACATCGACTTCTTCCTGTCTTTTGCTTTCTATGTATATTCTTTTACCTTTAGTTTTTCTTCACTCTTCCTTGGTCTTTGACTTCTTTTCAAATTTGGCTATACAATTCTGGGTTAGAAGTTTCGTGAGTGGCAAAAGGTCTGAGGCTGTTAGCTTTTACTTTATGTTTCTGTCACTTCTTCGTTTCCTGTATTTACTTGCTATTATTTTATCTTCCCCACCTCTTTAGAATTTAATACATTTCCTTTCTGTCCCTAAAACTGAATTCATTGCATTGCTTGACTTTCTGCCTCGTCTCACTGGATATTTTTTTTCATAACCTTTGCTTTCAGACATTTTGTATTACTGAGTCCTGTTTTTCATTGTCTTGCTCTCATATAAACTCTGGAACTCCCTGCCTGCCTCTGTATTTCCAGCTTCCTATGATTTGACTATTTAAAAGGGAGATTTTAAGACATTTGTTCCTAACTTTCTGCTAACTCTTTTATCCTTACAGGGGACTAGAAATAATAGTGTTTTTTCTCAAATGTTCAGACAACCAGAATAGTTACATTACCGTTACAATCCACATTACATCTAAACTCGCCACCAGACCAGCACACTCATCACCTGAACAACACTAATACATTCAGTATAATCTTACTTACCTGTATATAATCAAGCGTTTTATTCACAGAGTTATACAGTGATAACTGAATTTAATCTGCCAATATTTCTAGAGTTTGGTGAATTTTATAATTGTTTGGTTAGTTATTTTCAACGTCAAAGAACCGTCTCTTTCCTTGATTCTTCACTCAGCTTTCTTGTCCTTGGTATACCTCGTGCATACTTATCAATGTAAATCTTCTCGCATACTTTGTTTTACATTGACAGAAAGAATAATTCAATCTGTCACTGTTTGTAGGTTTCGGTGCAGTGAATCATTATTTGGACACTTTCAAAATTCATGTCGCTTTGTAAAAGTATGTTGCGCTGGATACCGGTAACAGCATTCCACAGTGAGGCGGCAGAGCAGTGGTGTGGAAGGTATTGCGCGGCGAGTCTGTTCCAGTGCACGTGATGGGCAGGTTTGCTGTGATGAATGGATCACTTGTTGTAATAATTGGAAATGTGAGTCAAAGATTAAAGTGACAATTGGAACAGCATCCAGTGTTCCAAACAGAAGCTCTTCAAATAAACGTTTTGAGTTATTTCTATATAGTAAACTCTTGATTAGTCGGATTCTCTCTTCAGTTCCTGTGACTTAAGGGAAGAGCTCCAAGACACTTGTGCAACAGATGGTGATTTGAATCGATTTCTGTTGTATTCTTTTTTTGTTTTTTTCTTCCGAGATCTAAAGTCGTCTCTGTTTTTAACAATTTTCTAGTTAACTTTCTGAAGAGGCAATTTTTTTTCTTTTACATTTTTCCCTTGAGGGAAAGGAGAGAGAGAGAGAGAGAGAGAGAGAGAGAGAGAGAGAGAGAGAGAGAGAGAGAGAGAGAGAGAGAGAGAGAGAGAGAGAGAGAATGTTCCTGCCCACTGTCCTTCACGCATGTAAAGGAATGAAATCATCACGTCACAATGCGATGCTTTTTGAAATACACATAATTTGAAGGTCACATATTTTAGTAGATTCAAATTTCATTGAGTTTCCAAGGATGAATCAAATTAACTCATAATGTTATTTTTCAATTATACATAATCCTTTGCTTATAACTTTTGGTATAGTCAGAACCCCAATTCAAGTTTACATACATATGTTTAGGTAAAAATTTTGATAACCACCTTGCATAAACACCCCTTAAATAGATGCATTGAATCTCATTGGCGTGAATATTAGAGAGAGAGAGAGAGAGAGAGAGAGAGAGAGAGAGAGAGAGAGAGAGAGAGAGAGAGAGAGAGAGAGAGAGAGAGAGAGAGACTTAGTTAAACGGACATCTCACTCTGTCTGTACACTGGTGATGCTGTAAAGCAGACCAATGGGTGTTGATCCCGCTGGTGGAGACATGGTTGGCCGGCAGTGAGATCGCTGGTCAACGGGATGACCCGCAGCGCTGAGGATTACGCCGTGAATGGCGGGATTAATGGCATTTGGAGAGAGAGAGAGAGAGAGAGAGAGAGAGAGAGAGAGAGAGAGAGAGAGAGAGAGAGAGAGAGAGAGAGAGAGAGAGTAAAGAAAGTTATAGAAAAGTTCCACGACGACACGCGGAACAGGAAGTAGAAGAAGCACATATAATTGGAAAACAAAGTGAAGGAGGTAAAATGCCGCTGAAGATGAGAATGCGATCACCACTAGCAGTAGAGGAAATTGCAGTAACAACTGATAAAATACTTCAAAATATGGATTATAAGGGAATATGGATTAAGAGAGACCAGAACTTGGAAGAAAGTCAGGAGAAGAGATAACTAATACAAGAAGCTAGAGTGAAAAACGAGAAAAGGACGGAAACCTAGAAGATTAAATATTACGGGAGTGTATTCGAGACAGGCTAAAAGAAATGACGCTATCTACCTTGCAAGATAAAAGAGAAAGAGGAGATCTAATTACATTGTAAAAAGAATATTAATGACATTGAAAAGATAGACAAACAGGACCTGGTGATGATAAATTAAGAAAATGGACAAACGAGGGGGCAGTCAAAGAAAATCTGTAAGAGTTGATGTTTAAAGGACATTAAAAGTGCAATTTTTCACATAGAATTGTAGATGTTTAAAACGAATGAAATGAAGAGGTTGTTACAGTAACCAATATACTACACACATATGAGAAAAGGTTGAATAAATGGAGGTATGGGGACAGGACACTATGCACCCCGCTCAAACCCTGTATAATAACGCTAAGGAAAACACACACACACACACACACACACACACACACACACACACACACACACACACACACACACACACACACACACACACACACACACAATATGGACTAATTACATACATTATTCACTCATTATCTTATTTTCCTTTCAGCATTTATTCTTGACGAAGTAATAACATATATCATACTTTGCTTCGCATTTTTTTCTCTCTCTCATATTGTTCGTTACTCAACAAATATGCGAACATGCAAATGGAGATTTATTTACTCCATGTATTTCTGCTTATTCTCCTTAGCTTCGTCTTTGGGTTGGTTCTGTCATAAGTCGACACATCTGGTCACCGTCTCTGTCTCTTCTTACGTATCAAGACTTCTCATCATTCAAGAAAGATACAATGCAGGTTAATGTATAGTGCGTGTTTCTCTAATTCCTCTTCTGCTCCTTCGCTGGGCTCATTGTCTCAACTCACTCACCTCTGTCCTCTGCAACACCCATCACCAGTATGTGTTCCTTCAGTCCATCTATAAACTCCCTCTGTTTTGTTCTTTCTTACTTATCCAGCATGTTACGTATTTATCTTTACTCTTATGACTTTTTTTTCTCTCTCTCCACTCTGTGTATTAGTGTTTCTGAAGTTTGTATTTCTGATTTAGTTCATCTCAGTATATTTCATTTTGTAATTATGGTGAAAATTATAATATTCAAATTCTCTCTCTCTCTCTCTCTCTCTCTCTCTCTCTCTCTCTCTCTCTCTCTCTCTCTCTCTCTCTCTCTCTCTCTCTCTCTCTCTCATTACCACAAGCTTTTCACATAATTATGTATTAATATATTTTCAAAAACACCTCTCCTCGTATTTTTCCCTTCGTTTTGCCTACGACTCGAAGACAACTTTACAATGGGCGAGGATCCTGTCAACCGTACAATTATAATTGGCTTCGACCTGTAACTTTTCTCCTTAGGGTGCCATTGATGCCAACTCTCTGCTGACTTGTATTTGGTTCTTGATCTGTTCCCCCTATCCCTTTTTTACTTCTTCTTTAAAGATCTTCATCCTTTTGCTCCTCACATCAACGGCAGTGACAGTAATGATGGTGGCGTGGCTCTTGGATTTTTCACTTCCTTTTACTCTGTCCCTAACCTTCTTCTACTTCTTCCGTCTCTGAATAATGGTGATGATTGTAGAGATACCGGTAAGGACGATGCTAATATTAATGCTAATCCGACACTTACTCAGTTGATATGGAGACGTCTGTGATATGGTTACCCCAAGGCAGACCTAAACTCCATTAACGGAAAGAAACATAAGTAACAGTAGAAGGATAGTGACCAGAGCAACCCACACTAGGGATTTATACCACGAATATATTGACTCCAACTGTTCTTCAGCAGTTGGTTGGGCTGCGATATCAATATTTCAGAGCCGATGATTTTCACAAGGAGTTTTTACATTGACAGTCTCACACGTTGGTTGTATGTTATTGCCAAGATGTTGCATAGGTTTATAGATGTTTGTTGATAGAGAGGTGGAATGATCTTAATTTTTCTTCCTATTTCAATTTTTCATGTTTTTTCTTGTGATTTAATTTATCTTGTGTGTTTTTATGTTATTTTGTTTTGTCTTCTGTTCTTATTCCGTGTTGGTTTAATACAAGGTTATCAAACATCCGTGTCCAAAATGATCATAGTAGTGAGAAGGTTTAAGTTGTTCAGGATCACCTGAAGATCCGCCACCCCTGGTTATTTCAAGCCTAACTACATCAAGCCATGGTAGGCTTGGGTAGGTTTGGTTACTACAAAAGCCTAGCCTAACTTAACCTAACTTAAACTAAGCTAACCAAACCTACCCAAGCCTACCATGGCTTGATGTAGTTAGGCTTGAAATAACCAGGGGTGGCGGATCTTCAGGTGATCCGTTGTTTACTGTTATTCGCCATTTCCTGTTTCTGGTAGTCAGTTTTTTTGTCCTAAAATAATCCTTTTTTTGGTGAGTTTTCTAGTGTTTGGTGTTCAGTATTAGGGATCTACAATAACTCTTTCAATTTTTGGTGCTTCCTTTTTTTCTTTTTCCTTTTCCATCAAGAGGTATTTTTAACTCTTCCTTTTGCATGCTTGTATTAAAAAGGGAGTATTTCGAGTTTTTTTTTTCATATACAGGACATATCAAGTAGTTTGTTCCATCAGAGGCACACTGACACACACACACACACACACACACACACACACACACACACACACACACACACACACACACACACACAGGAAAAAATTACTTCAATCCGTCTCATCTGAACAGCTCATTATAGAAAAAGACAAAAGAATTTCCTGTTTGCTTTGTATCATTATCTTGTCAGGAAAGATGTTCCTGCCCAATTCCACACAGCCACGCCCTATTCATTGTAGTGTTCTTTCCTTAAACAGACTGGGCAGTGTCAAATCAATATAAAAGAACCTCTGTGTAAATATTAACGTGATAGTCAGGGAAGTAAAATACAGGAATACAATGAGAGGCGCCGCTGCGATTTATGGTATTCAATTTTATAGTATTTGAAATCATTATGAGTTGTATTGAAGAACGCGCCTATTGCCACACACACACACACACACACACACACACACACACACACACACACACAATGGTAGGTAAAGGTCACAGTTAAACATCATTGCAGAGATAAGTGTCAGTATAGTGTATTGGAAGTGATCCATGTAAAAAGTTCACTATGAATATCAATGAGGGAAAGAAAGGTTAGGAAAATTATAATAGAGAAATGTCCTTCACTTTTTATTTTGTTATGTGACATGATGATTATCGACTACCAGGAAGAGGAGGAGGGAGAAGAGGAATAGACTATCACTACTACTACTACTACTACTGCTGCTGCTGCTGCTGCTGCTGCTGCTGCTGCTGCTGCTGCTGCTGCTGCTACTGCTGCTACTGCTACTACTACTACTGCTACTACTACTACTACTACTACTACTACTACTACTACTACTACTACTACTACTACTACTACTACTAATAATAATAATAATAAATATAATAATAATAATGATAATAATAATAATAATAATAATAATAATAATAATAATAATAATAATAATGATAATAATAATAAGACGACTACGACTACTATTACTATCATCATCAACACTACTGTCTTATAATTTAAGCCGATATCCCAGTTCAGGTATGTGTGTGTGTGTGTGTGTAATTCACTGTCGCGGTCGCCTGCTGGTCACCCAGCCAGCCTTTACCCTACGGAGCGAGCTCAGAACTCATAGACCGATCTTCGGTTAGGGCTGAAACCAAATCACACACCACACACCGGGACAGCGAGGCCACAACCCCTCGACTTACATCCCGTACCTACTTGCTGCTGCATAGGTGAACAGGGGCTAGATACACATTAAGAGGCGTGCCTACTCGTATATGCCTCGCTGCGCCCAAGAATCGAACCCGGGCCCTCTCGGTTGTGAGACGAGCGTGCTAACCACTACACTACGCGGTGTGTGTGTGTGTGTGTGTGTGTGTGTGTGTGTGTGTGTGTGTGTGTGTGTGTGTGTGTCCATGAATATCCCATCTGGTCTTCTGCTTTCACTCATCAACCTGATAACTTTTGTCTGTTTCTCTCCTGGTAAAGTTACATTCAGGTGCACTACTACGTCAGCACTGTCTTCTTCCCTCCCATTCATATCTTCCCGGTCTGGCAGTAGGAAGTCTACGTATGTTGGTGGGAAGTTGCATTTATTTTTCGTTTTTTTTTTCTGTGGATTACAAAGTCCAAGTTCCCCACGAGTTTGTGTAGTGATCTGTCGTACTGGTTAGCGCTTTGTCTTATGCAAATTGGCCGCTAGATTTATCAGAGAGAGAGAGAGAGAGAGAGAGAGAGAGAGAGAGAGAGAGAGAGAGAGAGAGAGAGAGAGAGAAGACGAGACGAGACGAGACATTAGCGACAAACAACCAGCAGAGAGATAGAAACAGACAGACAGACAGAAAAAACAGGCAGACAGATAGAAAGACAGATAGACAGACACAAAGACAGACGGACAGACAGACAGACAGACACACTCTCTCACTATCACCTCAGGAAAACAAGAGAGAGAGAGCAAGCAAACTCACTTATTCTTTATTAATGTCTGTACTACACAATCACAAATCCGCCACACTCATATTATGTACTGTTTGCGGCATTCTGTATATCTCCTCACCTTGCTTTCTTTCCTCCTCAGATAATACGTAATACACTATCCAATCTAATCTCTTTACACTGTTTTTTATTTATATTTTCTTTTACCATTCATGCTTCTCTTCCTGTGTGTGTTTTTTTTTTTTTTTCATGCTGATTCTACATATATCATAATCTTTTCTTTATTTTTTTGTTCATTTATTTATTCCATGTGTGCCTATTCTGTATTTATTTTTATTTCCCTTTCTTGGTAACTTTCTAACATAAAAGTAAATATGTGAATCATTATCATTGTAATAGAGTTTACGTATATTTATGTCTCGTGCATGTGTGTGACCTGTATTTCCGAAGGGCACGTTTCTTTATGCTTGTGTTATGCTTACCTTAACTCAGAATTTATGCTTCATGAACACATTTCTGTTAGTTTAGCAGAGATATTAATGTTGTGTGTATGTGTGTGTGTGTGTGTGTGTGTGTGTGTGTGTGTGTGTGTGTGTGTGTGTGTGTGCGTGTGTGTGTGTGTGTGTGCGTGTGTGTGTGTGTGTGTGTGTGTGTGTGACAGCGGAGTGAAGAAGGTCTATTCTGGCACTGACCCTCGAGGGACGGGAGAAGATCAAGTAATTTCTAGTTTCGTGCCAACAAAAGGAAAGGAAAGAGAGGAAAAAAGGAGACGAGCATGTTGAGAGAGAGAGAGAGAGAGAGAGAGAGAGAGAGAGAGAGAGAGAGAGAGAGAGAGAGAGAGAGAGAGAGAGAGAGAGAGTGTGTGTGTGTGTGTGTGTGTCATAGGCGAACCAACCATGATAAGTAAGTAGCAATGCAGGTAAAGTAGTCGACATGAAAGAGACGTGCGCTGAACTTTTTATTACAGACAGTCATGCGCCATCGAGTGGAGAGAGATTCCTTTCCATTACACGATGCCGGGATAGAAAATAATAAGTAATAATATGTGATGTAATAGTTACCGATGAGACATTACCGGTAACTCAATGACCCAAACAACTCACCTTGGAGAGAGAGAGAGAGAGAGAGAGAGAGAGAGAGAGAGAGAGAGAGAGAGAGAGAGAGAGAGAGAGAGAGAGAGAGAGAGAGAGAGAGAGACAGAAGGGGGAAACAAAAATGATGAAATAAAGTACATTATCATACATCAGTCTTTCCGCTAAATGGTCGTACGTTAGCGGGGAAAAAGTCTCGTACAATGATATGCTCCACGTACCATAATAGGTAATGTGTGTGTGTGTATGTGTGTGCGTGTGTGTGTGTGTGCGTATGAGGGAGAGGATACCCAATAATTGTTGTCTAAGAAGTGTGTGTGTGTGTGTGTGTGTGTGACCATGATAAGTATTACGTACACGCAACGCCTAAACATTTGGCAACCCACCACTAAGAGAGAGAGAGAGAGAGAGAGAGAGAGCATCCAAATGTAACACTGGAACAAAACGCTGGCGTAGAAGCATCAGAAGGTGGAGAGCTGCCATTCTTAATCCCCATGGCTTGAAAGGGCGTAGGTGGTAGTGGTGGTGGTGGTGGTGGTGGTGGTGGTGGTGGCGGGGCGGTAGTGGCTTACTGGAGGGGACCCTTGCCTAGAAGGAGCTCATAGAGGGCGCTGGTGTAGATACCCAGAGAGAGAGAGAGAGAGAGAGAGAGAGAGAGAGAGAGAGAGAGGCTTGTTTCACTCCGTCGGGTAGGTCACGTCAGGAGAAGACCGTGAGAGAGAGAGAGTGAGAGTCAGTCCTGAACACAGTGGGGGAGGGAGGTAGTGGTGAGTGCTTTCCTTGGCCTCCGTCTGTGTGGTGAGAGCGCCTCTAGTAAAGGGGCAGGCAGTGCACGGAGTAGGCGGCGCCCTTGGGGTAGGAGTTGGAGTGCGGGATGGCGGAGGAGGTGAGGGTGGGACAGGACGTCTGGCGGGGGCAGCGGCACTTGGAGTTCACTAGAGCGGTCCCTTCCCCGACTGACACTTCCTTACACGCTGATCCTTCCATGCACGGCGGCATCTGCACAGGGAGAGAGAGAGAGAGAGAGCAGTTACGTGAGACAGAGAGACAGAGAGACAGAGAGAGAGAGAGAGAGAGAGCAACAGCTTAGGTCATATGGCATCCCTAGGGTTAACGGGAGAGCGCTACATCTCCCACTGGGCAACTCGGTTTGGCAAGGATTCGAACCCGGGCCGCCAGCACCGGAAGCCCAAGACGAGCCGCCTAATCCAACCATGCCACCCAGTCCCCAAGAGAGAGAGAGAGAGAGAGAGAGAGAGAGAGAGAGAGAGAGAGAGAGAGAGAGAGAATATCTGACTCACAATAGGTGGTATAGCAGCTTAAGAAAGAGAAGGAAGCCTCACAAAGTTGAACGAGAAAGAAATTTGAACATGTGAGAAGTATAAAGAAAAAAAGGACATGGTATTGATAATTTGATAACTAAATGATGTAACAGCTTCAGATAAACGAGAAATTAAAATTCTCTAGTTGGTGATATCTTTTAGCCCAAAAATTCCCGTAAAAAACCCATATTATAAAGCTAAAAAAATACACGAAAAGAATAATAAGAAAAAGGGAGATAAAGAGAAAGAGAATACATAGAAAGTAAGTATGTTGGTAGAAATGAAATGGTAGGACGTGAGTGGTTTGAGTCAGAGTCGGGAGAAAACGAGGAAACAATTAATTCATTACTGTGAAATTAGGAATGTGTTTACGTCACATGGTTTGGAATTTTGTGAGGAAGGGTGGAGGAGGAGGAGATGGAGAGGCAAGGAAGGGGAAGATGGCAGAGGAAGCAACCTGAATAGGGATGGAATAAAACAGGAAATGGGGCGATGACAGTGTAAGGAAGCTGAGTATGAGATGGTAGAGAAACGAGAAGGAAGAGGAAGTGGCAGAGGAAGAGAGCTGAATGTGCACACCTGTGAGAGAGAGAGAGGCAGTGACAG
>CM035194.1:25054376-25066645 GCA_020233015.1 Callinectes sapidus
GAGAGAGAGAGAGAGAGAGAGAGAGAGAGAGAGAGAGAGAGAGAGAGAGACTCTGACTGACTGAGGCAGAACACTGACAGACAGGAAAACAATTTAAGAGGACAAGAGAGAAACACAAATTAAATAACAAGATTATATACATCAACAAACCACCTACCAGACCCAAATGAATTTGACCGCTGAGACAAAGGTTGAGGAAAGAAAGAAAAAAGAGAGACTATCGCTTTACCACCTGCCACAGTGAGCATAACAGAAGTCCTAAGTTATAATTGCGGGAAATTATACCCGCTGAGCATGAGGGCCGCGCGGAACCAGTTTCGCGGACTGCCAGGAAAGTTCGGGCTAGGTCGTTCAGGGTCGCGAGAGGGAATTAAGCATGGCATTAGCCCAAGCAATACCCGTCGCCCGGTAAGAGAACGGCAATAACAGTTATAGTCTTTGGGGACTTTAACAAAGACCAGATGCATCATAACTCACAGCCGCCTCGTGTACGACAGCGGAGGCGTAATGTGGCAAAGTGCTCATTAGTGGCGCTGCCTCTTGTCTTGTCCAGGCGCGTCACTGTCTCCGTGTCGTAAGCTAATGCTCACGTTTCGCTGCTGCGATCTGAGTGACTCGTGTGGTGCGACTTGTTGAATAGATCCTGCCAAAACTACCATTGGTTCAGTCAGTACAACAGTGTTTTAAGATACTCTCCACGTATCTGTGTAATGATCAGAATGTGTTATGAGACGTATTAACAGCATCTTGTCAAACAGGATTGGCACCATTTGGTAAGCTACTTCATGGCTGCAAGGTCTGAGTCATCCATGTGATTTGTTCATTACATCCCTTAAGACTGTAAAGCATAAAATAATGATGAATATCAATCAAGTACATCACAACCTTATCAATAAACCCTGTCAATACTCTACTGAAAACAATCTGATCTTTAACTTTTACTCTAATGGGAGAGAATATAGAGTCCTTTTCACCTATTTTTACCTGAACTTTGCTTCATTATGCGGAAGAAAAGTATGAATAAATAAACAAAAAAATTATATACAATAGCACAGGCATGCATACTTCCGCTAATCTGAGAGAAAGAGAGAAACATCAAACATTCAGGGTACACGCATGATCGCTCCCCGGCAATTAATCTCTATCACAACACCAACACAAGCGCGGGAGGGAAGGCAAGTCACGTCCCGTTGCAGGCGACACGGTGAGCTGCCTGGAACATTATGGGCCGGGACGCTGCGATGGTGACGGTGCTGATGGTGGAGATGACAGTGGTGGTGGTGGTGGTGGTGGTGGTGGTGGCAGTGGAGGAAGAGAAGAAAGAGGAAGAGGAGGCGGCGGCGGCGGCGGCGACGGCGGTGGTGATGGTGGTGATGGTGGTGGTGGTTGGTGGTGGTGGTGGTGGTGGTGGCAGTACGTAGAGGAGGAGGAGGAGGAGGAGGAGGAGGAGGAGGAGGAGGAGGAGGAGGAGGAGGAGGAGGAGGAGGAGGAGGAGGAGGAGGAGGAGGAATACAAAGGAAAGACGAGTGACAGGAGGCCTTGCGACCTATGACGAGGTCACTCGTTTACTATACTACAACTATATCAAACTGTATAGTAGGAGGCAAGGATAGGATGGATGAAGCTCCTCCCCATCCACCACTCCCTGCGGCGTTACCCGCAAGAAATAGAACGAAAAATACACCCCGAATCCTAAGAAAAGGACAATCGAGGAAATTTAAACAGGAAAGATGGGAAAGGAAGAAGTATTAACGTAACTATTACTATCTCTAAGGAAAAGTGATATCTAGTGTAACTACTATCACTAAAATGGAAAAAAAAATATTGAGTAGAAAATTATTGGGAAGCATTTTTTCTATAAAACTTGTCAAACCTACTTTTGAAAGCAGCTACCGTCTTAGCTTGAACGACTGACGCTGACAGCCAGTTCCAACGTTCAACTATTTTTACGTTAAAAAAGTTTTTTCGCAGATCAGTATTAATTTTTTGCCCTATAAGCTTTAGACCGTTACTTCCTGTTACTGACTGCGAAAGCTCAAAAAGATTTTCCTAATCGATCTTATCTAAGTTGACGCATTATGACTTCAGGTGTTTTGTAATAAAAATTGCGCGCAATAAATCCTAAGACGGTGTTTGCTTTACGACTTGCGACCAAACACTGTGTAGCACATTTCAGGTCATTTGTTAAGATTACACCCAGATCTTTCTCTTCAGTGATTTTAATTAAGTTTCGTCCGTGTAGTTTGTAATTATATTTTACATTGTTTTGGCCTATTGTGCATCACTTTGCACTTATCTCCATTGAAATTTAAGAGCCACTTGTCACTCCAACTATTAAGGTTGTCTAAATCCCGCTGGATGACATCACAGTCGTCTCAAGGAGGAGGAGGAGGAGGAGAAGGAGGAGGAGAGGGAGGGAGAGGAGAAGAACAGATCCTAGTTTTGGTGTGAATTTTTGTGGTGACGGAGGAGGAGGAGGAGGAATGGCAGTGGTTATTTGAAAAGAATGGGAAATAGAAGAAGGTGGATTAGGAAGACGAGGGAGATGATAAAGAGGAAAGGTAGTGGCGGTGGTGGTGGTGATTTTTGTGGTGGTAAAATAGGGGGGAGGAGGAGGAAAAGAAGGAAGATGATGAGGAGGATGATTGAAGCTGAGATCGAGGTTCTGGAGGTAATGACAACTTGGAGGAAATGAGAACGAAAAAACAGAGAACAAAATACACACCATGTTATGAGCACCGTTATGAAGATCAGTATTCGAGGAGAGAGAGAGAGAGAGAGAGAGAGAGAGAGAGAGAGAGAGAGAGAGAGAGAGAGAGAGAGAGAGAGAGAGAGAGAGAGAGAGAGAGAGACGAGAGAGAGAGAGAGAGAGAGAGAGAGAGAGAGAGAGAGAGAGAGAGAGAGAGAGAGAATTATACTTTATACAGAACGTACTCATCTACAATTCTATTTACAAAAAAAAAAAATCAATCGCTCGTACATTCATTAAGAGATAACCTTCATATCAATGTGAAAGAGAGACACACAAAAAAACACCCCCTTAAAAAGTAAGAAAAGAAAAAAAAACTTGACTCATTAATGTCAGGAAAAGTAGACGTTCACGATCTCAGCTTCGTCAGGAAAGACAGATACAAAAAGATAAGTGGATCAGAGAAGTGGATGAAAGAACCTTGATGCATCTTAGTGACTATATTACCGTTCTCTCCATTAACGAGTAAGGAATGTATTGTAGATTATACACTATAAGACGGAAGAATACGTAAAAATTGCATTAAGTAATTTTTGAGAGAGAGAGAGAGAGAGAGAGAGAGAGAGAGAGAGAGAGAGAGAGAGAGAGAGAGAGAGAGAGAGAGAGAGAGAGAGAGTGTGTGTGTGTGTGTGTGTGTGTGTGTGTGTGTGTGTCCCTCTCCCTCCCTGCATTTCTCTCCCCCTCTCCCTCCGTCGTACCTCGTCAAGGCTAAGATACAGCACTTCGGAACACAGTAAGCAAACACACTGCCTTGAGCCGCACCTCGTAAATAATGATCTGATCGAGTGATTTCCTTCCACCTCCCTCCTCTTTCCTCCTCCGCCAGCGAGATTTACTATCGATGATATTCTGGTACTCGGAATAGTAAAAAGGAGGAAAGGGAGGAGAAAAAAATCTTTAATACTTCCAAGAAATCATTTGGTCGGTCTAAAAGTTACGGGACTGTTAGCATTTAATTCCTGAACACTTGTTAAGAGTTTCGTATAAGGAAAAGTATTTCGGATTTGATTTTTTCTTCTCTTTATACTCTCTCCCTTCTTTCTATCCCAAGAGAGAAGTAATATGTTACAACTAATGAGGGTGACGCTTGTTTATTTTACTTTTTTTGTCATGTGAGTATTTTTGGTCACCAAGACTTAACTGGAATCCCCAATAGGAGCTTAGGGCTTGATTGAAACCTCCTACGACTGGGCAATAAAGTATCGTAGATTTTTTTCACTTTTTTTACTTAGTTTTCTTCTTTTTATATTCACTTCAATCAAAATGGAAGAGAATATTTCTGGTAGACCATTGAGCGCTACTGATATTCATATGTTGCTAGATTATTACTGAGAGAGAGAGAGAGAGAGAGAGAGAGAGAGAGAGAGAGAGAGAGAGAGAGAGAGAGAGAGAGAGAGAGAGAGAGAGAGAGAGAGAGAGAGAGAGAGAGAGAGAGAAACTTACCAAGAGGTAGAACATACACAAACATACCACTCTCCCATCAACCCCCCCCCCCCACACACGCACACAGTGGTATTTACCCTCTACTTCCTACCAGTCCAGTGTAGTCCAGTAGAACACCAACATTCAATATGGCAATGACTATAAACACTTTACAAAGACAACTCTTGGCCATCCATTCAGCCAGTATGCTTCAATAAGCTTTCCTGCTCTATCTCGCACCACACACTTCCTCCTACTCTCGCGGTATCAGTATTATAATCTGAGGACATAAATTTGCGGATCCCACTGCTCTCGTAACATTCCCTTACGACATACGGGATTCACAGTGTCCCCCCCATCCTCTTCCACTTGCTGTCTCACCTTTTCTCTCCTAGTCTGCAGATCTTAGGTTCCTCTTATTTTCGTAATGCCTTCGCTTGATGTTCTTTTATTGGTTGTTATTTAATATATTTGCTTTCCTGGTGCTTATCGTGTTGTGTTCTTTCATTCTGCAGCCAACATTTTTATGTGGTACTTTTGTCCAGTCTGGTACACTCCTTTTTCAAATACTTTCGTTTGGTTAGTATAGATCTCTTCCATTTTGTCGGAATTGATCAAGTTTGAGTAGGTTGAAAGACATTTTTTTTTTCATTTTACTTTTGAAATGAAAGACAAAGAAGAAAATCGTAGTTGTTGTAACGGCAACTGCTAAATTAATTTGATTTTTGGGGTGTTTTTATACTCACAGTTTGCACTTGGAGCAAGATTATTGATCGAACTTCTCAATGATTTTTTTTTTTTTTTTTTTTTTGTGTGCATTGCATCACATGATCGTAACAGACACAATATCAGATACACTCTACTGTTACAAATGCGACATCTTGTTTATTTATTTTGTTTTATTATTTTTTCCACAGGAAGTCTGTGCTCGGCCGAAGTTCATAGCCGATGGAGCAACGAGGTTTGACGTGGAGCAAGGAGAGTTGGGCGACACGTGGCTGGTGCAAGCAGTCTCCACCCTCACATTAACTCCGAAATTCCTCGACCGAGTGGTTCCCCCAGACCAGGCTTTCGACCACACCTACTGCGGGATCTTCAGGTAACACGGTGAAAAAGTAATGTCCCTAGTAGCTAAAACTGTGGTAAAGTAATGGTTCTTGTGGGTAAAACAGTGGTAAGTAATGTCTCTCGTTGCTAAAATAGTGTTAAGTATTCTTTCCCCTAACTAAAATAGTGATACAGTAATGCTTCTAGCTAGAACAATGATACAATAATGCTTCTCGGGTCTAAATTTATGACTCTTGGTAAACAGTGATGAAGTACTGTTTCTCGATGGAAGACAATAGTAAAACAATGAATGCTTCTCGTAGCAGTAAAGTCCTGCTTCTCCGTCTAAACAAGGTGTACAAAGACTAGAAAAGTAACGGAAGCTTTAACTAAACGAGCACATGGGCAGGACCAGTATACTCAGACACAGCAGACTTTCAGACGCACAGGAGGTGAGGGCGGTCACTTTCCCCTGCTCTGAGGCCTACCTAATGGGAAAATCAATGTGATAAGTCGTGGAGGAGGTCGCTTCGTAACCTGATTTCTACTTAATGGTATCACTTACTTACACGACGGTACATCGAAAAGGCAAAGAAGGAAAGAAAAGAAGGAACAAGAAAAAGTGTCACAGATAAATGTTTAAAAAGTGATGTTCGTGGGAATATTTATCTCACTTCCTTGTACAAAGTGGACAAAGTGACATACATACACACACCCTCGCGCAAACTAACAGCTATCCTTACATAAATAACGTATGGAGAAGAAAATAAAACTACTCCTAGCCTCCCCAAATTCACGATGCGACAACAGGTGTTCGTCCATAGACAAAGTACATTAGTCAGCCCCGGATCACCCCCAAAGGGAATAGATAATTACTTCAGACCAGCAGCAAACTACATTACTCGGCCACACGGGGACGAAGACTCTTAGTCAGATCAGTCAGCTTCATTTTTACCTGAAATAACCAGTAGTCTAATAGTAGTCTCTCAAAAACTCTCCCCCCAATTTTTTTTTCTACGGATAAAAAGCAGATGGACTATATGTGGCTGTTTATCATCCCTTATTCTGGCAAACTCACAATACTACTTTTTTACATTTTTTTCTTTATTTTTTTTCCAGCAGTTTGGATTTCCCAGTCAATACAGCAATAAAAGTCTGCGGTGCAAAACACCCACCCTTTGATTCTCTCTAAAAATCAGTGTTTTCTAATCTCGTGCAAGTCCATTTTGGAGATCATTACAGAATTTTATAAACTGCCCATGTGATCCTTTCATTATTTTCGAAACATGAGGCTTATTTTGTTTTATCTTAATTTCTGGTATCAATGCTTTGCAGTTCTTTCGTTACCTTGCAGGAAATTTATATTATTTTATCATTTTTTATGCATTTGTTTTATTTTATACAAATGTGTCACAGTTTTGGGGTCACACACACACACACACACACACACACACACACACACACACACACACACACCGTATTGTAGCGGATAGCACGCTCGGCTAATAACCGAGAGGGCCCAGTTTCGAATCCCGGGCGCGATGAGGCAAACTGGCAAGCCTCTTAAGGTGTATCTAGCCCCTATTCATCTAACAGCAAGTAAGTACGGGACGAAACTCGAGGGTTGTGGCCTCGCTGTCCCGGTGTGTAGTGTGTGATGTGTTTTCAACCCTACTCGAAGATCGGTCTATGAGTTCACACACGCACATGCATGGGCACGGGCACACACGGACACACACACACACACACACACACACACACACACACACACACACACACACACACACACACACACACACTGCGAACGAGAAAACATAAAACACAAACCCTGCAAAGTTTTGAAGTGGATGCTGGAAACATTAATCTGATTGGACAGCTCTTCACAATCAAGCATGCAGTGATGAACACATTCCACACACAAAAATAAAACAACTGACCCTTTACACAGAAAGTAAAAATACGCTGAATTTTTTTTTTTTTTTCGAAACAAGTACTATTGCATATCATTCGTTGTCCCCGAACGTGATTGAGTACTGTTTAGAAACGCCAAAAAAACTTAGTTTTGCCTATCTTACTTTTAAAATTAGCAATTAATAGTGGACATCTATGCACATAGATAATACATACACACACACACACACACACACACACACACACATATATATATATATATATATATATATATATATATATATTTATTTATTCTTTTTTTTTTCTCTCTCCCACAAGAACTGCCACATGCAAACCTGAAGACCTTTATGTTTTTTATTTGTTTGCACTGACATATGCTTTCCTTCCTCAATGGCAGATTTCGGTTCTGGCACTTCGGGGAGTGGGTGGAAGTGATCATTGACGATCGCTTACCCACATTCAAGGGCCGTCTTGTTTACCTACACTCCACTGATCCCTCTGAATTCTGGGCAGCCCTCCTCGAGAAAGCTTACGCCAAGTACGTATTGGTTTACTGTGAAAGTTACCAATCAATCCAAGTTCGCATTAGTTAACTATGAAAGATTTTTTGCAATTTTTATTAGAGATTAGGAGGTTTTGGTGTAAATGAGGAGCTATAACAAGGATGAACATTTTAAAGAAAGTATTCTGATATACTTAACATGCATTTTTGAAACCCACGCTCAGGAACCACCAATTTTAGAGATTCCCACTAACATTGCAACAATAATTCACTCGTCTTTTCTTAAACATCAAATCTATCTCATTCTATGGTTTGTGCAGATTCTACGGAAGTTATGAAGCCTTGCAGAAAGGCTTCACCACGAGAGCCCTGCAGGACTTGACGGGTGGCATCGTGCAGAGCTTCAGTCTCACGATGCAAGAAAGGTTTCTCACGTACCAGGTTCTCAACTCTGCAGTACCTCGCTCAACGCTCCTCATCGCATCTATAAACCTGGTACGTGATTCCCTCATCATTCCTTCATTGCTAAGAAAAGAACAGTTAGTCTCGTGATTTGAAACACTTTTGGATTTAACAGGAGCTCTATTAAGAAGCTACCGAGATTCACTTTAAAGGCTCCGAAATTTTTAACTATTTTCAAAAGTCAGAGATAATTAATCGGATTTTCGTTCGTCTTTTTTATTCGCTGATGAAACGATCTTCGTCTGATTAATGCTAAAAGTATTAAAACATCCTCGAATACCACGTCGAAATGAATTTGTAAACCAGCCTGTTAAAAATTGCCGGGGAAAAGACTGGATTTGTTTCATAGTGTGGTGATAATGAAAATGCATCTTATAAAGCACCGCAAGTCGGTTCACTGAGAAAACACTGTGAAAGTTGTCATTCTTGCCCGTACTTAAGGCACGATTCCTCTTAAATGCCAATAATGCTTCTTTATGAATAATGCTCGCTCTCTCTCTCTCTCTCTCTCTCTCTCTCTCTCTCTCTCTCTCTCTCTCTCTCTCTCTCTCTCTATTCTCTCTCTCTCTCTCTCTCTCTCTCTCTCTCTCTCTCTCTCTCTCTCTCTCTCTCTCTCTCTCTCTCTCTCTCTCTCTCTCTCTCTCTCTGCTGGATTGATCGCCGCAGGGTGTTTGAGTGACAGCACCTGAGGAGAGTTACTGCTGCTGTTAACACTTGCTCGTTGCTCAAAAATGTTAAGTGCTGTATTGGTTTTCGCTGAAGATTCATTTGCACATGTCGCCTTCTCCCGTTAATGTATTCATAACGCCGGCGTAAATTTGCTTGAGAAAATATACCCATGCAACTTCTTTCGTTTTTTACATGCAGAGAAAACACGCGAACTGCATATTGTTATTGTTTGTGAGCAGTGTGTACACAGAAACACCACTAAACCGTATTGCCATGAATGTCTTACAGGAAAAGCTTATTAAAGTGTATTTATAACGTTGGCATAAATATACTCGTTGAATATAATCATTGATTTTACACCATGCCAAAGAAGTGTAATAAGTATGAAATCACTTCTTAACATTATCAGATACCAAGAAATTCTAATCCATTATTATGATTTATAGGACAAGAAAACCCACAGTTAATAACTTAAGACTATGCTGAAGAAAAAATATTATCTTCAAATTATTCCTTGCATTTTTACATACGGAAAAATCTTAATCAAATGTTTATAAAACAACAATCAGTAACTTCATACATATCAGAAAGATTATCAAAAACCAGAAAAAATAATAATTCAATGTTATGACTTGCAGGAAAAGGACAACAAGAGAAACCTGCGTCTGAGGAACGGTTTGGTGACGCAACATGCCTACAGTGTGACGGGCCTGGCCAGGGTCCGCACCAAACTGGGGGAAACCCCTCTCGTCAGGTAAAAGTTTTGGCATGTCCTGGTTAACCTCGATGGTTTGGTATTGATATCAGTAGTAGTAGTAGTAGTAGTAGTAGTAGTAGTAGTAGTAGTAGTAGTAGTAGTAGTAGTAGAAACATCAGCAACAATAGCAGCAGCAGCAACAACAGCAACAGAAGCAGCAGCAGCAGTAGTAATTGTAGTAGTAGTAGTCGTCATCACATTATCAAGAGGTTCATTTTTAATTTTCAACTTTTTATACACTCATCTCTAGAAAACACATCTTGAAACACCATTATCTACCACACCTTACCATTCCATCACCTCTTTACCTACACACGCGGTTCATACCTTCAACCTTTCTCGCCTCTACTGAAATCACTACATACAAAGAATGCACACTCATCACAAGCTCAACACACATCCATCACTCACTTTACTCTTTATTCATCGTCATCCTTTAAAAAAGAAAAGAATCACAACAAAGTCAACTCTTCTTTCACATGCGCGTGTATGTATGAGTATGCATGCAAGTACCCCCTTCCAAAAATCCCGCATTTGTATTTTAGTTGTTTTTTTCTAAATATTCTTTAACACATTTCCCAGCTGTGCCTACCTCCCTCCATCCCCTGTAGTATAATTCCCTCACCATTTTTTTCATGCAGGACTGTCGTTTCCCGTGCTATGTTATTTTTTCCTTGCATTTTTTATAAGAGCTTTGCGATCACGACAAACAAGGAACATTCACATTCGCCATCGGTAAAATACATATTACTCTTTCTTTCTTTTTCTCTTCCACATCCAGACTGCGGAACCCCTGGGGCCGCGGGGAATGGAATGGTCCCTGGAGCGAGCGGTCCTGGGAGTGGGATTCCCTCTCGGAGCGGGACAAAGTGTTGCTCTCCGTGCGGGTCAAAAATGATGGCGAATTCTGGTGAGTGGGGTGCATGTCCATGTAGAGACACTGATACTAACACACACACACACACACACACACACACACACACACACACAGATACACAAAATAGAATGATTTGTGAAGATGTCTAACAAGTTTCTCTTGTTATTATGCACCTCCGTGAAGCAATGGCTAACCGCCCTGGATACAGATCCACGAGGCCTGATCTAAATCTTATCTGGGATATGTAACTCACAGCTGTTCATTCTTTTTTTAGGCTTCATTGTAAGTCTGGAGACCTGAATGTTTATTTTTTTATTATTTTTTTAATGTCCTGAGGTAAGAAAAATAATTAACCACAAGCTTAAGGCCAATGAAATGGAAATGAGCTCTGCGGCCACGAGTAGCTGTAACATCCAGCCAGTCTTTACTTTTACATCATTGTCTCATAGGATGGCGTTCGAGGACTTCGCCCGCCACTTCACCCACCTGGACCTGGTGCACGTAGGGCCCGATGACTGGATGAACGAACCAGCCCTGCACTCCAAGAAGCCGTGGCGCGCCGTGCTAGCCAGGAGGCGGTGGCGGGGAGGCTACAACGCGGGTGGCGGCACACAGCACACAGGTCTGTCCTTTAGCGCTTAGTCAGAAGATGAGGGCATGAAAATAGTGAGTTTTCTTCACTCTACCCATTGAAGGCACAAATAGCAATGGAACCACGAATGTTTTCGTTCCTTTTAGTATTAAAACATTATCATTTTGAATTTTCCTTTCCCTTCCTTTTCATGAATTCCTGGCGGTAATGCAGAAACGACGGCCATGAATCCCCAGTTCCACGTACAGATCCCTCGCGCGGGTCTGTCCAAGTGTCATGTGGTGGTGTCCGTGACGCAACAGTATGACACGTACCTCTCGGCGCAGGACACCAAGAGGCGCCACCACCTGCATCCCATTGGCTTTGCCGTGTACGAAATCCCACCGAACATGACTCGACTTACGCCGGCCTTCGTCACCGAGCACGTAAGGAATCCCCCCCTCTACACATACAGACACAATTTACCCCATACTGAAGAGTCTTGTTGTTTTTTTGCCGATCATGTCCCTTCACTCTCAATATCAAGAAGAGTTTTGAAGGTCTACATTCATTTCTATCTTTCCTCTAACGTTCCTTACTTTCTCTTGACAGAAACCAATGGACGTGACCTCCCATAGCCTGGCGAGAGAAACCGTCACTTTCTTCACCCTGCCGCCGGGGGACTACATGGTCGTGCCGCACACAGCCCAACCGAATTGCGACGCAAAATTCCTACTACGAATCCTAACCGACGAGCAGAGTAATATCTGGTGCGTGGCGAGTCTTCATATCCCTCCCCATTTCTTTTTACTGTAACGCACACGCCTCGCTCCTGTACTATGCATATATTACCTCTCCCTCTCTCTTATCCCCCTCTTTGCAGGTACTTTTCATACACTGCCTTAATTCTAATCCAATCCCATGTGTGCCTATACTGACTGTACGTTTTCTCTCTGCCATTACTTCCTCCTCCCTAATCCTGCTGATCATACAACCGGTGTCCACCCAGGGTTATTTCACTTCATATACGAGCCTCCCTTCCTTCGCGTCTCTCCCTACGGTTCTTTTTTCCTCTCTATATTGGACATATGCAGTTCTCCAAATTGACCACGCCTACACTAAATGTAGGTGTGAAGTTTGCCTTTTATACGTTTTTTTCTCATATTTGCCCTGTTTCTCTCTCTCTCTCTCTCTCTCTCTCTCTCTCTCTCTCTCTCTCTCTCTCGTTTTCCTTTTCCCTCATGGTCTCCTTCACTTCCAGTCCTCCTTCCCTCTTCCCTTTGTCTCTCTCTCCCGTCTCCC
>CM035194.1:25143436-25155531 GCA_020233015.1 Callinectes sapidus
TGTGTGTGTGTGTGTGTGTGTGTGTGTGTGTATTGAACAGAAATCAACAGAATACACCAGAACAGAACAAACAAAACAGAGATAGAAACAGAAAAGAATTAAAGAAGAGACAGAACAGAAGCAGAGAGAAACAGAACAGAACGAGACAAAGAGAGAGAGAGAAAAGGAAGAAAAAAACAAAGAAAAATATATAGACAAAAAAACTCTACATAGACAAATTATACTTAGTTCAGGTGGTGTGAAAAAAGAGAAAAAAAGGAAAATAAGAGAAACAGATATAAATAGAAAAAAACACTAGATCAGCAAACCTTTCGTAGTTTGATGGTTTGGAAAGAGAGAGAAAAGAAATAAAAAATAAAAAAAACAGAGGAACAGACATAAATAGAAAAAAAAAAAACTTTCTTAGTGCAGGTGATGTAGAAAGAGAAAAAGATGAATACAAAGAGAAACAGACAGACATAGAAAAAAAAAAAAACAGATTGATACACCTTTGGAACCCCATCTCATCCCTCCTGACGAAGAGCCCCACATGATCGGGTTGGTCAGTGCTAATACCAACACAAGGAGAGGCCGTCACACCCCATTTACCGTGGCTTTGTTTCCCTCTCCCCCCAACTCTCCTTCGGGATACGCCGCTGATTACCTTAGAGTTTTCTTGATTTTTCCTCTCTATTCTTTTCTTTTTTTTTTTCAATCTTTTATAACTCCCTACTTTGATCATTCCTAGATATGCTGTTGATGATCCTTGTTCTTCGTTTTTTTTCTCTTACAAGTCGTGTGTGTGTGTGTGTGTGTGTGTGTGTGTGTGTGTGTGTGTGTGTGTGTGTGTGTGGGTGTGTGTGTGTGTGTGTGTGTGGTGTGTGGGTAAGGGACAGGATACAAGAGTTAATGGTGTGTTGTGTTGGTGGTGATGGTGGTGGTGGTGGTGGTTAAGAAAGTGTCGTTGACGGTAGTGATGATATTTAGAGAGGATACAAAGGAGAACGACGAGGTGGTGGTGGTGGAGGAGGAGGAGGAGGAGGAGGAGGAGGAGGAGGAGGAGGCAAAGCAATAAGCGAGGGTAGTATTTGTGGCTGCAGTAGTAGTAGTAGTAGTAGTAGTAGTTGTTGTTGTTGTTGTTGTTGTCGTGGTTCTTGTTGTTGTTGTTGGTGGTGGTGGTGGTGGTGGTGGTGGTGTTGGTGGTGGTGGTGTTGGTGGTGGTGGTGGTGATGGTGGTTTTGTTGTTGTTATTGTTGTTGTTGTAGTAGTAGGAATTGAAAAGGAAGAAGTAGCAACAAAATACTGCGGTGAACGCCTCCATATGATAAATGCTTTACGAAGAACATAAGAACATCAGTAAATTAAGCACTAATTAAGCCTCAAGACTAATTACACCACTCTCTTTACGAAACACGCCAGCATATTTCCATCCATCATCCCCATCTATGAGTCTTACTAGAAAATACCTGGCGAGGTCAACTTGTTATCTAACTTTTCCTCCTCTTCCATATTCATTAAGCTTTATATTTATGTTATTTATTCGTAGGAGAGGTAAACACTACATGTGCCCTCCCTCCCTCCGGTTAGTGACATCAACAGCCCTTATGTATTGATATCCTATGAATAAGGGATATCCTCCGTATTTGTGTGCCTTTTCTCCCTTATAATTTCTTACATGACTTTTTCGTTCGCAGTTAAGATCTATTCATGGGGAAGTTTATTTTGGGCTTCCTGCAAAGCTATTCCTTCCTACTCTTGATAAAACAGAGGTACTTCGGATCTCGATGTTTATTGATGAACACGATCAAATAGACGGAAATAAAGTCTGTGAACATTTATACGTTTTGACGGCTGGAGGAGTGGGAATTGAATAAGCGTTAGTTTTCACGATTCTTTACTCTTCATCTATGTTCTCAAATATTCATATCCAACGCTATTTGTGTGATGGTGATCTTGGAAGAAAACTGAGGTGCAGCCCATGCTTTATAGTAGTCCAAGTAGTAGTAGTAGTAGTAGTAGTAGTAGTAGTAGTAGTAGTAGTAGTAGTAGTGGTAGTGGTTGTTATTGTTGTTGTTGGTAGCGGTGGTGGTGGTGGTGATGGTGGTAGTGGTGGTGGTGGGGGTGTTGTACCAGTTGTTGTTGAAGCAGTTGTTGTTGTTATTGTTGGTGTAGCAGTTGTTGTTGTGTAATAGGAGAAGTAGAAACACAGTACTGCAATGAACGCCTCCATAGATGATAAGTGTTTTATGAAGAGCATAAGAACAGAAGAAGAGAAGTGAATTATTAAGCAATGATTAAGCCATCAAGCCTCTTTATAAGACATGCCAGCATATTTCCATCCCTGATCTTCATCCATGAGTCTTAACGAGTTCCCAAGAAAATATCAGGCGAGGTCAACTTATAATCTCTCTCTTTTTTTTCTCCTCTGCAATATTTATTCAGCTTTTTTATTGATACCTTTCACTCATGAGATAGATAAATATTATATATCCTTCTCTCTCCGGTTAGTAACACCAACAACATTGGCAGCATATTGGCTTATGACCTCCGCCTCTCCTTCATGACAAATTGCTTATCTGCTGAGGTCACAAGGAAGGACTTTGTACAAGGTCACACTATTTGACCGTCTCGCTACTACGTCAAGTTAGTGAGCATCAATTAGGTTGTTAATCAATGAGTTAATTAGTATCTATTGGTTGGTCTGTCTTCTCAATCAGTCAATGGGCCAACTAGTTAGTCTATTGATGAATGATTTGGTCAGTCATTTAAGTCAGTGGTTTAGTCAGTCACTCAATAAGCTAATAGTTCGGTCAATCAATTACTCTGCCAATTAATCAATCAATCAGTAAGCCAGTCAGTCAGTCAGTCATCCTATCAGTCAGGTTCACCTCACCACAGCAACTCAATAACTGTTATTAGTATGGTGAACTTCCTTCGGTAAACACTAAAGTAAATAAAAAATACTCATAAAGTACACACACACACACACACACACACACACACACACACACACACACACACACACACACACACACACACACACACACAAATATCTCTTGAACGCCACATTATCTAATTTCAATTCAACACCACCGAAAACAAACTTGAGATCATTTCACAGGTCATTCCATTTCATTCTGTGGAAGGTAGGTATGAAGAAGAAGAGTCTCACAAGGAAGGCACACATTATCGACTCACATAATATAATCTATGGTTTGTATTATGTAGCGTAATGTAAGGCAGTGACAGTCTCTAGTCATTCTACCTCCGTTTTCTTTCACTGTTTTTTTGAGGGGAGACTTCAGGAAATGCGAGGAGAGGGTGTGTTATGTTACTTGTAAGCATGTGTTGTTGTTGTTGTTGTTGTTGTTGTTGGTGGTGGTGGTGGTGGTGGTGGTGGTGGTGGTGGTGGTGGTGGTGGGGTGTTCTGTTTCTGGCATTACGTACGGAGAGGAGAGAGCGAGAGCGAGAGAGAGAGAGAGAGAGAGAGAGAGAGAGAGAGAGAGAGAGAGAGAGAGAGAGAGAGAGAGAGAGAGAGAGAGAGACGAGAGAGAGAGAGAGAGAGAGAGAGAGAGAGAGAGAGAGAGAGAGAGAGAGAGAGAGAGAGAGAGTCTGTGTGTACGTGCAAGTAATGTGATTCTGTCATAGTCACTCTATCCATCCACCCGTTTTCTTTTCTGGTAAACATGCTCACCCCTTCCTTACCCGTCCCCCGTACCCAACAAACCTCCCAGCCACCACCCACCCGGCAGCCACGTGACGTCAGAGGGTGTGCGCAGAACTCAAAGCGGGCCAATCCTGTATTCTCTTAATCCTGCTTCTGGCGACCCTACACGCCCTTACTGGACGCCACTTCAAAAGGACCCTGGATGCACCACTTGAATCAAAGAAAAAACGTCTGCAAAGAGCTTGCTACGCGTGTAAAAAACAACATGCCGGCAGCATCGGCGGCGAATCACGCCATACCACCGCAGAGAATGTGACATTGCTCTCTGCGTGGAACCCTGTTTTGAAGAATATCACACTCTGATACGGTTCTAAGAACCATCAATACTACACAACGTGAAATCTGTAAATAGAAATAGCGTAAGAGAAAATGTTGTGTAGAAATAATGTAAGCAAGGGCAGGCATGTTCACGGTGCGGCTCATATGATTGCCATAGGATGTATTTGTTAAATGTATGATTTTGGTTTGAAAATGTGTTTATTTAGTTTGTGTATATAGTTTTACGGAATAAACTAATGGGTGCATGTGAAATATGTGGAAGACAGTGTATGAAGCTCATAAGAAGCGAAGAAAGATGGTGTGACAACAGCGGTGGCAGGGAATTACCAGTCTAGTAGCCTAGCGCGGGGATTTAAAAATGGCGCACTGATCCCTTTAAATGTTTTCTTTGTTACTTGGCTCATTTGGGTTTTTTTGGGCTAAGAAAAAAAATCCGATTTTTTCCAACCTCTGGGGGTACCCTACATGTAAACTAATGGAACACTTAAAGGGTTAATATCCCAGTACCTGCCATGCCCTCACAGGGGAGGGTGGAAAAAAAAAAAAAAAAAAAAAAAAGCTTCACCCTCTGGAGGAGGGAAATCCATCTGCATATGTAAAATGTACTTGTCCTACAATATTGAATTGTTACATTGCAGGACATAATATTGCTGATTTTGAATGTATTACCTTTTATTTCATTCATTGGTAGCCACATCTTTTGCCATTATTACGAAAGTTTATAAATATGTTAAAGTAATCGTTCATTTAACATTTGGAATAATTTATGTAAGATTATTTCTATATTGATAGTAAGATTGTACGTTAATACATCTTAAATATGTTACATTTGTTATTCCTTTGTAAGCCAAGTACGAAGTCGTTTATCAGTAACTTGTTTTATTTACATTGGGGAATTTTCATTGTCAATTTCATAAACTTTTATACGAGATCGAAATTATCTTTGGCATTTTCTAGATTAAGTAGTTTTTCCCAGTTCATCATATGAAACTAATTGGTAAATAGATTGTGATTATTAGTATTGAAGACTCTAAAATTAATGTTTAATATTATGTTTAGGCTGCTGATTGACATTAATAAATACAAGGAGAAAAAGATACATACACATACAGATATCCGATAGAGTGGGAGGTGTAAAAATTGATCCAGATTTCATCAAGCAGAAAAGGTTAATTAACAAAGCTCTGGAGTACCGCAAAAAAAGGGTGTGGATATGTGGGTTAAATAATCTAAAGATGGCACAGAATTGAGAAAAGATTAGTAGAAACAAAAGTAGAGAATTCTAACAAAATACTTAAGTTCTTCTAAGTAAAGATTTATCAAGTTTTAAATTGTCGTTATTCAACAAGTCACTTACGATGAAAGTAAATTCATTGACACCAACATGCTTAAAATTAGGCCTTTAAATAACAAATTAAATGTGAAGTGCCCAATGTTTATTTGGAAAAGCAGATTTCAATATATTCATTAATGTAACAAAACTATTTCAATAGCTGTCTTTAGCATTTTGTTAATTAAGATGGTCATCCCTGTGTTATCTTTCAGTTCTAACTAAGTTATATGAATTATAACCTTCCAATGAATAAAGATGTTTGTTGTGTTCTTGAAGCCAAGTCTCAGCAAAAGCAGTTATATCTGATGATTTTAGCAGACAAGAAAATATTTCAACATGTGATCAAATATCAATGTGTATAATAAATATTAAGGTAGTTGTTACGACAAATTCACTCTCTAGCTGTTATGTAGTCCTAGAAATTAAAATTTCAAGAAAATGAATTAATATATCGCTGACCTGAAATTTTTTCGAACATATTTTAAGCTTTATGAGAAAATTGACGATCATATAGAGAATTATATAATTTTCCAAGCCCAGCATAAAGACTAATAAGAACTTAATACAGTACATTCACTAGAATTATTAAATACAGTAAATACTATAAATTAGACGTAAATAAGGATAACTATGCCCCTCCAGATATGCAGAGAAAAAAAAGTAACAGGAATAGGAATAGTAGTAGTAGTAGTAGGGATGTGCGCCGCTTTTGGTGTGAAGAGGACGCGTGTGACTCCGTTCCTATTTTTTTGAAGATACTTCGTGGATTTCTTGCACCCAAGTAAGAATCAGGATGGCTGGCAATGATTGCAAGGTGTGCAAGGAGAGTGTGACGGCCAGATGCAGTGGCGTAGTGTGCGAGTTGTGTGAGCTGTGGGTCCACACAGCCTGCGTGGGACTGAAGGCTTCCACCAAGATGCTCAGCCACAAAAACATTATGTTTCTGTGTGATGAGTGTCTGGAGGCGGCCAAGGAAAGAATGAAGGCAAGTAAGGAGGAAAAAGGAACTCAAACAACGGCAACGGAAATATGCAAGGACACAAAGGCTTTGAGCAAGGTCAACAAAGCTGAAGTGCAAGACATGGGTATGCAGACCGAAAATGAGAAAGACCGACACCCAAGAAGAGGACCTGCTGTAAAAAAAATGATCAAGAGGAAGTCCCCAATCTGTATTGTTGGGGACAGTATGATGAAAAATACAGGAGCCCACCTCCAGACCAACGTCAGTGGAAATGCACTGGTGTGTCTGAGAGGAGCCAGGATCCAGGAGGTTAAGAAGACTGTGGCTGAAAAGACACAGTCTCTCAACAATGGATTACTTGTGATCCAAGGTGGGGGGAATGACCTGGAAGGAACGGGAGAAGAGGAAACAGTGAAAGAAGTAGTGGAAGCAGTAAGGATGGCTGAAGAAAAAAACCTAAGTGTGGCTGTGGTTGGAGGCATGAGACGACCAAGAGAAGGAGACCGGTATGAACGACTCAGAAGACGGACAAATGCCAGGCTACAAGAGGAGGTGCTGAAGCTGAAGATGGACTGGCTCAAGAACAAAAAAGGCAATGTCAGCTTCATTGACTTGGACGCCACCCTAAGGGAAGGCAAAGACTTTGCTCTGGATGGCGTACAGTACACCTCAACGAAGGCGGCAACGAGAGGATGTGTAGACGGCTGCGTGAGTGGATGCGTGCAAGGTCCCTTGTATGCATGGACTCTGCTTGAACAAAGGAAAGGAATGTACCTGAGCAACGAAGAGAAGACACCCAACAGGCAAGGTCATGTATGAAACTAGGCTGTATGAATGTGAGAGGGTGGGGTATTGGTAAGTTTGAAGATGTATGTAAGGAGTTGAACGAGTGGGGGCTGGACATGGTAGGCATAACAGAGACACACCTGAGGGATGCAGTGCGAATGGAAGGGAACGAATATGTGATGATAGGTAAGGGGCGCAGGAAACAGGAAAAGTTAGGAGGAGGCATAGCCTTGCTCCACAGAAAAGCAAGAAATCTGAGAGTAGAAGAACGTGATGCTGGAGACAGTGTGGAAAGTGAGGATGTGTTAGCAGCCCGAGTGGAGTACATGAATGAGTGTGGTAGATCTGAGAGGCTGGTGGTAGTGGTAGTGTACATGACAGTGGAAGGTGATAGAGCAATCAGGGAGAATAGCACGAAGTATGGTGTGTTGAAGAAGATCGTAAGAGAACATGCAAGGGAGAAAGTGATTATTATGGGAGATATGAATGCTCATGTAGGCATTTTAGGTGAACAAATGAATAGGAATGGTGTGATGCTTGATGAGTTTGTGAATGAGATGGACTTAGAGAATCTAAATGAGACCTTGGCAGAAGGACGTGTAACGTGGTGTGCTAGGAACCAGGAGTCAGCGATTGATTATATTCTAGTGAATGGGAGAATGCGTGAAATTGTGGACCGCATGTGGATTGATGAGGATGGAACGATCGACATTGTCTCGGACCATAACATGCTGGTGCTTGAGTGTAAGCTGTATGGAAGAGAGGGAAAGACTGCAAATACTAAGGGGAGAAAGTGGAGGTTAAGAGATGCAGGATGGGAGAACTTTCAGGTAGACTTGAGTGAGAGAAGCTGGGACAATGAACATTGGAATGATGTGGATGAGGTGAATGATAAGTTTGTTGAGAATGTAAAAAAAGCAGCAACCAGCCAGATAGGTTACGTGAAAATGAGTGCTAGGAAGCGTGCATGCAAGCCGTGGTGGAATGAGGAGATCAAGGATGCCAGGAGGGAGAGAAAGAGACTGAATAGAGTATGCAGGCAAATGAGAAAGAGAAGACATGAGAGTGAGGAGGCCGAAGGAGAATACCAGAATGCATGGACAGCATATGTGAGCCAGCAGCGAGTGGTGAAACGGAAGATAATGAATGCTAAAGTTAGATGTGAGAGAAATGTGATCCAGTCCCTGAGGGAGAAAGGTGTGGAAGGTGGCCGGGGATGGTATAGATTCTTGAGGGGTGAAAGGATGCCTGACAGTGAGAATGTGGAGAGCCTAAAGGTGAATGGGGCACTGGTGACAGAAAAGGAGGACATAAGAAGGGTGGTTAAGGAGTTCTGGGAAGAGATTGGAGGAGTAGGTGAAGTTTCTGAGGTAAGAGAAGGATGTGTGACACTGGAGAGGAAGAATGCAGATGAACTGAATGAGAGAATCAGCAGGGAGGAGGTGGAGAAATGTGTGAAAAGGCAAAAGAATGGGAAGGCAGCAGGTCCAGATGGATTACCGTATGAAATGTACCAAAATGGTGGGGAGGTTGTGATTGATAGAATGACTGAGCTATTTAACCAGGTATGGGAGGAGGAGAGAGTGCCAAGAATGTGGAATGAATGTAGGTTGACTCTGTTGCACAAGGGAGGATTCAAGAGTAAAAATGAGTTGAAGAACTATAGGCCAATTGCATTATTAAATACAGTAGGTAAAGTGTTCAGTGCAGTGTTGAATGAGAGACTGTGTAAATGGATTGAACGATCTGGAGTGTTAGGTGAGGAGCAGAATGGTTTTCGTGTGAACAGGAGAGCGGAGGACAACATGGTTGTGGTGAATGAGATGATAGAGAAGAAAAGAAAGGATGGAGGTAAACTATATCTAGGCTTTCTAGATATAGAGAAAGCATATGACAGAGTGAATAGAGAAATGCTAGGCAAAGTGTTAGGAAAGATTGGGTTGAGTGCAAAGATAACCAACATAGGGCGTAGCATGTATGTTGACACGAGAGCGAAGTATAGGTTAGGAGACATAGAAACAGACTGGGTGAAGAGTGAAAGAGGTGTTAGGCAAGGATGCATATTGTCACCAACCTTTTTCAGCTTATACACAGAGGAGTTAGCAGCCAGAATGAGAAGGTTGAATGCAGGAGTAAGAGTGGGGAATGACAGGATAGGTGTGCTAATGTATGCGGATGATATAGTGGTCATGAGTGAGTCAGCGGATGAGTTGCATAGTCTACTGGATGTAGTGGATGGGTATGGGAAAGACTTTGGAGTTAGGTTTAGTAGTGAGAAAAGTAAGGTTATGATTGTGAATAGGTCAGAGGATGAATGTAATGCAACGTGGAGAATAGGAGTGAATGAGCTGAATCAGGTACTAGAATATAAGTACATGGGGATGTGGGTTAGCCCAAATGGATGTGAGAAAGTAAAGAATGAAAAGATTAGCTTGGCTAACCAATGGGTTGGAAGATTAGGGAGTGCAGCAAGGATGAGAGCGAGTAAATATGATGTGCTGAGAGAAGTATGGAAGAATGTGGCTGTGCCTAGCATAATGTATGGTATGGACGTGACTGCTTGGAATGAAAATGAAATTGACAAGCTAGAAGTAGGCCAGAACAGAGTAGCTAGGAGGGCACTGAACGCACCAAGGTATGCAGCTTTAGAAGCCCTGAGAGGTGACATGGGCTGGAGCACATTTAGGGAAAGAGTAATGAAAGCAACACTCAGGTATAAGATTAGGTGGGAAAGAATGGATGATGAAAGAATAGCAAGAAAGGTGTATCTGTGGAATGAGAGTGGAAGCAAATGGAGGAAGAGATGCATGAGGATGACAGAGCGGAATGGATTGCAAGTGGTGTGGGGGATGAGGATGGCTGGGAGGAACCAAGATGAACGTGAATGGATCCTGACAAAAGGAGGTAGAGTGGGAGCGGAATGGGATGTGAGGAAATGGAAGAATGAGATAGACAGAGAGGTGAAGTGTATGGGAATGAATATATGGAAGAATGGCATGGAACAAAAGAGCACTATGGAATGGTACAAAGAGAAAGAGGCCCCAATGTAGGAGAGGTGGTACGATGGCAGCCTGGGTGGTGACCTTCTCTTTCGAGCTAGGGCACAGTGTATGGATGTGAATGAGAGAAATTATAGATGGTCTGAGTCCCGCAGCAAAGTGTGCCAGATGTGTGACATGGGAGAGGATGAGTCAGTGGAGCATGTGGTACTTGAGTGTGAGAAGTATGAAAGAGACAGGATGGAGATGATGCAAGTGATTTTGACTGAGTTAGGGCATAGTTGGAATGAGAGAGTGGAGAAGACAGGAAGGGAATGGATGGTGTTGCTGCTGGGACTGTGTAGAGAGACGAATGAAAGGATGATTGAAGCTGTGAAGGAGTTCCTGGAAAAAATGTGGCGTGTCAGATGTACAGAAAATTAATGTGCAAGATACTGTTTCTTTTTTTTCTCTTTTTTTCCTGTCTCTCTGTCTGTTTGTTTTGTTTTTCTACAGGAGCTGCCGATATAAAGGCCTGGCCCTGGAGCGATCCCGAGCCACCTGTAACATCAAGATCAAGATCAAGATCGAGTAGTAGTAGTAGTAGGAGGAGGAGGAGGAGGAGGAGGAGGAGGAGGAGCAATATAGCCAAATCAAAATACACAAGCAATATTGAGCAGACACTCATTACAATTATTGTAATGGCATCATTAGTCCAGAAAAGTAATAACTTTGGAGTAGCTGCTAATAATAACAGTGACAATGGTAGAATAGTAATATGTAAACTGGATTGTAAAAATCCTTATTGTAATAGTTTTACATTAGGTATATATGAGTATTTACAGCACCCTTGAATACTGGCTAATAATCTAAGAAATAAGCGAGTTGCATCAGTGATGTGTTTCCGATTTCAGTGTTTTTAACTTTACAACAATTTCACCATTATTTGTATAGCGTGCTGGAACTTTCCTCTTTTGTTGATTTCTTATGTCCCATATTATCTTAAAGTTAACTTGAAACCTACATTATATGGAAGTCGAGACGAATATTCCATGACCCACTGCCTGCCAAATCCCAGAGTGGAGGAGCTTTTAGATGCAGTACATAAAATAATTCAAATACACATACACCACCAAAAACATTCCCCAAAACAGCACCCTTGAGGTAAATAATAGTGTTGTACTTATATCCCCGGTCAGCCTCCAACTCCTGTCTTGAGTGAGAGAGTAAGCCAGGGGACACGAGACCATTTCTAACGGCCTAGCATATATTCAAAACTGAGCTTGGCTTTCATCTAATAGGGCAGGGGCTTCCTGACAAACCATTAAAATATTCCTCTGTACGTTAATTAGGTCGCTCAATAGCCCTACACCCCATTCTATAGCCAAGCCACAGAACAGGCACAAAACGGGTCTGATCGGGGAGCAAAAGTGACAAACACCCTTCCCGACTGCATTCTCTTTCCTAACTGAACGCTTCTGCGTAAATGCGATTCCGCTGGCCCTGTCTACGCCCAGACCTGCTCTGTTGCAATATACAGTGTGTTCCGTGAGTTAAGCTACATACAGTACTGTACTTTAAGGATAGAATATTTTAGGTAATTCCAAGTTAAAAATATTTCATATACATGTTTTATGTTTTGCTTTGTTTTGTTAGAAATTAAGGTGGAACTTGTGTGTTGGGGGAGCCACTCGCCTTGTTCCTGTTCCTTCCCTCCCCTCCGCCGCACTGCGGCATCGGTGTCATGGGTTAACTATTTTTTTCCCTCTTATACAATCAATCAATCAATCAATCAATCATGGGGGGTATACGCCGGGGAGCGCGTTGCCTCGCCTACCCTGTGGCGCCACTCCTGGCGGTCACGCCTCGCGAGTCCCCATGGAGGCTCCCTTCCTATACCGAGTAACTCCCAGCAGGAGGCATCGACTTGCCGCAGCCAAGAGTTCTGTGGGCGTCCCCTAGGCGTCCTCCAGGTTGGGTTGTCCCTTACGGAAACAACCCGACAAGCAGGGTCGGCTTCCGGGTATCGAGCCACATGCCCATATAGCCGCA
>CM035194.1:25163471-25177669 GCA_020233015.1 Callinectes sapidus
CTCTCTGCCGATGTTTCTATCCCGTTTCAATGGTAGGTAGGATTCTCTCTCTCTCTCTCTCTCTCTCTCTCTCTCTCTCTCTCTCTCTCTCTCTCTGCATGTCTTTGTCTGTGTGTGTGTGTGTGTGTGTGTGTGTGTGTGTGTGTGTGTGTGTGTGTGTGTGTGTATGTGGACAAAATTACGATTAAGTGGTCATCTCCTTGCTGTGGAAGAGGGACGGTGGAACCGACGTGGACGTGGCCGTCTACCGTTGGAGGAGAGACTGTGTGTGTGTGTGTGTGTGTGTTGTGAGGTACAAACGGAGCGACATGTATTTGAACAGTGTCCCGAGTCTTTGTCTTTGCGTCTGCAGCATGGCGTGACCACCTTAGAAAACTTAGTAGTTGAAAGAGAGGACTTCGATACGATTTGCAATGTTATCCATTAAATCTTGAATGTTTACGTTTAACCCCTGTGTGAGTGTGTATATGTTGGCGTAAATCATGTGCATCATTATCAGCTCCCAAAGTTGACTTTTATTAAAGATTTTATGCTGTACCTTAGCATACTTATACTGTATATTCTGAAATACCAATGTCATGTGCGTTAATATGTTGGACTATTATTCATTTTATGTATATATAAATACTTGTCAGATCTCATGGTCAACAAACTATCTATCTATCTATCTATCTATCTATTTGTGTGTGTGTGTGTGTGTGTGTGTGTGTGTGTGTGTGTGTGTGTGTGTGTGTGTGTGTGTGTAAAAGCAGCTTTGTTACTAATTGATGTCTATGAAGGTGGCGTAAACAAAATTCTTAGCGTCAATAATAAGGATGTGACGAGAAACTGCAAATAGGTCCTTGATGAAATTAGATTGGAAAATAAAAAAAGAGAGATGGAAAAAAACAGTTTGGTTCTCATATAAAGTGGTTAATAACTGGAACGACTCGAGCACTCAGGTTGTTGATATGTTGAGTCTATAGGCAGCATTCAGAACAGATACATAAACTTATGGAGGAGGGAGGTAGGTGGATATGCGTCGATAGATAGTTGTTATGAAAGTAATTGTCCCGTGTAAAAATTGCTATGGTTTCCTTTATTCTTAACACCTTCAGCACTGGGATTCATTTTTACCTGAGTTTTGTGCATAGTTAGACGATTTTGTTGACATTAGGAAGGCTTCTATGGAGATCAGGAGATTAATAGCCCAAGTCAGTGCCCGTATAAACAGAAATTCTTAAATATGTATGTTTTCCTTAGACAAATTTCAAATCTTAAAATCCATCTTAACCTCCCAAAATTGGTGTTGTACATTAGCCATTATCTCATCAGCAGCTCAAAATTTACTGCTGATGAGGTAATGGAAAAAATACAATGCCAATTTCGGGAGGTTAAGATGGATTTTTAAGACTAGAAATTAATCTAAGAAAAAAATACATACTTAAGAATCTCCGTTATTACAGCTCCTGCACTGTTTTAATCCCCACATGAGTTTCTGAATCTTTATAAAATCGTCAAATAACAAGTAGAATAAATATGTAAACTCGTTCCAATACTGAAAGGGTTCAATTCTCATGTCCACAGAATCGTCTTCAGTTCCTGCAGTGAGTGACGGCGTGGTGAAGCTGTGGCCGAGGGACGAGAACTGCTCCTGGTGAGAGAAATGAGGCTCGTCTTCTTCAACACTTCTTTGCTTCGCCTTTCAAAAAGTCTTTACTTAAACTGACACGATTTTCTTGAGGTGGTTTTACGGTTCTAGAGGCAGAGTGACAAGATTTCCACATTATTAACTGGAGAAACACTCTTGAAAGCCCCGCTAATCATCTCTGTGGTGGGAGAGCAAAGTGTTTCAGAATACGGACCTGAATTTCTTGTATAATTACTGTCATACATAGTCGAGTGATGTTTTGCACTCAATCTTGCCTTTCTCTCACTCTGTTCACGTTACTAATGCATAACTCAACAGGTATCTTCACTCCTTAATTCTTTTCAGTGATAAATTCTTGGGCAGAAGATAAATGGCCAGAGTCTGAGTCGATTGATTTTCTGCACTCACTCTTACCTTTTTCTCACTCAGTTCGTGTTACTAGTGCAAGATTTAACTGGTATCTTTGTCCCATAATTCTTTTCAATAGTGGATCTTTTGGGTTCTCTATTTGTTTGACATATTCACTCCCTCAGTACTGGGACACATTTTTCCAGTGTGTACTTTTTTAATCCCCACAGGAGTTTCTGAAGTTGTATAAAATCACCAGATAATAAATAGAAAGAACATAAAAACGTGTTCGAGTACTGAAGTGATTAATGCCTCTGATCTTATAACTTCTTAGAGTCAAATACGTATCAATTTACTTTAAAGAACTTTGGAATGAGAAGGAATTGCCAGGCATAGAGAAAATGAGTACTTTGTTTCATTTAACATTTAGCTCTATTGTATCTTTGTTCTTAGTGTTGAAATGGGAATGGACTACTACCATGATATACGATTACTTAATGTATTACTTGTACCATCATTCTTAAAAAAGATTAACATTGGTAGGATATATTCTTAACATGTTATACGATTATTTATTTAATGTATTATTCGTACACCACTATGAATAAGTGAATGAGCTTATCATCGCTATGGTTAAGTAAGAGTCTTTGTCATGTAAGTGTTAGATTGCAATCCCACATATGGACCAATAATTTTAGTCTTATCCAGTTTCCTGATTGTTCTTATGTTCTGAATAAGTAGAATAGTGAATGGTTTTCTATCTGTTTTTTTTTTTTTTTTCTTTTTTTTTACGAGCCTTTCTAGTTTTGTTAATCTCTCTCTCTCTCTCTCTCTCTCTCTGGTATAATGTTTAACTCACTTCTCTCCCTTCTGTTTGCCCTCCCGTGTCTTGTGCGTCGTGGCTGCGGCAGGGCTGAGGTGCGGTTCAGCGCTGGCCTGTCCGGGTCCTGGCTCCTCTCCTTCCCTCGCTCCGGCAACACCTGGACGCGGTACCTGCTGGAGGCCGCCACTGGGGTGTTCACCTCCTCCGTGTACAACTCATCCCGCCTGCGACAACTGGGTGAGAGAGAGAGAGAGAGAGAGAGAGAGAGAGAGAGAGAGAGAGAGAGAGAGAGTGTGTGTGTGTGTGTGTGTGTGTGATATACATGGAAGTAAGAAGTCAGACAAGGCTGCAGATGAATTTGGGGAGACCAGGGAGGAGGGGGAACGGGGAGAGGAGTGAGGGGATGGGTAGGGTAGGGGAGGAGAGCAGGGAGGAGGAGGACAGGGAGGGAGGGGAACGCAATATCTCTGGAAAGCCTTAATACCTGAATCCGTTTCCACTTCAGAAGCCTTGTTTCAGCCCGATGAGGACGACTCGCCCGACGCCGATGAAATGGTCTGAAACTGGTCCGAAATGGGTCTCAGGTTGACCAGCGGCGCAAGGAGGCGACGGCCGCCCAGCGGAAGAATGATCATTTCCCAGAGAGCCTCGCTGACCGCCTCCCCTTCTCCCCTCTCCCCTCCCCTCCCCCCCCCTTCATCCGCACCCTCACTCTCCTCACCCCTCACCCCTCTTCGATTCCCAGCAGTATTATTTTTTTTTTTCCTTTTTTTCCTTTTTTTTTTTTTTTTGTCTTTCTCTCGACCTGCTTTTTCCAGCTTTACCTTCAGCTCGCACCTCTTCCTCTTCCTTCCTCTTTCCTCGTCTTTTATGCATTTTTTTTCTCTTTATTCAATCAAATACTGACACATATCAAAGAAGAATGCATAGTAATTTCACGTCCTTTTAATCATCGTTCATTTAATAGAGGAGGAAAAAAGTCGTGAAGTCAGAAATGAAAGGGACTGGAAGTAAAATTTCAGTCAAATTGAAATGAACTACGAAAAAGTGCGATGTTTAATTCCCTTTTGATATACGAGTCTCTTTCCCCCAAACTCTCTCTCTCTCTCTCTCTCTCTCTCTCTCTCTCTCGTATCCTGCATACATCGTTGTTGCTTTATATAATCTCTTTCCCCTTTTCCATGCTCCTATTTCACGTCTCATTAAAGTTTTCTCTCTCCCCACCCATCGCCTTCTGTTCCTCTCTTTCTCTCTCCACCGCGCCGCACGTACGTATATTTCAACCCTCCCTCACCCTCGTTCCCCTGCCTCCACCCATTCTATTGACACTTCCACCCTTCTCCTCTCTACCCAACCCTTTCATCACATTCACTCATCCACAAAATCCGTCACTTTCCCACTCTTCCTCCACCTACATCACTAGATCCACCGAGACCCTCCACTATATCCACCCAACTCTCCGCTGCAAACTCTCCACAAAAAGTCCACTTCCGAGGTAGCTTTTGTCCTACTCTCCATCTCTTCCTGCTCTCCCTCCTCGCTAGGCCGTAACCAGCGTCCTACCTCCTCCTCCTCCTCCTCGTGCAGCAAGCGACGCACCACCAACTCGACAGCACTTAAATCTGAATAAAATATCCAGCATGTAATTCTTCTCCTTGCCTGCAGTTCGGAATAGGCAATTAAACCGGGCCGGGTTCTACGGCGAGTAAATTAAGGCAGGATTACGAGTTTTAAATATTTGATTCCGAAAGAACCGCCATTTGTCTCTTGTTTCTTGGCTCGGTCGTGTGTGTGTGTGTGTGTGTGTGTGTGTGTGTGTGTGTGTGTGTGTGTGTGTGTGTGTGTGTGTGTGTGTGTGTGTATGCGTGTGTGTGTGTGGGGGGGGGGAGGCGCTTCATTACGTATACGTGTATGTTTTAATCGTTCATATATTGCCAAGTGTGTTATTTTTCAGCCCTCCTCTACTTGCCTAACTTATCCAATAAATATATTAAAGTTTCTAAAATATGCAACTTTCATCCACTTTAAATGATAAACTTTTCAAGTTTATTGTATTTTTTTCATTACAAAACTTACTCTTCCCTCACACAGCGTTCATATTTCTTCTTCCTCCACCTCTCCCTTCTCCCAAATTTTCCCACTCGTCCTCTCTCCTCTGTGTGCTCCCTGTCCCCCTCTCCCCTTTATCCCTCAGCTCGCCCCTTCCCTCCCTCCCACGCGGCTGGAGGCAACACCCGGAGGTAATGTTGATGGATGAAGATGGCTCCCTCCTGCTGGTGGTGATGTGGCGATGATGGTGCGGAACAATCCTGGTGGTAGTGGTGGTAGTGGTGGTTGTGGTAAAGAAAATATTGATGATGATGATAATGAGATAGCAGTGGTGATAGTTGTTGGGAAAAGGTAGTGGTGGTAGCAGTGGTGGTGGTTGTGCAAGTTAGGATTGAAGAAATTAAAATGATGGTGGTAAAGGTGGTGGTGGTGCTGAAAGTGTTTGTGATGGGAACACTGAAGATGATGATGGAGGTGGCAGTGGTGATGGATGTAGGAATAAAAATAATGGTGGCGGAGTTTTCAGACATGAAGATTGTGAAGATGAAGGTGGTGGTGGTGGTGGTGGTGGTGGTGGTGGTAGTGGTGGCGTTGGCGGCGGCGGCGGCGGTGAGGTGTAGTGCAATACGTTTCAGTGAAGTGCGGTGTAATATGTTGTAATATAGGGCAGCATGGCCTGGCGTGCCGTGCAATGTGGTGTTATATGGTGCGGTGCATGATGTGGTCCTGGACGCGCGTGTGCTTTTGTTTATACCTGTGTGTGTGTGTGTGTGTGTGTGTGTGTGTGTGTGTGTGTGTGTGTGTGTGTGTGATGCAGTATGACGTAAGTGTTAATCTGCTGTGGAAGACTGTGATGTATAACATCACCTTGTTTATTTTTCCTTCCTTTCTTCTCACTCTTGCCTTATTGATTTTAATTTCTTACTTTCTTACATCGTTCTTTCTCATTTTCTATCCCTTTCTTTCTTTCCATCTTTCCTTCTGTTCTGCACTAACAGCCTGTAGCAAACCGACAGGAGCACAAATTCTGAACATTTATACCGATGAAATGTGTAAAAATAATTCACACCCTGCTCCCACATCAAGAAGAGTATAAGAATATGTCATTAGAGGCTACTGAGGCACTGAGGAGCATTCTATGATGGCACTTGCAGACAATGTGTGGTATAGCCAGGGACATAAGTCGAAATTATTTCCAATGTCTTTAGTGTTTTCATCAATCTTAGGTCTTTTGATCAGATTTGCTGGCAGTGTATCAGTAATGTACATACAATTTCACGAAGACTGTCAATACATTTGATGATAAACATAGTTTTAAAGAATGATACTCGAATTTCACTATGTGCCTTTACCAATACTTGCATTTAATTTTACTTATTACCTAAGCTATTATGATCTTATTTGTCTGAAATAGTAATGGAGGTCTTAAGCTGATGATTCATGAGTTTAACCCAATGAGTGACGTGGAAGTCTTGTGAAAATAATGACAATAAGACTGGAATACATTGCCTTTAACTTCACAGGGTCATTCGTCGCCTTAACAAAGATCCATTTGGATTAAAAATACACCTGGTGCAATCTTACGCTTACCAGAAATAGACAGAGGCTGGGTTAATGGAATCACCTGCGTGTACCTGAAGCAAGTACAAGTAATGCATAGAGGAGAAATTACCGACATGAATCAACAAAACCGTCGTTATCTCAGTACCGGCCAGTAATCAGCAAAAAACATTAATAAATCAGAGTAAGCAAAGCGAAATGAAAAACTGCATAAAACAAAGGTACCGTGAGGCAAAGGTAAATAAATCAAGGAAGATTATTCTATTTTTCTTCCCCCGTCTCTCTCTCTCTCTCTCTCTCTCTCTCTCTCTCTCTCTCTCTCTCTCTCTCTCTCTCTCTCTCTCTCTCTCTCTCTCTCTCTCTCTCTCTCGAGCGGAACTTATTAAAAATTTGGTTTACTTACTTGCAAGGACTGATGAATTGTAAATGAGTAATGGGCTAGTACTGAAAAATAAAATTAGAAAGGATTAAACAGAGTTGCACACAAGAGTGGAATTGAGGTAATATCATGTATACTGAATTCAAGAAACATGGAAGCAGGTTATAGTAAGTGGTAAGACACACTGATTTTCTTAGGTATCGCTTTACGTTTCTATTGACGTATGAAACTTTAACCCCAACTGTAGAATGACGCATTTCTGTATTCATTCGGTTTACCATCGGACTATTCCATACAGCTTTACAAACTTATGTAGGTATTAAAACAGTTGAAGACTTTGGCCATTAATCTTCTGACATCCATAGACTCTTCCAAATGTCAATAAAATTATCTTATCAAGGCCAAAATTCATGTTAAAAAAAGCGTCCCATTACTGAAGGGGTTGTATGGTGCAACAGAGGATAGGTACACAACAGCACTTTATCAGTAGCACATCATCATCGCCACAATATTCCACTATTACTAAAACACTATATCACACAACACCACACTCCTATCATGTCATCAAATAACAGTCACTGAAAACAGCATAGTCACACCATACAACATCACAACGAACTGCATTACAGTTACCACCAAATATCTCATCAGTAGTACCATATTTCACCACCACACCATAAACAATACAGTGTAAGCGTCCCATTACTGAAGGAGTTGTATGGTGCAACAGAGGATAGGTACACAACAGCACTTTATCAGTAGCACATCATCATCGCCACAATATTCCACTATTACTAAAACACTACATCACACAACACTACACTCCTATCAATTCATCAAATAACAGTCACTGAAAACAGCATAGTCACACCATACAACATCACAACGAACTGCATTACAGTTACCACCAAATATCTCATCAGTAGTACCATATTTCACCACCACATCATAAACAATACAGTGTACAACATGAACACCACAATACAATCGTGTTATATTGAATCACCATAATAATCATAACATACCACACCAGTAACACACACCACTACACGCCCACCCTAACTAACAAAATCATACAATAATACAATACTTGTAGCACCAAACCACATCATTTATGTCATGCGCTCTCACTACGGCAATATGTCTTCTCCCATGCCTCACTACAACAAACACAAACAACGACACCATCACATCGCCGCCACCACAGTCACCAAGCCACAAAACCACAATACGTGACCATCTGAAGTTCACTCAAACTGTTTCCTTACTTAAATGCACCAAAAACAAAAATGATATACAGGACTAGAGAGAACACAATACTTCTTGACAATGAAAGATGGAAAGGCAGAGATGTGATGCAAAACACTGGAAACCACATACACACACACACACACGCACACACATGGAAATGCCTCCGTCATAAAGCGAGGAAACATCAAGTGGAAACATATTGGTACGTTCTTCTTCATTCACTCCCAGTCATTTCAAATTCAATAAAGCTGGTCATCAATTGCGTTGTTTCGCTGCCAAAGAGACTCCCGCCGCCCCCTACGCCCAGCCCCCATTCCCGCCCCTCAGCCCCCCAGACAGAGAGGCCAGAGTCCGCCCGCCCCCTGCCGCCTGCTGTTACGCTGCTGTGGCCTCTAGAATAGCCATTATGGCGGGAAAAGACAAATGAGCATCAGAGTTGCGGGGGGGAATCAGAAAACGTATGAGAAGCGCGGTGACTAATCGACCCGCCTGGCGCCCCGGGGAGGGAAGGAGGGAAGGAGGGAAGATGGAGGGAGAGAATGGCTATGGAGGATGAGGGTAAGGGATGGTTGGAAGATGGAGAGCGAAGGATGGAGAGGGAATGAGAGAGGACCTATGGGAGATGAGGGCAAGAGGAGAGGGGAAGAGAGAGAAAGAGAGAGACAGGATGAGAGGGAAGAGATATGAGGATACGAGTAAAGAATGTTAGAAGACGGACAGAAAAGAGAAAACAAAGACGATGCAGTATTTAGAATGAGGGAAGAGGCAATGCGAGGATCTTGAAGAAATGTTAGGAGAATGAAGAATGGAAGAGTGAATGGAAGAGATGAGGATAAGGAAGAAGTTAAAGGGTAAGCACAGCAGTGATGGGGGGAAGGGTGATGGGAACAGAGGTGGAGAGGGAAAGAAAATATTACACGTTATGGGGCTGCCAAGGAATGGAGAGGAAGGGAAGGGAGGCAACAGAGCCGAGTTAACACCCAGAGAAGGAAAAACGGGAAAGAAAAGAAGGGTAGTAAAAAAATACAGAGAGAGAGAGAGAGAGAGAGAGAGAGAGAGAGAGAGAGAGAGAGAGAGAGAGAGAGAGAGAGAGAGAGAGAGAGGCAAGGATTTGTGTGAGCACACACACACACATACACACACACACACACACACACACACACACATTAAATAGAATATATTCTGAACAATATATATAATTGAAGTGATTAAGAATAATGGGGGAGAAATTCGTGGTACAGAGTATTAGAGTATTAGTAAAAGCAGCGACAGAAACAGCAGTTATACCACCACCACCAACAACAACACCAACACCACCACCACCACCACAACAAGCGGTGGTGGTAGTAGTAGTAGTAGTAGTAGTAGTAGTAGTAGCAGTGCTGCCAGATGCAATGGCTCACATTTCCCCAAATCTGAGTGCCCAAATTCCCCATTTTGGACAAAATTTCCCCATTTCAAAAAGTTTTGCTTTAATTGAGTTTTTAGTCGAGTTATAGCTAAGAAAATACCAATTTCTTCCTATTTGTAGTATGGACAATAGGATACTGGCATAGCTAACTGAAAGATACAATTATATTCATGCTGAATACACTTTTAATCTGAACTCGACTCACTTTGACTCACACAACTGTACCAAATGAAAAAAAAATGTTAGGCTGATTATACCGGAGCTCTTTCGTGAGTGAATAATTTGTCACAAGGATTATTTCTGCCAAATACCACTGATTTACGACGCATTTCCCTACTTTCTCTTCTAATCCATAGGACTATATATATATCCTAACTCTATCGCAAATATCAGACTATTAAAAAGAAGTAATCATACCACAGTAAGGAGTTGAAGTCGGTGTGTCGTGTGGTCCGTGGTGTATGTGGCAGTGAGTGATACAGGCAGCTGTCAGTCTGTCACTACTTATTGACTTGTCTTATGGACGCGAACTGGACGCGTCCAGCCGTCCACACACTTCCACTCCATTATCACTTGTCCGTTTCCTACTAGTGGCCACCTCTTCATCTTAAAATTATTATATTTCCATAGATACATCCGTTCAAGTAATTATGTATCATATTATTTACTTTGATGTGTTGATGAATTACCAAATTTAGAGAAAATGCTGCTCCACAATGAAAAATCCCCATTTTTCTAGGAAATCCGAAGTCGCATATGAAAATTCCCCCAATCTGGCAGTACTGCTACTTATTGACTTGTCTTGTGGACGCGAACTGGACGCGTCCAGCCGTCCACACACTTCCACTCCATTATCACTTGTCTGTTTCCTACTAGTGGCCACCTCTTCATCTTAAAATTATTATATTTCCATAGATACATCCGTTCAATTTATTATGTATCATATTATTTATTTTGATGTGTTGATGAATTACCAAATTTAGAGAAAATGCTGCTCCACAATGAAAAATCCCCATTTTTCTAGGAAATCCGAAGTCGCATATGAAACTTCCCCCAAAATGGGCCTGAATTCCCCATTTCCCCATCAACATCATGATTTCCCCAAAACTAGGGAAAATTCCCCCAATCTGGCAGCACTGAGTAGTAGTAGTAGTAGTAGTAGTAGTAGTAGTAGTAATTGTAGTTGTAGTCGTAATAGTAGTTGGTAGTAGTAGTGGTAGGAGTAGTAGTAGTAGTAGAAGTAGTAGTAATTGTAGTTGTAGTCGTAATAGTAGTTGGTAGTTGGTAGTAGTAGTAGTAGTAGTAGTAGTAGTAGTAGTAGTAGTAGTAGAAGTAGTGGTAGTAGTAGTAGTAGTAGTAGTAGTAGTAGTAGTAGTAGTAGCAGTAGTAGTAGTAGTAGTAGTAGTAGTAGTAGTAGTAGTAGTAGTAGTAGTAGTAGTTGTTGTTGTTGTTGTTGTTGTTATTGATGTTTTAGGATTAGTAGCAGCAGCAGCACCAGCAACAGTAGTAGTAGTAGTAGTAGTAGTAGAAGTAGTAGTAGTAGTAGTAGTAGTAGTAGCAGTAGTAGTAGTAGTAGTAGTAGTAGTAGTAGTAGTAGTAGTAGTAGTTGTTGTTGTTGTTGTTGTTATTGATGTTTTAGGATTAGTAGCAGCAGCAGCACCAGCAACAGTAGTAGTAGTAGTAGTAGTAGTACTAGAAGTAATAGTAGCAGTAGTAGTAGTAGTAGTAGTAGTAGTAGTAGTAGTAGTAGTAGTAGTAGTAGTAGTAGTAGTAGTAATAGTAGCAGTAGTAGTAGTAGTAGTAGTAGTAGAAGTAGTAGTAGTAGTAGTAGTAACAACAGCAGCAGCAGCAGCAGCAGCAGCAGTAATAATAGTAATCAAAGATGTCCAAATACGTACGAAGAAAAATCGTAATGCAGTTGAATTCATAGTAGTAGTAGTAGTAGTAGTAGTAGTAGTAGTAGTAGTAGTAGCAGCAGCAGCAGTAATAGTAATAAAAAATGTTCATATACGTAGGAAGAACAATCGTAATGCAGTTGAATTCATGGCAAATATCAGGGTCCTTCTTCCCCTCCCATCTCCTCCTCCTCCTCCTCCTCCTGTTCCTCCTCCTCCTCATCCTCCTCCTCTTCCCCCACCAGCTATAAAATATAGACCACAGCCACGACCACCACCACCACCACCACCACCACCACCACCACCACCACCACCACCACCACCACCACTACCACCACTAACAACAACAACAACGAGCACTTAACAAAAATATATGATGTTAGTTATCCTTATTTTTTTTGTTTTGTCGATATTAGGAAAGAAGTTTCTCGTGAGGATGGAAAGCAGTGTGTGTGTGTGTGTGTGTGTGTGTGGCGGCAGAGTTTGGGTCAGGTGCGTGTGGCCGAGGCTCTGCAGTGCGGTGTGTATTGAGCCTAACCCTCTGCCGCTCCGCCAGTGTGTGAGTGTGACCCTGCTGTGCACCTCCTCCTCCTCCTCCTCCTCCTCTTCCTCCTCCTCCTGTTCCTCATCCACATCCACCTCCTCCTCTTTTAGCCCTCGTCCTTATCCCTATTCTCCGTTTTTGTACTACACCTTCTCTTGTTTATTCCTCCCTCTGTCCTTTGTTCCTAGTCTTTGTTCTTCTTTTCCTCTTCCTTTCCCTCCTCCACCTGCTGTTATTCTTGGTTTTCCTCATTCTACATCTCATCTCGCCTGTTGTCTCATCTATTCTTGTATTCCTATCATTTATCCTTCTTTTCCTTGTCCTTGTTTTCCTCTATTTCCTCTTATTGTTATTGTTTTTTTCTCATACTTTACCTCCTCTTGTTCATTGCCCTCTCTATCCTTCTTTTCATAATCTTTAATTCTTCTTTTGTTCTTCCTTGTCCTTGTCCACCTCTACTTCCTCCTATTCTTGTTTCACCTTATACTACACTTCCTTTTGTTCGTTGTTCTCTGTCTCTCTGTTCTTAATTTCATCCTTCTTTTCTTCTTCCTTCTTTTCCTTCTCCTCTTTCACTTCCTTTTATTTTGATTTCTCCTCCTACTAGTACCTCGTTCCGCTTTCCCTGTGAATCTTTTCCTTGTTTCCTCTGATATCTTGTATTCATTATTCTATCTCTTCATCTCCTTATCTTCGTTCCCTATTTCTTTATTTCTCCCCATTTTTCGTACACTAGTTCCTCACACGTCTCTAATCTCTTCTTCACCGTCACTTTTTTCCTCACCTTCCTTCTAATTTTTTTTTCATCTATCTCTTTTTCCCTCTCTCCTCATCTTCCGTGCATTTCCTCCTCAGTCCTCCATCTAAGTAAGCCTTCTTCACTTATATATTGCATTGCATCTCTCCTTCTCTTACTACTTCTACCATTATCACTTTAACCAACACATACTCTCCTATAAGGACCAAAAGATGGATTATTTCTTCCATATATTCCTTTTCAACGTGTTTCTAACCTTCCCATCCTCTTCCTCCACCTCCTCCTCCTCCTCCTCCTGTGACAGTGAAAACAAACACAAAACCATGTAAGAGAGAAACATCAAAAACTCGTGTGAATATTGTGAGTTGTAAGCACCGAAAGTAACGCCTATCTTGAAGTTAGCCCATGGAGGGTAATATACGGAGAAAGTTCACTCAATTTTGAATACACGAACACCATCACCAAGTCACGGTAACGAGGCGCTGTAATATATTCTTTGGGTGACTTTGGGTGAACTGTTGTCACTGGGAGATCAATGCTGCCTCCGGGGAGTGTGACAGCGGCGCGAGGTGGTGGGGGGGAGTGTTACAAGACCTCCGCGTGCCACCAGAATTCCACCGTCTCCACACCGCTGCGCTGGGTGCCAAGGCTGCCCGGTGCCATGGTGTTCTGGCCCAGGAAGAGGCACCTGAGAAGTAGAGGTAAGAGGGAGGGGACAGAGAGAGAGAGAGAGAGAGAGAGAGAGAGAGAGAGAGAGAGAGAGAGAGAGAGAGAGAGAGAGAGAGAGAGGACTTTTCTCCCCACTTATAGTCTCTTCTCCACATTCACCGCCCCCCCTCCTCCTTTCTCCTCCCACCCAATCTCCCCATCCTCCCCCTTAAATAGCCTTGACTCCCGACTGTCCTTCATAAGCACGCCACTTCCCCTCACTCTCTTTCCCCTCATTCTCACTCTCCTTCATCAAGCTTCACTCTAGTTCCTGATGATAGATTTAATGTTACCTTGTTGTTGTTGTTGTTGTTGCTGCTGCTGCTGCTCATGTTATTGTTTTGTTGTTGCTTTTGTTGTTGCTGTTGTTATTGTTGTTGTTGTTGTTGTTGTTGTTGTTGCTGTCGTTATTGTTGTTGTTGTTGTTGTTGTAATAGTAGTAAAACACAACTTAAAAAAAAGAATATACAGATAAAAACAACAACAAAAAACAAACAAAGAAACACAATAAATTAAAGTAAATAAAGTGAAAACAAGAAAAAAACAAGACCACAAAAAAAAAAAAAAACGAAAAATAACAAAAATAAAATAAAAGAAAAGGAATACAACAAAAGCGAAAATAAAGAAAGAACAACAACAACAAAAAATAAGGAAATAAAAACACCATCTTGTCATCCTTCTTCTTATCCTCTTCCTCTTCCAACAACAACAACAACAACAACAACGACAACAACAACAACAACAACATGAACTAACCAACCACTAAGAACAAACGAACGAAGAAAGAATAAATAAAAGCGAGGAGATAACAACATTTCACCTTGAGGAACGCCCGGAGACTCC
>CM035194.1:25224883-25237383 GCA_020233015.1 Callinectes sapidus
CTCTCTCTCTCTCTCTCTCTCTCTCTCTCTCTCTCTCTCTCTCTCTCTCTCTCTCTCTCTCTCTCTCTCTCTCTCTCCCAACATGTTCTTCATCTCTTATCATTCTCTTTACTTTTCCTGTATATCATCACTGCCAAAACCACTCTAGTTAACACTCAACAACAGCCTGATATATGTATATATCGTATATATATTGTTGTCGCTGTTATTCTCTTTTTCTTTAACCTCTCTATAAACGGTCATCAACATCACCACCGCCATAACCACCATCAGTTTTTCCTCCTCCTCCCCTCCCGCCGGCAGTAATCCTTTAACCCACACCTTCCCGTCCCACGCAGGCCTCACGGGGCACAATTGTTGCCGGTGACATGTTGCACTTTATGATATTCGCTGAAGTACCTGGAGTTGAAGTGCCAGAAGCCTATTAATTTCATTACAGATGCATATGCATTTTTCTTCTCCCACTCCTTCATTTCACAATATTCTATTGGTGAGTGGTGCTGGTAACACTGTCGTCCATCATGGCTACTCTTCATATGATGATGGTTTGGTGGGTTTTCCCTTTGATATATTACTCCTATTTTTCCCCACGAATCATTATATATATATATATATATATATATATATATAGATATATATATATATATATATATATATATATATATATATATATATATATATATATATATATATCAGTGGATGAAAATAGAAGAAAACAGTATTGTTGAAGCAGAAGGAAGTCCACAGTAGTCTCGACAACCTTGTGTAACCTGCGCCATGAGGAACAATGGCAGCCAAGGAAAGCTCTGGAATATTTTTTCATTCCCTTCTATTCCACCGTTAATATTAAGTTCCCTGCCAGGGTGCGTCGTCCCCGCCTCGCCCGAGAGGCCAATGAGCGGAGTGACTCAGCAGCTGCTCTCACTTTCACACGGGTACCCTGGCCAACACAGGAGCTGCGAGGTGCCTGTTGTGGGCCGCTGTTCCCACGCCTTGGTGCTCAGTGCACCGCTTTGCCACGCTCACACCTGTGGGTGAATGGCAGATTATCGTCATGGAAAGGCTACCCCTGCAACCCGGATGAGTGTGCCGCGCCGGCTCACCTGGCAGGATCACCACCATCACTCTTATCACCATTTCTATCATCGTCATTATCATCATCATCAGCCATGATTCTACTTCAAGGGAAAAGCATCCCTTCCTCCCTCCCTCCCTCCCTCCCTCCTTCCCCATTCTAGTTTGACCACATGTGTCGGCTACTTGTTGGTTCCAGGCCATCACAAATGACAGTGTAGCAGTGATGTGCTAAACTCATGTGTGCCCACGCACTAGGTGACATGCACAAAGGAGGATAATTACCTCTTCTATCACCGATCACATTATCGTATTCCCACATGTCGTTACTGTCGTATAATGAGTATACATAGCTTCATCTAGCTGAATGAAGAGAATAGAACTACCATTTGGAACAACAAGACTGTGTGTAGCTGTTGGTTTCGTTATGCATAGAAAATAATACATTTATTATTACTGGAAGTTTTGTTAAAAAAAATTATAGCAATGATTGTTACTTCTTTTAACGAGTTTCATATTTGTGCTTACCTGAGTTACCCCATTAAAAAAAAAATTTCTTTAGACATAATCGGTTTTGAGAGAAAACGGTTTAAGGGATGACAATAATATTTTATAGATTACTAGAACAGTTGTATAGATTACTAGAACAGTGGTTCTCAAAGTGGGCGGTACCGCCCTCCTGGGGGCGGTGAAACGATCTTGGGGGGCGGTGAAGCGAAAGGGGGTGGTAGGGGAGCGCTAGGGTGGCATCAGGAGCAGCTAATATTTAAGTTTGTTTTTACAAAACCTAAATGACATAATACATGTCCTGACAGGTTGTTTTCGTTTATCCTTCTCCACGGACTACCACTTTTCTCACAGCGATAAAAGCAGAAAACGATCCTGTGTGCAACACTACACACTCACACCATCAATAGCTTTATTTTGTTACGGAGTTCGAAGACCAAGTCATAGATAGGGCCGAACGTCTGCTTGACATTTCTACACAACGCGTACATTACGTGACGCACGCCGCCAAGTCAGATCAGAGTCAGAGAGAGAGAGAGAGAGAGAGAGGAGAGTCACCACCAGACGACAACAAAGGAAACAGCTCAGCTCAGGTTTGTAAGCGCCTCATGTTAACTTCAATCTTATAGATACTGTTCACAATAAAAAAAAAAAGATGAATAAAGGTCTGACAGAGTGACAGCCTATTAATAGGAGGATGCCAAAAGATTTCAATTTGTAAATATATATATATATATATATATATATATATATATATATATATATATATATATATATATATATATATATATATATAGTAAGTTTGTGTTCGCCTGTGTGTGTGAGGGGGGCGCTGTTAGCCAAGGGGGCGTTAGCCTGTAAAAGTTTGAGAACCACTGCTGTAGAATATAAGAATATAAGACAACAAGGAAAGCTGCAAGAGGCCGTCAGACATATTTGTGGCAATCCCTTTGTGAACACCTCTGTCTATTTCCACCTATCATCGTCATCTAAAAACTTGTCCAATCTTTTTAAAACTCCTTGGTGTCTGAACACTAACAATACCATATTTGAAAACCACTTCCTTCCCATTTATCTCCTAAACCTCAATTTCTCTAGCCTGAACTCGTTATTTCTGGTTATGTCCCGATTATAATAATTATCAACCCTAAGAACCTTGCTAATGTCCCCTTTGTTGTAAGCCTTATACCACGTAAATACATATCAGGTCCCCCCTCAACCTACGTCTCTCTATGAATGCAAGTTCAGTGGCTTCAATCCCGCTTTGTACAGAATATCTATCAACGCTTGTATTCTTTTAGACATTCTCCTTTGAATTCGTCTAACTTCCAGACTTCTGCTTTTACATTCCTAAAGATGTAGCCTAGTACCCAATTTGCTTTATTTCTAGCCTCAATGCATGATTTTCTTAGACTAAGATCAGCTCTAACCCCTAGATCTTTTACATATCCCGAACCTATCAGAGCCTCGTTGTTTTATTATGTATCTATACTGAAGATTTCCTCTACCTGCACTGAGTACTCTACATTTATTGACATTAAACTGCATCTACCATCTGTCTGTCCATTCATTCATCCTATTCAAGTCTGCCTTCAAGGCGATGGCATCAGAATTAATGATCAGATTAATGATCCACTTGTTATGATATCATTTAAAGAGGATATATTTTCTTATTTGTGTTTGTGTATCTCATTTAGGTCATTGCTTAGATAACTTTTTGTTCTTTTCTATTACTTTCTCAGCTAGTCTAGTTGGATTTATGATATTGAATATGTTTCCATAGTCATACGAATACCATTTTAGGTTTAATTGTTATGCAGATAAAAAAAAAGAATAATAAAAACCGTGATAGCAACAGGAAAGAAACCTTATACTGAGAAAATAATATGAGTGGCAGTCAGTAAACAGTGAAGGTCTACATGGTCTTCAGTATGGTGGTGTTTGCAGTGCTGGTGACGTCTGTGGTGTCTTGCGTCCCTGTACTGTGTGTGGCATCCGAGGTGGTGGTGTTTTGCGTGGGACAATAATTAGTTTTAGTGGCGTCCGTGGTGTCTGTGGCGGTAGGCGTGGTCGTGTTGGTGGCGAGAGAGGTGAGGATGGTGGCGGTAATGTCCCCCTGTAGCACTGTCACTGCCAGCTTCGTGCCACTGCTCCTCAGACGCACCTCGTATGGCGCCCACGGATCCACATTTTGGAAAGTGTGCTGTGAGATATAGAGGTATTAGTGGAATCCTCTGTTAGATTGACACAAGTATGCTGTTTAGTCCGCCTTAAAGTAATCGTAATTCTAACTCTGAGATTTCTATGTTTTCAATGGCAAATAGAAAATATTTAACATTTAGTTTTGGAGCAGCAAATACAGTCGCTTCTCAGTTAATGTTGGCTTGCATAAAAGGGTATTGGGTGATGAGTATCTAGGGGTTTATAGATATTTTATGTAAGCATAATTATGATTTCATTATTAAGCTTCAACTCAATATTTCAGAACTACGTCGTTGCTACCATTCGTCCTACCCGCCAACACCAAACCACAAACATTAAGTAGCTACAAATACAACATCATTGATGACAACAACAACTGAGTGTTTCACCACCACAACAAAAACTGCTCACCACCACAACCATCACGTCAGCGGTTCTTTCTGTTAGCGAGGCAGTCGTAGTTGGTTCCTGCTCGAGTTCGTCATAGGTACACATAGAGTCGTCATATGTAGGAATGTCCACCTGCAAGGATGGTGGCAGTTTGTCCTGGAGTACGATCTTTATTTCCAGGCCGGTAGTGGAAGGGCGGCCAGTGAGGTTGAGGCCCAGATCGGGGAAATGACAGATTCGAGAGGTGTAGATGCCCTGTGTAAGAAATAAATAAATAAATGGAGTTGTAAAATTGGTTTCTTGATTGTAAAAGGGTTCCAGGTAGTGGACTGTTAATGGCTCACTTACACAGGAGGGCACGTTTCCAGGCATCCAGTGCAGATCGTCAGTACAAGTGACGGTAAAGGTCGGGGAGTTGTCAGGAAATAGCAGCGGCGCCTGGCACACGTAGGTCACCTGAGCACCGGCAGACGCCGATCCCAGATACGTGGTGGTGGAGTTGTCACGACGGTGTGGTGGTTCGCACTCACTTTTAGCTTCTTGGGAAGTTGGAAAGATAGAATGATGTCAAATTAGTAAGTAAATTCATCCTCGCTTGAAAGCGAAATGGTTTCGCCCATGTCTTCATATTCTGTAAAAATTCTACAATAACTGCAAGGTAGAAAATAGACTAAAACATGGAAAACACGTGTCGTAACTGTTGAAAGTATATGCATTGCACATACCACACCACCAGCATCACCATGCACAACTCCTTACTCAGGAAAATGCCGAGAGATGTCGCCAAGGCGATCAGAAGGCAAAAAGCAACGGATCCGAAAAATATGGCAACTTTCCTCCAGCATTTTGGATCTTCTTTTCCTCTTAAATTTCGATGGCACTTCTTGCTCTCCTCTGCGACCGGCGTACCAGGCTCTGGATCTTCTTGTGTTGACATATTTTAGAGCGTTCCTGTAAGGAGCTAGGACGATGTTTAAACAAGTAAATGAATAGCAAAACATCGTAACATACATTTCCACACTAATTTGCAGTTATTTTGTATTTCATCTGTAGTTAGTCGTGTGGTGAACTCAATATTTACAACATATCATGACCATACGTGAAGACTTGTCTGGACTAAAAGAGCTATAACACCTTTATTGCAGATTCCATAGACGTAAAACAATGGTGTTCACCAAGTACGGGTGGCAGGGTGCAGGCTGCCTGGTGCTACAAGATACGGTAAGTACCATTAAGATCTTAACTTGTGTGTAGTTAGAAGATAATGAAAGAAAATATCAGTAGTTCTCTCTGATGTTGTTTGTGAGAGGTATCAAAACTCTGTACGGAAATGATGCTTCGTCTTATGTTTATATTTTCTACCATAATGTATGATTGTTTCTTTCGTGATGGTAATGATGGTTTTAACAAGGAGTTCTACGAAAAAGTTGAGAAAACATGAAGGGAAAATTACAAATCTTCTCCGTTGTCTTTGAAAATGGTATTGATCAGAAGCTAAAGCGTCATGGGGATCGTCTGAGCCACGAGAGTAGACTTCATTTATGTTCAAATTCAATCATCGAGTTGCATATAGAATTGTTAAATGAGTATTAGTGTATCAGATTTCTTAATCCAACTACTCGGGGCTCAGTTGGTGTTTCATAAATAGATAACGATGACGCCTGATTAATAGGCTTACCTTGTTTTCATTATTCTCCTGTTTCAGTGACCAAAAGTAGTATACAGTTGTGGTAATTATTGGGTTTGCTTGAAGTTTAGGGTTGTACATTGTTGCTGAAGGATATCGAATTGCAAGTTTTTAATGAATTGTTTTCGATTAGGTTTTGAAGTTAATAAAGGAAACTGAAAATGAACTACACTTTTTTTTTCTCTCTTCTTCTTTTATGACAGGAAGTGATAAAAGAACAAATTAAAAATGAGGATTGCAAAAGTGCGAATATGCGGTGCAGTGCTGTTTGAATCGCTTTTTGGACGTTGACTTGCTAATCTAATGACATTGATCAGAAGTACTGTATGTGTGTGTGTGTGTGTGTGTGTGTGTGTGTGTGTGTGTGTGTGTGTGTGTGTGTGTGCGTGAGTGCGTTTGCGTGCGTGTGCTTGCGTGTGCGTGTGCGTGCGTGATAGAATAGACGTCCTCATCTTTGCTTCCTTTCAAGGGTTCCCAAAGAAGCGACTACTTGTCAAGCCTGCCACTGAAAACCTTCCACCGTGGGCTTCTGGGGGCCACTGATCTAAGGCATTACCGCTGTAGATTATCACAAACACGTCAGGGATCAGATAAGTGAGATTACCTGGTGACGCTTTATCTCTCTCCATTAACGGAAGAAAGGGAGCATGACTTGGAAAAAACAAAGTGTGATAAATCGTCGATTCCTGTTTCAAGCGCAGCGTAATGTAATGATTTCTAGTCATCAGTTATTCAGAAATGGCTTGTGTTTACGATTATTGATGTTCCTAGTCTGTTTTTGTTACGCATCCTTATTTTGAAAACCTGATTTTAATTCTTATTCTATTATTTGTGAGTGATTTTGTGAATTCAATTATTGTGTTTGATGATTTATGAATTTATTTTCTAATATATCGGTTCTCGTCAAGAGCAACAAAAAGGAGAGACTATAAGGCCCAGTGAATATATCGGTTCCAGTAGAGAATAGTTACAGACTCACCTGGTTTATTCACCTGACTGGCTGCTGTGTTCCTTCGGCCAGTCAAACATTATGGGAACCGCGCCTGTCTAGTTTTTAGTAGCGCTAGTTTAGTGTTTGATATAATGATTTTTTTTTCTTTTCGTTGAATCCTAGACAGTGGAGAGAGATAGAGATAGATAGATAGATAGATAGGTAGATAGATAGATAGATAGATAGATAGAGAGAGAGAGAGAGAGAGAGAGAGAGAGAGAGAGAGAGAGAGAGAGAGAGAGAGAGAGAGAGAGAGAGAGAGAGAGAGCCGACCCCCCAAAAAAGCAGAATCTCCAAGCGTACAGGGAATGAGGGATATTCCTTTCAAAACGAGACTGAACTTGTTTAATTTGCATTCCATGGGAATGTATACCTATTGAAGGAAGGGAAAAAAGAATCAATATGGAATAGAAACTGCAACATGATTGTAAACGAAAATCATAATACATATAATTCTATGGTGTTGTATGGTAAGTAAGTGGCGTTTAGAACTTTAGAGGATGTCTCAGGAAGAGCTAAGTTAGCCTTCAAATATTGGTCTAAAAGTAGGAAAATGGAGATACAGGGGTAACTATTGGAAATCTTCGAATTTAACTCGTCATTGTCACCTGTTGGTCACCATAGTCACTACCTGGCCACCCAGTCTTTCTTCTAATTAAACAGGTCAGAGTTCATACTGACCAGTCTTCGGGCAGAAACCACACACACCATACACCGACACACCGACACACACACACACACACACACACACACACACACACACACACACACACACACACACACACACAAGATGGCTCTGTGTTTTCTTTTAAATCTTGGTGCAAAGAATAAATAACAATAAAAGGGAAACGACTTTATTACAAATAGATACAGATGGCTAGAAATATATAGCCTTGGTAGAGGAAAAAATACTGAACTCATAATTTAAAACTTTCTTGACGACGTCAAAATTTGTCCCATTGCCCGGGTGCTAAAGCTGAGAATTCACTTTTCAATCAAATACGAAAAAAGACTTCAAAAGAATCAAAATCTCGCAGCGAAGAACTGAGAGGCTGCGAGGGTGTAGAGGGCACGAGGAGGGAGGTCCGCGTGTGCTGTTGCTTTCTAGGCTAACTTTCTCGTCGCATGTGTAAGGCTTCGTCATCAAAGGAAACAACTCTAATTCTCATATATATATATATATATATATATATATATATATATATATATATATATATATATATATATATATATATATAGTATATATATATATATATATATATATATATATATATATATATATATATATATATATATATATATATATATATATATATATATATTTAATGAAAACTGGTTCGTCAGCGGCGTTGCTTCTGCGAACCGCGAGTGATGCATTGTTGCATTACCGAGTTCAAGGCTTTGTAGATCAAGTGAAATGTGGCTTCGATGTGAATATTCACTTCAAACACTTGAGGCGTGCATTCCTGGCGCTATTTAGCAGCCAGCAGTGCTGCCGCGTGCTCGCTTCACAATGACACATCTCTATGAGTGTTGCCCAAGATGTGTGGATAAATATGATAAAATTGTTTATTTTATATTCTTTTGCAAATGCTCCAAGAATATATTCAAAGTTGAAGCTAACAATATCAAAATATTAATCTTTAAGGATAAGTTGAATATTATCGTTATTACTATCATTAGTATTATTACTATAATTATTAATCATTAATTATTATTACAATATAATATTATGTTCCTTCTGTGGAACTACTATATCACTTTTATATGAAACTCTTTACGTAAGCAATAGGAAGAAAGAGGCTAATTTATATTGCAAGCAACAAGAAAATATCGTGACTTCTTTTATATTTTTCAAAGGGTGGCACTGACGAGTCCCTGTCACAGACTTGACGACACAACCCACTGACGCCGCACCGCGATCACTACGGCGGCGGCGGCGGCGGCTAGACGTATTCTTGCAGTCTTCTTCTTGATGAGACTGAATCTTAAAGGGAAAGTTGCAGATGGGTCGATGAAGTAAACAAACCAGCACAGGATTCATTTCAGGGTGGTGGACATTAGTTGGGTACAGTTCACTGGCTAGTTTTCAAGAGGGGCGTAAGTAAATAAATATAACTTTCCTTAAGGTTTAACTTTAAAGTTACATTTGTCGTTCAGTATATTCTCTATAAAGATGAAATCAACTTATGTTAATAAGTGAAAGTTTACTTCCAGTTAAGGACACTTTAGATACCTGGATTGAAAAAGTAATCATGTTTTGCTGGAAATAATCATTCTGTCAGAACATTATACAAAATGTTTTTGTCGAAGTGGAAACCAATCTCCACTTGGCCCGCCCAGGGAGCCTTGCATGATTCCCAAAAATTCACCCAAAACTTTGAACCGCCAAGCAGAAGTGACCGCACAGTACTCTGACGAGTGGAATTAATTGTTCAGCATTGATTTAGTCAAGCTACTAAGTAAGGAAAGCTTGCTGAGGCGGGAGGAGGCATCCTCCGTTAACCCGACGCTGTGACAAAGACTCGACTAAAAATTCTCGCTAACAAACTTGCACGCTCGGCCTCTCAATCTGCTCACACGCACCATTCACCACCGGAAGAACAAGGGAGAAGGAAGAGAGATAACAAAGGAACGTTAGTTAAGGCTAAGTACGATTCGTTATATGGGTTTGTCTGCAGACCTAGTGGTCCTCACCGCGTCCGTGTGGCGCCCGACGCCTCCCTCCACCCAGCCTTTGATACGTGGTTTGTGGACGTAAGTTTCTTTGACAAAAATTTCCGGATACGCATGCAGACAGGTCACGCGAGCACCTAGATGTGCATATTGAAGTGGGCGCTGAAAACACCTGCTCCATTGCAAAACATCGCCGTGTGTTCAGGTTTGGGCACTTGTGTTGGGGTCTTTGGACGTTTCCCGGCGCTAGCTTTTGAAAAAAAAAAAAAATAAAATAAATAAATAAAATAAACAAATGAATGAATGAATAAACAAATAAATAAATAATTTGATGAATAAATCAAACTTCGGCGAGTCATTTGGTAGGTTGATGCCATGCCTCAGCAGCATATTTTCCTCTTGGGAGACTTCATGGAATGGCCCATACATCATCACACAAGGTAAACGGAGACCTTCTATAAGAAGACATCGCCATTATGTACACAGATCAATTTTCACGTTTGCATATTATGCCAGAAATCCTATCACAGTTTAAGTCGGTTTCCCCGTGTTAAACTATCATCTCCAATATTTCAGGTTTTATTGATATTTTTCGTCTTAAAGACGTATTAAATCGTTGAATTATTGTAACAATTATCATTAAGTTTTCCAAAAGAGACAGTCTCATTCATGGCTGATGACTTAAAGGAAAGTTTACACCTGAGGATTCCATTTAAGCCTAATAACCTTTACATCACAACGGAAGTTGAGTTTGAACTTCGTAAATGCTAAGATTAAAAAGGATTATTCCTTTTGGGGTTCATCCAATGAATGAGCCAATGTGTCAGAGCGAGGAACATAGTTACCTGCCGCATCCCCGTCTCCGCTACCTGTCCCTGGGCACGAGGGCCGTCACCTTCACCGCCACGCGTCACGTGTACAACAAGGAAGATAAGAAGCAAATTTTAGGTGATGCTTAGCCTTGAAAAAATGCACAATTCGCTTAACATATGTAAAAGCATTATTTTTTTGTTTTTTGTACCCAGAAAAGGACGAACACAACCATATATGTAATGCAATATATATGTATTTTTCGGCTATCCCATTGCTTCCATATTTTATCAGTTATCTGATTCAAGTTCAAGACGTAACAGCTAGTGAGGAAGGAACTCTCCGGGCGTCTGGACAAACGTAGGAAAGGCAACAGCTAACACTGGTGCAAGACAGCGTTCGTTCAGGCCTGTGGACCCGCGCAGGCGTTAGGTTAAGATACAACGGTTAGGACGGCTTTCAGTTAGTTCTGCGATCGACCCCTGGCGTGACGTGCGAAATATTAACATGAAAAATATTCTCCCTATTGTAAATACTGGAAGATATCTATAACAAATAAGAACCGGATATCTTACAATAGTCAGGCATAGTCGGGGTGCGTCGCGGGCACTCCTGGGTGGCCTCGCTCCCCGCCTGTGCACCTGCCCGGCAGAGGCGCGGGCTGGTGCTCCCCTGTGGCGCGTCACCGCCAAGGGGTCAAAAAGTTCCCTGACCATCAGCTGCCTCAGTCTCGTAAAGAAACAGATCAACACGTTGTAAATATTTTGGCTTATTTCATTGATTTTTTTTTTTTCACCTGCGCCCAATTCGTTCCCAGTGGCCTGGTAGGGCTTCAAACGTCCACACTCGTGCACCAAACATGTGTGCCACAACCTCTTTGTTGCACAAGTCCCCAAGCCCCACCAGAGCTAAACAGAGTTTCTTTTGTGAATCTGCGCTGGAGTAGATATAACCTCGCATTCGTACGAGGAGGAGCACAATTCCTCTTGTGTCTCAGTGTGGGTCACTTGTGGGTCGTGGTCTCGCTGCGTCATCTGCAGGTCCCGCTGAAGCTGCTGTTCCCGCTGCTGCCGAAGACGGTTTGCTCGCGGCAAGATGTACGAGAGGTACTTGGACCGCTTCCGAAAACTGTAGATGGAAAGAAGAAAAATAAAACAAAGTGAAACACTGTGGTACACTGTAGAAATGAGGATGTAATGCTAGAAATATTACAGCCTTCTTTTTTCCTCAGTGAAATTCATATCAGCATTTCCTTTTTCGTTTTATTTATTTACTAATCTATTTTAATTCCATTTCTTTCAATGTGTGTGTGTGTGTGTGTGTGTGTGTGTGTGTGTGTGTGTGTGTGTGTGTGTGTGTGTGTGTCTGTGTGTGTTATATGTATGATGACGAGCACTCGGCAATGTGCAAAAAGGTTTCTCTAATACTATTGTGATCAGGCTGTGCTGGCGCTAGTCTGATGCGCCATTGGTAAAAAGTTCCTATTCTATTAAACATCACACACTGACGGAGCGATTTAGAAGTCTACGCAGAGAAGCAAGTAGTGTTTCAAACATAATTATTGTAAGTGATAGTGCAGATCTGATTACAAGTGAGCGAGGTTGTGTAGAAAGTCTGTGTTCTGGAGCAAGCAGCGGAGTGGCGGCGCGGAAAGCCTGGGTGCTTCCAATATCCAAACAAGTATGGGGTTGTTTGCCTTGGCGTGGCTGCCTCGTTGTAATTGTTGCGGGAGAGGGATACGGTCTCGGGGCACCACTGTCACTACCACCATCACCATCATCACCATCACCACCATCACCACCATTAACAACACCACGACTACTAGTAACACCATGACTACCAGCAACACCACGACTTCCGCCACCACCACCGCCGCCAGTATTAAAGCAGACCAGGGCAAGGCGTGGTGCATTATTGGACTCCCTCGACAAGAATGAATAGCCGACCGTACATGATTAAACTGACACTCCTTGATTCCATTGGATAATGTATTTGTTTTGTGTCTTGAACTCATTTAAACTATGTTGGTGTACCCTCCTATCTGATATATATGTTCTTATATTACATTTATTGTTTGATTGTTTGTTTGTTTGTTTGTTTGTGTGTGTGTGTGTGTGTGTGTGTGTGTGTGTGTGTGTGTGTGTGTGTGTGTGTGTGTGATTA